>CM040239.1:45053072-45410073 GCA_022545495.1 Chrysanthemum lavandulifolium | reverse complement strand
CGAACCATGATGTGTACTTGTTTGTGAATGTGTGGAATGTTAAGTGTTCTTGTTTGTGTTTGTGACTGCGTGTTTCTGTTTGTGACTCTATGTCTGTGACTGTGTGTTTATGTTTGTGAATGTATGAGCAAGTCATTATAAATTGCAAAGAATGGGAGGGAAATCACAAAAACCAAGAAAAAACCTAGAAAATGATAGGGAAAACCAAAGTTAAAAAGTTAGCCATTTAGTTAGTGGACTATTTACAAATGAGGTCCTTTTTAACGACCGTTTGGAAGTGGGTCAAAATTTGGATAGGATCCGTAAAAATGAGAAACTATGGGGACGTGACCCGCTTAAAAAAACCACATGAAAAAGATCCATAATATCCGCCAAACCACAAGGACGATTTATGTAATTAACTCAAATATTTATTTCTTTGCATATGTGAGTGCTCATTTAGGTTGAGTAAGTTAAAAAAAAAACTAATTATTATTTGGGTAACCAGTTCTGACCTTTTGGCAGACTAATTCACGGGATTTAAATTCACCGACACTCAGGATCAAACCAGGTAAAGCTCTCCTTTTTTAAGAGGTTGGCGTAACCAATTCAAGGTTGTTTACACCTAGCAGGAATTGAACTTGCAACTGTTAGATTGGTTAGTTGGCCCAAACCCGCGTGACTGCTTTTTACGTCATGGCTTGCTTTGCCTTTAGGTAGGAGCGGCAATTTTGCGACCATCTATGTGCGGCGACAATGATCTTCAACAACAAACAATTGGATGAAGAAGGAAAAAAATTATGGTTGGTTGAAAGCAACTCAACATAGATATTTTGTGTGTTTTGACGGCTAGGGTTTAGGGTTTAAACATTGAATATGAAAAATAAAATCCTAATAAAAGATTAAAAATAAAGCGAAAAGAACTAGGATCCCTCCGAATCACCGGCAAATAGCCGATGACCGGAGGATAGCAAATTTTGTAGGTGGATCTTACCTAAAGCTCTGATACCATGTAAGATACTAATATAGTTTTATTGATTGAATGCATTACATAGAATATAGCATATGTATTTATACTAAATACATAGCTTTGATAATAAGCTACCAAACCCTAAACCTAATGGACCTAAACCACTATCGGGTTTGGGCTAACTAACCAATCTAACAACAACCTCTCACATTTTAGAGTGATAGTCATAATCCTTTTTGCCACTAGGCCACCCTTGAGTTGTTAGAAAACTGATTATTGCCATATGTTTGGAACGAAGGTAGTGTAGCTGTGTAGTATGCCGCGCTTCGCTCTAGATTCGTATTCTTTGTGTATAATCGGTACATAGATTCAAAAGCTAAAATACCAAAAGCTTGATGATATGAATTTATTTTGATGGTTAGTAATCATTGTAGTTTCAACGATTCTTTTGGTACTTGATTGTTGGTATTTTATTATTCTTTGAGTCTCAAAATAAAAGTCTATCTTTTAATTTTAGAATGCTTCAAAATAAATGTTCATTTGATGTTTTGACTAATCAAAAGTGATTTTAGTAGTTAAGATGATATTTAATTGATGAAATGTATAGCTAGTAAGAATTTTTAAAACTTTGTGTGATATAAAGTGAACATTCATTTTGGACGCATTTTATATGTCATTAGAACTTTAAATCATTTCATTTCATGAATTTGATCTTAATTAAATGCCTTTTACTAAGAGTTGGATTAAAATTAGGGATTGTATGTAATTAAAATCCAATAGGAACAACTAGTGTGATTTAACATGTAATTTTTCTTAAATTTAACATGATTGAATATTATCAATTTTCATGAAACTTTAAAAGTACAAAACATGTTACTCCAAAGATGATGAGATGATGTTTTATTTCAACGATCGCACGACTATTTCAACCAAGTATTATAAGAATTAAATTTAATAATATAATGCACCTAAAACCCATAAAGACAAGAACCACCACTAGTTATACTTATACCCCACTAGTTCGTTTATGTTCGTTTAATTATACACAAAAATAATACTTAAACACCACTAGTAAGGTGAATGGTTATAGCAACATCATCGGTAATATTTAAATGGATTGTTAATGTCAACTGTCTATGCCTTTATGATGGAATAATCCTATGTCAACTCTATGTCTTTATGGAATAATTCTATGTCAAGTGTCTAGACGTATAAATCAGGATTAAACTGCTAATAGTGGTTGACGTGCAAGGATTTGCAATTTTTTTTTTAAAGATCTTTTCACCAAAAGACTAGTTATAATACCCGTGCACGCACGGGGTTTTGACCAAAAAAAAAAGATTACAGATTATCTTGAATATTATGTCTTTAAAGGTAATTGCATATAATTATATATTTATAAGTTTCGTGCACGCACGAAGTTTACACATAAATCAAATTTATTTTAACATTTTAGTTCAGTATATACACATATAAGAATTTGCTCATGAAAATTGTGATATAAGTACAACTAATACTTATGCACGAGTTTTTCATTATGCATTAATATCCATTATAATTTGGTAAAATATTTGTAAAAATTTATGTTAGGTAACTCAAGATTTAATTTTATGTAGCTCACAAAGATGTTGATGTTGTTATTTTAATTTTACTACTGATATTATGTTGTACACATTATGCAAGTTTAATAGCACATAATGAACGTTGATAAAGTTAAACTATACTCCTTAAAGGTTTTTAAAAATGTTTTTCTAGATATCCTTATATAAATAAATAAGAATTACACGAGTCATTATTATAAGTACAATCGCGTATATTTATTTTTATATTAAAGTAACCCGTGCTTACGATTTGATAATTATATTCTCGTTTTCAGTAATTTAGCCGTATTAAAAATGTAAACTCGTGTCCACATAGGTTAAACTTTAAAACATGAAATAAATGAGTCCTTATTGAACGTATATAGTAATAAAATTGATATTTATAGTCTTATGCAAATTTATATGTTGTACATTTTAAAACAACATATACATTGTATTTTTTAAGATATAAAGTATAAATAGTATAAAGTATAAGGGGATATTTGTCTATAATTCAAAGTTATTAAAAAACAACATATACATTGTATTTTTTAAGATATAAAGTATAAATGGTATAAAGTGTAAGGGGATATTTGTTTATATAAAGTTATTTTAAAACTCTATATATTTTTTTAAAAATTCAACCACTAAAGTTTTATTAATTACCTCCTTTTTTTTAAGTTTTTGTTTTCACAAATTTAACACCTATATTTTTATGTATTTTTTATCAACCAAAATTTTATCCACCAAATGTATTAAATTTTGACAAAATCAATTTAATTTTGACTTTTTAACCAATCACATCACACGATTTTGCTTATGTGACTAAATCGAGCTCTCTTATTGGCCCAATTGTTTTTCAATAAGAATGAATTGACAAAATCCATCCGACATGATGTAATTCCTTTATTATCTATATATATAATAAACCAAGCTTTTTTTGAAATTTCTGCCACATCATTTAATCCAAGTTGGCACTTAAAGCCACGTCATTTAAGCCACCTCATTATTGCCACGTCATATATACAATTAATTTCTATCACCCATTTACTTGAACTTTCAATCCTCATTCAGTATTTTTTAGCAAACCCTCATTCAAAAGAAACCGAAAATCAATCAAGGTTACCATCTATGATTTTAAACAACATCTAATCGTTGTTTGACTTTCCACCTTTCCAATCGTTGTATGATGCACCGTTTCAAAATCAATGGTCAAACCGATGAAAAATTATACACTCCAACTGTAAATCCTGAGTCCCCCTTATTGGTTTATAGATTAATTTGTGGTTTCACCTTTTAAAATTGATGATTTTGTGAGATTGTTGGTACGTTTTTTCACCCAATTTTATCTTTGCAATTTCTTATTATCGTCATCATTATGAGATATATGTAAGTGAGATCTCTGAAGGTATTTTTTTTTTATCTATGTTGGGTGTCATCTACTCTTTGGTTCATCTATTGATTGGTATGTTTTTTTTTTTTTTTTTTTTTTTTTGTACTATACATTATTCCCCATTTGTTTATGCAATTTAAGGTACAGATCATTAGTAAAATTTTATATTTTTATGTTTATGGTTGAGTGCATGATCATTAATTAAAAGGGTTTTTTTGGTACTATACATTATTCCGCGATTTAAAGTGCCGTGTTTTATGATATCGTGTTTCTTCCATTGATTTAGACCCAATTGTTTCCTAATTTTAGGATACTGTTTTATGATTACAATTTATTTATTTTAAATAAATTGTTTCCTAATTTGGTTTGGGCATAAATTGATTTTTATAACAACCTAATTGATTTATCAAATAATCCTTTTAAAATACATGATTTGATCATATCAATACCCACTATGTCAGGTCTAAAAAGCAATTAGCAAATAAGCAGTTTTGGTAAGCACTCCCAAACACCCCCATATGGTCCAAAGATTGATTGAAATTTTTTTTTAATATTTTATTTGATTTACTTATGATTTTGCAGTAGTGGATCAACCATTGAAGCGGAAAAATGGTTTTTCTTTTGTCCAACTTACAGTATGTTATTTTAAGTGTGTTACTGTTAAATATGATTTACAAAAACTACATTTTATTTTGATAGTTTTGTAATTTTTCAGGAAGACTTGGATTTGTTTGTATAACTGTTGAAAACATGCTGATGCGAGCCTGCTGAAAACATGCTGATTGGGTTTATGCTGGCAAAAAAAGGAAGTTAATTTCGTGTTTTTGGGAATCGAGGAAGTTGGCGAGCGATTACTTCAGCCTGCTAATGAAATCAGGTTTCTTTCAATTAATATACTCATATTTATGTTTATGTGTACCGTGTACGTGTTATTAATCAAATTTAGTCTATACTATATGTAGGTACTGATATATGGCGAGTTGGTTGATGGGTAAAAATGGCTTCAGGTTGAAATAGGTTGTTTAGACAATGTGTGGGCTTTAGTTTTGCAGTGTTTCATTTGATTATAAGCCGCTAAAAGTGACAAAAAAAAGGCTTTCCAACTGCGGGTATAGTTATTCGTAACTGCTCTTTACCGCAAGGTCTGTTGTATCGACATTGTCACACATAGGTGGTAAACGGTCTCATGGACACAGTTGGAGTGGGGTTGGGTTGTGGAAGTGATGTCGCTCATCTTTAGATAATGGGCTATGACCACGAGGTGTATTCTCGTCGTGAGGCGCTTGAATCCATGGGTCTTTGGATTGGCAATGGCACCAGGGTATATTCAAGGAACCTTTGCTGCCATTCACAGCAGGTTTGATGCTTATATCGTCCTTTCTTAGACAATGATATTGAACTCTTAAGATATTTACTACTCTCTTTGTCACAGAATAAATGTATTTTTTTTGTTCCGAGTTAACTGTACCTTCTTCTTGAAGGAGTGGAGGCAGTGGGAATGGTAATAGATGTGGGCCTCGGACTAATTGTCTGACAAGTTGGGGATGTAGACATGTAGTTGCTTATGATGGGGCGCCAACTGGAGCATATGCTGAAGAGCATGCACTCCCTGCATAAAGGTTAGTACATGTTCCTTATTATATAGATCCGATTTTTTTCAGCTTTTGTGATACTCATTGCTGATACTTCTGTTACTGGCTTACAACCCGTTGCATTTGCTACGCTTTTGGTTGCTGCTGTCTTACATGTGATCTTTTTTGGGTTGCTAATCGTGTTTCTGTGCTGAGAAGGAATGATCCATATTGCTCTCGAAATGACACACCTCGCAATTTAATGGATGCTTAAATTGTTGTTTTTATGTTCGGGTAAAATGGGTAGTTTTGGTCTTTGACGGGTCAAATTAGTGTGTTTGGGTGTTGAAATGAAATTTGAAACGTGTGGGTTTAGGGGTGAAGTGGGTGGGTTTGTGGGTGAAATGGGAGACTTTGGGGCTCAAATGAGTGTGGGTTTGGAAGTCGAAATGGGTGGTTTGGGGTTGGATTTGGTCTTTGAAATGGGTGGTCGTTTGATGTCAAATGGGTGCGTTTGGGGGCTGAAGTGATGGCACAAATGGGTGGGTTTGGCTGCTGAAACGGGTGCTAAAATTGATGCGTTTGGGTGCTGAAGTTGGGGCTGAAACAGTGGGTTTTGGGATGAGGTCGAGGGTGACGATTGTGATTTTCAGGTGTTGAAATGGGGGCTGAAACGTGTGGGTTTAGGGGCTGAATTGGGTGGGTTTGTGGGCTGAAATGGGAGACTTTGGGGGCTCAAATTGGAAGCTGAAATGGGTGGTTTGAAATGGATTTCGGTCTTTGAAATAAAAAAGTGGTCTGTTTGGATGCTGAAATGGGTGCGCTTGGGGGCTGAAGTGATGGCTCAAATGGGTGGGTTTGGCTGCTGAAACGGGTTTTGAAATTGACACGTTTGGGTCAAGTTGAAATAAACAGTGGGTTTTGGGGATGATGTCGAGGGTGACGATTGATGTGGTTCGTCTACAACTACAAAGACCGCTAACATCTAATGGCTATTAGGATCGCATCATTGCTTCACTAATCTTCTATTATCATTTTATGTCTAATTAGAATCTCAACAATGGTACAATTGGTATTATTTTAATAATGTAATAGAACAACCATGTTATGTATTAAGCATTTTTATAAATTTTGGCTCTCATCGGATATTAGTAGGTTTTCTATATAAGCTTTATATGTTTTTTTGAGCTTTTGAATGATATATTATGTATTTCAAATTTGTATTTGCAATCTGTTTATTAAGTTCCATTTACAATATAATTTAAGATGATGTGCGACTCGAATATAGTTCCTGTTAGTATTTGATCTTTTAGTGTGCAATGGAAAATGACCAGGTTGAGTAACATGATATTCAAACCAACATTTCGCAGTGATGCATATTAACTATTAAGGGTATTTGGAGTGTTTATTTTAAATGTCTTATAAGCCACCCGTGATTTATCACGGGTTTATAGGCTAGTATAAAATATATAAAAGATGTGACAAGTCATTTTTTGAATATTATTTGTGAATATTTTGTGGATATATCATTTTCCTTTAATAAATGGGTTTTTCTAACATGTGCCCCGGGGGCACATGTTAAGCACACCAAAAGGACGGCGGGACCCACGAAAAAGGACGTCCGGACCCACATATTTTATTTAAAAAATGTATATTTTTTTTGTTCGGACGTCCTTTTTCGTGAGTCCCGCCGTTCTTTTGGTGTGCTTAACATGTGCCCCATCGTAAAGCTTTTTCAAACATTTACATCCAACTTTCTTACTTTGCAACAAATATTTGATTTATTTGGATCTTTAAAGCATACGCTCATTCAATGGCATCTTCTTCAAATTCATCCATTCAAAAGAGCTTTAGGTATGATGTGTTTCTGAGTTTTAGGGGCGAAGACACTCGCAAGAACTTTGTTGGCCATCTTTATGAAGCTCTTCAGGCAAAATGCATATATTGAAACTTACAAGGATGATGAGGCAATCGAGAAAGGGGAAAGGATCAACGATCAACTCCTCAAATCCATTGAAGAGTCAAGATTTTTCATCATTGTTTTCTCAAAGACATATGCATCTTCATCTTGGTGTCTAGATGAGCTTGTAAAGATTATGGAGTGTCGAGAAGAAGATAGGTGAGCAGAGTGCTTATCCTGCTTTTTGATGTGGAGCCCACCCAAGTCCGCAAACAAATGGGCCATTGGAGAAGCTTTTTCGTACATGAAAACCAAGAAATCATTGGAAATGGAGAGACGCCATGAAAGAATTAGCCGATCTTGCGGGTGGGAGTCAAGGCCACGGCTAACGGGTAATTAGATTTCTTCAAAGATATCTATGTAATATTCTTTCTAATCTGCATTAATATAGATGTTAATCCTTTTATGTCATGATTCTAATTGATACAGGGATGAATCTAAATCGATCCAAATAATTGTTGATACTATTTTCAAAAGGTTACATTCCACTAATTCGAGCTCCGGTGGAAAGTTAGTGGGCATGGACATTCGAATCAATGATGTTCTTTCATCTTTAGAGATTGGTACTAAAGATGTTCGCATGATCGGGATCAAGGGAATGGGAGGTGGGGGGAAGACAACTTTAGCTAGAGCTGTTTATGATCGAATATCAACTGCTTTCGAAGGAAAAAGCTTTGTTGAAAATGTAAGGGAAGTTTCAAAACCTACTTTGTCCGGTTTAAAAAAGCTTCAAAAACGGATATTAAAAGACGTGTTAAACAAAAAAGACATCAATTTAATTAGTAGTGTTCATGACGGGAGGGACATGTTGATAGCCACGATGCGTCGTAGGAAGATACTTGTTGTATTAGATGATGTGGACTGCATTGAACAGCTTGAGGCATTAGCAGGCGAGCCTAACTGGTTTAAGTCAGGAAGCAGAATTATCATTACCACAAGAGATGAGCAAGTGTTGTTAGCCCACCGAGTGAACTTCGTTCATGACATCAATCTGTTATCGCGCACTGAAGCGATTTGCCTCTTAAGTATGCATGCATTTCAAACAAAGCTTCCAATTAAAGGTTACAAAAGCTATCGAACAAGTTTTACAAGATGCATCGTCTTCCTCGACTATAAAGGTACTGGGTTCATTTCTCCGTGATAAAATGAGCATGAATGGGAAGATACCATACAAAGACTAAGAACAATTCCGTTGAAGAAAACTATGCAAATTCTAGAATTAAGCTATAACGGTCTAGAGGAGGATTTCAAAGCAATATTTTTAGATGTTGCATGCACAATAAAAGTTTGGTTCAGAGAAGAAGCAATCATAGTGTTTGAAAGCCGTGGATATCGTGCTAGAATTGGTTTAAAAGTTCTTGAGCAGAAATCTCTTATAACTTTTGATGAAAATGGGTTCTTAGGGATGCATGACCACTTAGAAGAAATGGGCAGGAATATCTTTCGCCATTTGAACCCCGATGAACCTAACAAACGTAGCCAATTGTGGGTTGATGAGGAGATTGAAGATATATTGACTAATGGCACGGTAAGGAGCAAGTTATGATTTAATTAACACGTTTTCTATGATTAAGAGAATAAATTTCATGCTCATTATTTTTTCGGATTTCAGGGTACTCAAGCAACAAAATATCTTAAATTTGAGTCATTTGATTTCATTGGTGAAATTGCAATGAAACATCTAGCAAACATGAACGATCTTAAAGTTCTTGACATATTAATCGTAGCTGAATGTGATGGTGATAATAGTTATAGTATAAGCTTGAAATTTGATAAAGTTAGCCAATACCTTCCAAGTTCCTTACAAATTATGAGATGGATGGGTTTTCCTTTTTCGAGTTTACCGAATACATTTCAAGGAGAAAATCTTGTTGGACTTGTAATGGAAGAGAGCAAGATTGTTCAACTTTGGGAAGATGGAGAAGAAAAGGTAGAATCATGATTGATTTGTTGTTTTTCATGATTCATTATGATCCTATCTATTGGTTATATTAATTGTTTTTTTTACATATGTTAGGTTCTTCAAAAGCTAAGGTTCCTCACCTTCCATACTTCAAAATTACAGACCTTTGACCTTACGGTGGCTCCAAATCTTGAGCGATTGGCTATTTACAAATGTTATGATTTCCTAGAGCTTCATATGCCTGCTTATCATCTGAAGCTCAAACATCTCAACCTCTATCATTCAAAGTTGACAAAGCTTCACCTCGTGGATATTCCGAATATTGAGACGCTTATAGTCGGATGGTGTAATCATTTGGTAGAACTTCGAATGCCTACTGAAAGCCTAAAGCTCGTATCAGTCAACCTCAGTCATTCAAAGCTGAAGACTCTTCGCCTCGGGAGTACTCCGAATCTTGAGAGGCTTATACTCGAAGGGTGTAATGATTTGTTAGACCTTCAAATGCCTACCGAAAGCCTAAAGCTCAGATCGTTGATCAACCTCAATCATTCAAAGTCAAGACTCTTCACCTCGGAGTACTACTGAATCTTGAGGTGCTTACACTCAAGGTCAGAATCATTTGGTAGAACTTCAAATGCCTACCGAAAGCCTAAAGCTCGATCACCAACCTCGGTCATTCAAAGTCAAGACTCTTCACCCGGAGTTCTCCGAATCTTAAGGTGCTTATACTCAAGGTCAGAATCATTTGGTAGAACTCAAATGCCCGTTGAAAGTCTAAAGCTCGAATATCTCAACCTTAGTAACTCAAAGTTGAAGACCATTCACCTCGGAATACTCCGAATCTTGAGAGGCTTATACTCCAAGGTGTAATGATTTGGTAGAACTTCAAATGCCCGTTGAAAATCTAAAGCTCAGATATTTTTTCCTAAGTCATTCACAGTTGAAGACCATTCACCTCGGGAATACTCCGAATCTTGAGAGCCTTATGCTCAAAAGCTATATTGATTTGGTAGAGCTTCACCTCGGTAGTACTCCGAATCTTGAAACGCTTATACTTGAAGGCTGTATTGATTTGGTAAAACTTCAAATGCCCGTGGAAAGTCTAAAGCTCCAATATCTTGACGTCAGTCATTCACAGTTGAAGACTCTTCACCCCGGGAGTACTCCGAATATTGAGATGCTAATACTCCAAGGCTGTAATGACTTGGTAGAGCTTAAAATGCCTGATGATAATCTAAAGCTTCAATATTTCAAACTCGGTCATTCAAAGTTGAAGACCCTTCACCTCGGAGTACTCCGAATCTTGAGACGCTAATACTCAAAGATCAGAATGATTTGGTAGAACTGCAAATGCCTACCGAAAGTCTAGAGCTCGATTCACAACCTCGGTCATTCAAAGTTAAAGACCCTTCACCCGGAGTACTCAATCTTGAGACGCTAATACTCAAGGTCAGAACGATTTGGTAAAACTTCAAATGCCTATCGAAAGTCTAAAGCTCGATCACCAACCTCACTCATTCAAAGTCAAGACTCTTCACGAGAGTACTCCGAATCTTAAGGTGCTTATACTCAAGGTCAGAATCATTTGGTAGAATTCAAAATGCCCTTTGAAAGTCTAAAGCTCGAATATCTCAACCTTAGTCACTCAAAGTTGAAGACAATTCACCTCGGAATACTCCGAATCTTGAGAGGCTTATACTCAAGGGTGTAGTGATTTGGTAAAACTTCAAATGCCCGTTGAAAATCTAAAGCTCGATATTTTTCCTAAGTCATTCACAAATGAAGACCATTCACCCGGAATACTCCGAATCTTGAGAGCCTTATGCTCAAAAGCTATATTGATTTGGTAGAGCTTCACCCGGGAGTACTCCGAATCTTGAGACGTTTATACTTGAAGGTCAGATTGATTTGGTAAAACTTCAAATGCCCGTGGAAAGTCTAAAGCTCCAATATCTTGACGCTACCATTCACAATTGAAGACTCTTCACCCTGGAGTACTCGAATCTTGAGATGCTAATACTCCAAGGTCAGAATGACTTGGTAGAGCTTAAATGCCCGATGATAATCTAAAGCTTCAATATTTCGAACTCAATCATTCAAAGTTGAAGACCCTTCACCTCGGAGTACTCCGAATCTTGAGACGCTAATACTCAAAGATCTGTAATGATTTGGTAGAACCGCAAATGCCTACCGAAAGTCTAGAGCTCGATCACAACCTCGGTCATTCAAAGTTAAAGACCCTTCACCCGGGAGTACTCAATCTTGAGAAGCTAATACTCAAGGTCAGAACGATTTGGTAGAACTTCAAATGCCTACTCAAAGTCTAAAGCTCAGATCACCAACCTCGGTCATTCAAAGTCAAGACTCTTCACCGAGAGTACTCCAATCTTAAGGTGCTTATACTCGAAGGTCGCAATCATTTGGTAGAACTCCAAATGCCCGCTGAAAGTCTAAAGCTCGAATATCTCAACCTCACTCACTCAAAGTCGAAGACCATTCACCTCGGGAGTACTCCGAATCTTGAGTGGCTTATACTTGAAGGCTGTAATGATTTGGTAGATTTTCAAATGCCCGCTGAAAGTCTAAAGCTCGAAGAGCTCCACCTCAGTCATTCAAAGTTGAGGACCCTTGACCTCGGGCTCACTCCAAATCTCAAAAGCTTAGATCTGGAAAATTGTTATGGTTTGTTAGATATTAATGCTCCCGTTGGATGTCTGAGAAATCTCGCCTTCTTAGACTTAAGTGGTTGTGGGAGTTTTGAGTATTTTTATTTTGACAAACAGCTTGATTCACGTGAGGTTGGTTCTTTATCTGAGCTACATCTAATTACAGAACCCACAGATGTTTGCCCATTGCACTTCGACAATGATTCTCCAAAGTTTCAGTTTGAATGTTATTATAAAGAAGATCCAGCTTCATCATTTGGAAATCTTGAAAGGCTAATTTCTCTAGGTCTGTGTGCTTGTACAAACCTTGAGAGTTTCTCAAGAAGCATCTGTAGTTTACAATGTTTAAGGAAGCTTACACTTGAAGGCGGTATTCCAGAAGTGCCCAAAGACCTTGACCAGTTAGAATGTCTAGAGGAGCTAACATTTTCATCAACAGAGATTAAATATCTTCCAGATAGCATTTGCAAGTTGAAACATCTTAAATCTTTCGAGATGATATCTTGTTGGCTTCTTGAGAAGTTACCTGAGGATATTGGCAGATTAGAATCTTTAGAGACGCTAATCTTAACAGACTGTGAGCTTTTACAAGATATTCCAAACAGCATTTGTAAGATGAAATGTGTAAACAGTTTTGATCTCTGCGGCTGTAATCGAGTTGTTGAACTGCCTGAGGAAATTGGAAGTTTAGAAGGTTTGAAAGAGTTAAACATAGAAGGTACAGGCATAACCTGTCTTCCACAGAGCATTTTCCAGTTGAGAGGTCTGCGTATTGTTGGGTCGATGAGGCTTCTTGATACATATGGCTTATTACTCAAGAGACGAAGAACCTCTAATGATGATGAAATAGTCTGCTACATATAACCATTAGTAACACATGCCAAAGGAGCCAATCCACGAAGAGCTATTTTAACAGGTACTTTGTTTTGAAATTTTAGATTGATTATGGAAATATTAATTGGTTCTGCAATTTATGTGTTTTACTATGATTCTAACAATTTAACTATTTTCTGCTATTAGAATGTCCGATCAACAGGAAGCATTCTTCAATCAGTAGGGTATGGTTTATCATACAGATTTTACATTTTTTTAATACTTTGTTTCAACTTGATCTTTCAAGGTCCGGTGAGCGGAGCAATTGCCGCCATCTCGTAAGGTGATCTAAAGCCCGTATCTCCGAATCTATTCTCATGTGCATTGAAATCAATTGTCAAGTGATTTTGGCTCAATCCATTTCGGTCAGTGATAGTTTTCTCGGGTACACCCCTAATATACGATTGTTTGTAAAGAAGTGTTTCAAAGTATGACCGTTGATCACGTATGACCCCCCGACACAAGTACGGTCCAGCCGCGGACTTTAGTACTAGCATGTAATACTTCCGGTACCCACATACGCCGGTCGCGGACTAAACACATAACCCGGCAATGGCCACCAAGCCATTCCGCGGACTAAATACATAACCCGGCAATGGCCAACAAGCCATTCCGCGGACAGTAGACGCGCCCTATGAAAAGGGTAAGGAATCTTCTCTAGGTCGGAGGTACTGCAACCTGCAGTCCCCAAAAAGGGAAAGCGGGACAACTCCCGCCCAAAAACATCACCATCACAAAGAAGCGACAAGCTCGCACCTGACTTACGCCACCAACCTGCCTCTCTCAAGACCCGTGACCTTGAGAACATGATGTAAAGGTCAACCATATAAATAAGAGGTCTCACCTCCGCCCAAACAAACAAACACACATACTCTCTCTCTAGAACTCATCTCATCTCCTAAAACAATTACTTACTCACGCCGGAGGTTGACCGCGAAGCCCGCTCCGCGGTGAGACTAACGGTGTTGATTTTCTTAGCGCTAGCAATCAAGATTTCACTTAATACAGGATCTGCTCTCCAAGAGTTAGCTTAAACTAATCCTCGGAGGAGAAGCGCCCGATTTGTATTAACAAGTTGGCGCCATCCGTGGGACCAAGAATATTAATCAAGGCTCTCTTTCTTTTTTTAAAAAGAAAACACTAATGAGCAACTGGTAGAAAATCCTTCCCGCCCCCGAGCCGCCCACGGTCGAAACACGGGGAACGAGACAAGGCACAATGCAGAAACATCACCCTAATACCGCGATGACGCGTCACTGCGGGAGTTCGTGAAAAGCACTACCATCGATCTTGCCCTTTATGGCGTAAAAGGTCCATCAGAGAAACCGGACCGGTCAAAGCCCGCCTAGATTTCGACGATGAGACTAGAGATGAGAGATCTCGAGAACACGCTAGGAATACCCGGCCGAGCAGAAAGAAAACGGGCACCTAAAAGGAGGCGCGAGGCTAGCCCTAGTGTTAGATCGCACCTTCTGAGTACTCCAAGTCGAGGAGTGTTTCTCGAGACTCAACAATGAGATAAGGGGTGTCCCAAAGAAAAGAGCCACCGGGAAACCAAAAGACCGCGACCAGATGTCTTCTCGAGACTGGAAAAGGAACGTCCACACGTATCCACAAGACTAGGTGACCGAAAACCAAGTGTATTCTCCAGACTCCAGTCAAAAGTTACCCCCAGTGGGCAATACAGAAGAGAAACTGAGAAGCAAAGACACCAGCGAAGCCGGAGTGTTACCCGCAGCAAGATTTCCTACTCAAGCCCAAGGAGGAGAAACATATCACTCATGCCGCAGAGAACAAATGAAGTATCCACCCAGCGGGAAAGCACCGAGGACACCGAGGACCACCCCAAGAAGCAAGAAACGGACGATGACGACTCTATTCCCCGTATGACGTGGTCGACATTGCACTTTCACCCGTCGCATACGGAATTTTGAGTTCCCGGACAGAACAAGAATGCCAGCTCACATCAAAACATACGATGGGACAGGAGATCCGGAGGATCACTTGAAAATCTTCCAGACCGCGGCAAAAGTGGAAAGATGGGCCATGCCCACATGGTGCCACATGTTTAACTCCACCCTCGTTGGGCACGCCCGCAGCTGGTTTGATGAGCTAAGCCCGGAAAGCATCGGCGCTTTGAGGAATTGAGGTCACGCTTTCTCTCGCATTTCCTACAAAGAAAAGAAGTATACGAAGGATCCCGCCGAATTGCACCATATAAAGCAATGGAAGGGGAGTCCACGGAGGCATTCGTGGAACGCTTCAAGGCGGAGAGCATGTACGTGAAGGGAGCACCAGAGTGCATGAGAGTGTCTGGCTTCATGCACGGAATAACAAACCCGGAACTAATCAAAAGGCTCAATGACAACATCCCCCAGTCGCAGGATGAAATGTGGAAGGTTGTGAAGGCGTTCCTTAGAGGGAGGTGACCGCAGCCAACCAATCAAAAAAGAAACACTCCCAGTGGAGGAGCCAGGACCATGGATAGAAAAACATCCAGATCTCCGAACGGAAAGGAGAGTTTAGGAGCCGCCCAGTCGGAGAGAAGAGAGGGACAGTTCACACCCTCACAAAGACACCGAAGAAATCTCGCCATGGATACGGTCAAATTCACGCCCCTCCACCAATGTCCAAATGCCGAGTCCGTAAACAAGGACAAGTACTGTGACTTTCACAGGGAAAAGGGGCACAACACGGACGAATGTTATCAGTTGAAGAAACAGACAGAGGAGGCAACAGTCCGGACAACTCGACATTTGGTCAAAGAGATCAAGAATGGAGCACAAAGAATGGTGGCCCTAAGGGAGGAAAGAAAGAGACCGCACCAAAGACAAAGCCCATGCCATATACATGGTCAACACTTGCGCTGCTCGTCAAACCCAAGTCGCTTCCGTAAGGAGTCTTGAGCATGGAAATATCTTTTCCTCCCATATCCGGATGATCGATGATCATCCGCCGGTGATCAAGGCGGGCGTAGAGGATGCACAATCCACGTGATGTACGCGACAATGGAAGCGCCTCGAAGTCCTGCACGAACACTACTTCAATAAGCTAAGCCCGCACATCCGCAAAGGCTAGTTCCCGCCACGCCACCACCGCTGGGTTTTAGTGGAGAACTCGTGGCCATTAGGGCGCATCCTCCCGGAGGTAACGCCGGAGATGAAGAGAACTCGCCTAGCGCTTGATGAATTTCATGGTTGTGCGATCTCCGCCCCCACAATGGAATAATCGACGTCCGGATTAGTCATATGGATAGTGCCATCCACAACAAGACGGATGCTAAAATTTCCTACCTGTGGTGGAATTGTGACTCGCATGTGACAAAGTGGTCCCGGTTGAATGCGTAATGATCGTGGAACCAGAGCCCACCATACAACTGATGTAAGTGAAAGAAGGAGTCGCGGTGGCAATCAACCCAAAGTTCCCGACCGCACGGTCGCAATAGGGGCGGGTTAAGCGAAAAAGGAAAGAAGAGCCTCATGACCGCTAAGGAACAACTTGGATATCTTTGCTTGGGAACCTTCTCGACATGACGGGTCCCGCGACAATCGCGAACATAAACCGAACGTCCGAGAAGGTTATAGCCCGGTACGACAGAAGAAGAGGGGACAGGCCCCGGAAAGAAACAAAGCAATCAACGAAGACGTCACCAAGCTAGTAGCAGCGGGGATCATGAAGGAGGTACACTACCATGATTGGTCAGTCTAACCCCGTACTCGCCAAAAGAGTGACGGAGTCGAGAATGTGTGGGACTTCAAAGATCTAAACAAAGCTCGCCTGAAGATTGCTACCCTTGCCGGAAATTGACCGAAGGTCGAATCCTCCGCGGATACCCGCTCAAATGCTTTCTTGACGCTGCAAAGCGGTATCACCGATATGATGGCGGCCGGGATGAAGAGAAGACAATGCTCCACACAAACCAAGGCATCTTCTCGCTACACAAAATGCCCTTTGTTCGAAAACGCCGGTGCCACATACCAAAGACTTGTGGATGTATGCTCGAGAAGCAAATTGGAAGAAACTTGGAAGTGTACGTTGACGATTTAGTAATCAAAAGTCACTCGAGGAAGAGGTGCTCAGAGACATAAATGAAACATTCAAGACCCTAAGGAACATCAACATGAAGCTTAACCCCAAGAAGTGCACATTTGGGGCGGAACAAGGAATGTTTTTAGGTCATGTGGTGAGCAAAGAGGGCATCCGAGCCTCGCCTTGACAAGTCTCGCGTCGAGCTACCCTTAAATCCCGACTACCAAAAAGGAGGTGCGCTCTGAATGGAAAACTAGCCAGTCTCAGCCGTTTCATGTCCAAGTCAGCAGAAAGGTCACTCCCGTTCTTCAGGACATCGAAGAAGTGCATCAAAAAGAGCGACTTCTATTGGACAACAGAGGCGGAGCAAGCATTCAAAGAAATAAAGCAGCACATTGCTAACCTACCAATGGTCATAGCTCCACAGCCAAAGGAAGAATTGATTATGTACCGGCCGCGTCCCAAGAAGCTGTAAGCGCGGTTTTGTTAGCACAAAGAGAATCAAGGCAACAACCAGTATATTTCGTCAGCCGCGCCTTAAAAGGCCCGGAAATGAATTATACTCCAATTGAGAAGCTCGTCCTGGCACTAGTGTATGCGTCTCGCAGGTTGCGGCGATACTTCCAGCACACCCGTTGCGTGATCACGACCAACCATTAAAACAGTCTTGACCAAGACGGAAAAGAGTGGAAGAATGGCCAGTGGGCAATAGAGTCGGACGAGCATGACATCACCTTCGCACTCGGACGGCCATAAAGGGACGATTCGCGCACTTCATCACCGAGATCCCGATGAAGGAACTCTTGACAAGAAAATGCATCAAAGAACAATACTCGGAGCCATGGAGCCTATTCACGGATGGGTCCTCGCATAGAAGGGTCCGAGCGTGCTTGATCCCGACAAGTCCGGAGGGGCGTGAGTTCACCCACGCCCGCTTCAATTCGAGGCATCCAACAACGAAGCCGAGTACGAGGCACTAATAGCAGGGCTAAGGATTGCAGAACAAATGCAGGTCAGAGACTTGTCCGCAAATGTTGACTCCCATCTCGTGGCAAACCAGATAAACGGAGCATACGAAGCAAAGGAGGAAAGCATGGTGCGTTATTTGGCAAAGGCCAAATCACTAATTGCGTGGTTTCCTGACATTCTCAATCAAACAGTTCCCCGAGTCAAAACAAGCAGTCAAGCGCTAAGCAAAATAGCATCCACCACTTTGTCCACCGACAAAACAGTCCTCGTGGAAATCTTGAAGGAGAAATCCATCAAGAGAAGGAGGTACCGCAATTGTAGAAGAGGACGGATATATGGATGACACCCGATCGAGTACCTACGGACGAAATACTACCAGCGGATGACAAGAAGGCAAGGAAGCTGCGGATCAAAGCAAGGCAATACGCGTTGAAAGACGGAATCTTGTTCCGAAAATCTTTTCTGGAACCTTGGCTCCGATGTGTAGGCCCCACTCAAGCCAACTACGTGTTGCGAGAAATCCACGAAGGATCGTGTAGCATGCACTCCGGCCCAAGGGCGGTGGTCGCCAAAGCAATTAGATCCGGATACTATTGGCCGACAATGCACAGGGATGCACGCGAGCTGATTCAGAAATGCGAAGATTGCCAAGTCCATCGCCCATTACCCAAGAATCCGCAGCAAAATTTGACCCCAATCGCCTCCCGGCCTTTTACAAGTGGGTATCGACATCTCGCGACCTTTCCCGAAGGTCCCGCAAGGTTAAATTCATGATTGTCGCGATAGACTACTTCACCAAATGGATCGGGTTGCCCTTAGCCTCCATCACAGGAAGGCAAGTGAAGAAGTTTGTTTGGGATAACATAGTCCGCCGCTTTGGCTTGCCGGGAGAGATAGTGTCGGACAACGGAAAGCGCCCGCTGACAATCCGCTCAAAGATTGGTGCCGAAGCTCAACATTAAACAAATGTTTGCGCTCGGTGAAACATCCGCAGTAAATGGGTTGGTTGAGAGTGCGAATAAGAGCTTGGGGATGGCATCAAATCAAGGTTGGAAAGAGGAAGCAAGGATCGGGTGGAGGAAGTGCCACATGTGCTCTGGGCACATAGAACCATGATCAAAACGAGCAACGGAGAAACTCCATTTTCTTACGCACGGCACCAAGCGCTTATCCCGGTCGAAATTGGAATGCCAAGCCTCGTGCACAACAGACACCAAGTCTCCAACAACCAAATAGCCTTCGCTTAAACTCGACATCTTGAAGAGAAAAGGAGGCCGCGCCATTAAAGAGGCACGAGTAAAGCAAGAATGGAAGGGTACTACAACCCAAGGTACGGCACGGCATTTAGACCCGAGAATTTGTCACCGAGCAACGGCTAGCGAGCGTAAGATACTGAAAGTCGGGTCCCAGTGGGAGGGCCGTATGAGGTGATCAAGCAATAGGGAAGGGAACATACAAACTCAGAACCGCGGATGGGGAGACACTCCCAAGGACATGGAACATCCGCAACCTGAAGAAATGTTACATCTAAACGCAAGTAGGTTTTCCCCATCTTTTGTAAGTTGATTACGGACCGATCCCACAACAGGGAACTTTAACTTTTCATATCTCTATTGTAATATTTTATAAATGAAATGTAGATGCTCGCCCGCTTCTACAAATTTTCCAAAATACATATGCAATCATTTTCTTTTAAGTGTTAAACCTCGTGCATAATTCTCACAACCGCGATGACAGACGATGTTGTCGCATATACAGACGAGCAACCTCAAAATTGACTCAAGCATGTAAGTGGTATTGCAAGCCCATTGTTCATTCTGCGGATACCCCTGACTTCTTGGCACGCCAAGGGTACAAAGCCCGGAGTACTCAACCCCGACAATCAAACAAAAACATGTACAAACGGCCCCAACAGCTTCATTAAATACGAAATAAGTTTGGTACAAATACACGAGGGCATACCCCCGGATTACAAAAAAAGGGGCACCGCAGTAACGGCGACCCCAACGGAAATAGTTAAAGCTTCACGATAGATAGCAAGGGCGGCATAGTCTAAATGCCGCCCACAAAGGACAACCTCAAACATTCTTGGAACCATCAAGCACGCTAGTGTCGAACATGTCATCATGAGCTGACTGCTCCTCCTCCTTCTCATCCTCCCCAACTGGACCACGATGGCGCCGGAAGGGGTCGGGCCAAAGGGGGCAATCACCATAGAGGGTTCCCCACTCGAAGTGATTTGGTGTTCAACCTCGAAACAATCAACTGTGGTTCTACACATCAAATTTCTTACCATAGGCCCGATGTTTTTTTCCTTGTATGCGGCAATAGCGCGCTGGCGCCTAGTAAGGGTTTGGAGCAGAATTGGGAAGGAGCACCTCTTCCGCCACCGGAGCGTTAAAACAAACTCCCCGTGCGCGCTAGGTCGCTCCTCTTGAAGCACAAGCCGACATAAGGAATTCCGTGACTAATCCTTGCAAGCTTCTAAGGAGTCAAGAAGGGGAAGGAACATCGCTAAGGCGGATGACACCGCGATAAACCTCCTTGGCCCGCTGGATTGTACGCTTTGATTTGCTCCGCTCGCCTTTAGAACCATGGACAATCCCACCTCCAAACCTTGTCTTAGCTCTTCAACATGGCCTTGCCAATACAATCCCCAACCTTGTCTCAAGCTCATCCGATCGCTTCAATGCCATCCAAGCCCGGCGAAACCATGACCAATCACCCACCTCTTGCCCTCAATAGCCATCGAGTACTCGGAAAAAGCTCCTCATCAAAATCTTGGTTGAGTCCGCCAACCTCGATCCATTCCATTGAGTTGACCATCATACTCACCGCGACCCTCTCCTCGCACTCTTTCAATTTTTCCTCTAATAAACCAAAGGCCTTAACTCGCTTTTTCACCGTCACGCATGTAAGTAAGACCGTAACCTTTCCTTCAACTCAAGATTTTCCACGGTCAACCGGCAAGTCGCTCATCCTTGGGCGCGATCATACCTTCCAATCTGCGCCACCCGCTCGCAACTTCCTCACCTCCTCCGACTCGGACTCTAATAACCAACACGCCACGGAGAGTCCGAAGTTTCGCATCATCCGATTCCAATACTTGAATCTTCCCTTAAGAGCCTCTATCTTTTCTCCTTCCTTTCAAGTCTCCCCGCTCAACCCGTTAGTTCGATTGAGCTCAACCGCACCGCAGACGCACTCGAAGACATACACGCCACGAATACCATCATGTTGTACCGCCGAGCAAGTCCGTGTGAGGCATATTACGCAGGGTAGAGAGGTATCCGGGAGTGGCAAAATTGTCTAGCATGCTCTGACAAACCCAAGGGTCATCCATTCGAAACTCATTGGTAGGCAACCACTTCGGGACATAAATATTCTTTGCCTCCGCAGTGTCCACGGACAAAGACTCGTAGAAGTCATCATCCGAGGCCGCTGGTCCGCGACTGTAGGATCTTGCGAGAGAGACCCACCGAACGAGCTCTCTTGTTGCACAAAAGGCGGTTCGTAGGTCCGACATATCCACACCCAAATCTTCCTGATGGGCCGTGGTGGATGTTTTTGAAGCAGAATCCGGATTGACCTGAAGATCCGGAGTAGCATCGGATGACAGATGGGTTACCTCCTGCGGATGGGGACTGAATCGGACTCATCGCGAAGCTCAAAAGCGGGCCCCGTAGTCTTATCTCCTGCATAACAACACTTCGCCACTTTTTTTTTTTTTTTTAAAAGAGGGCACAAGACAACGAAGATGCCATACCAACAGAGCCAAGCGCCCTTCACGGCCAGACACTAGTCTCTTCTTCTCCTACTGTTTGGTAGGAACATTAAGCCGGGCTCTTTTCTTCCCGCCGCTTTCTCTCGCCTTAGTCACTGTACTTTGTCCACGTAGTCTCTTGGACTAAGGTAATGAGATTCTCAAGGCTCTATAACTCGGTTGGCGGTCTCATCAAGCGCCGACTTCTCACCTTCCCAAGAGTCCTTTCCCGATACCACCTCAAAAGGATCCTGCCGGTTAATGAAAGCGAAGAGAGACATATCTGCAAACAAAATTGCACAAATTAGCAACAAGACACAAGGAAAGGCAACAAGACGCAACAAACCCCCAAAAAAAAAAAAAAAAAAAAAAAAAAAAAAAAAAAAGTTTACCCACCCTCATTATCCGAAGACCTAAAGGTAGGTCGTGCTGCAGCATCATCCCAAGCACGGCTAAGTCCAACGCATAGAAAAGGCTCCGCAACTTTTAAAAGGAGCGCGATCGTGTCAAGACGACGCAGATAGCTCAAAGTCAATATCGTCGTCGGTCGGAGGTGGATCACGGTCATGTAAACTTTCTCATTCCACGAGATTGATAATGGAAAACAATCGCACAACCCGTAAAAAGAACTCCTTCCAGCTTCTTCACGGAATCTGCGGGGGTGTAGCACACCGAACAATCAAGGATTTAGGACCCTTACGCTTCTCTAGCGTCATCCAACCATCCTTCATCCCCGAATAATAAAATTTCCTAAATAAGGCACGGTGGTATGCCACCGCGAGCGCAAAAGGATCTCAAAGTGGCTAATCCTAGCGGCGGCTAGCACAGACAACTGGGACAAATTGATCTGAAAATACTCCAAAACCCTACACAAAAAGGCGGAAAGGGGTATCCTAAAGTTGCAAAACTCAAAGAACCTAGTGTATACTCCTATCTTACCCGATGGAGCATCCCTAATAGTGGCTTCGGGACTAGGAAGAAGGGGGTGCACGGTAGGAGGGATATGATATTTCGAGCAAAACTCGCTAAGGTCCTTCTGTGTCAACTTACAGGTGAAATCGCTTAAAAGTTTTTTAGCCATGATACTATAAGGAAGAAAGAAGACCTAACTCGTGAAGGTCGGACGACACACAAATCTTAGTGGAGGATTTTCTTTTTACTTGCGAAGAAGAAATGGCAACAAGAACTAAGAAAGTAAAAAGAAACGGTATTTATACCCCAAAAGTAAAACGAACGGGTCAATCGAACGACCAACAACACGCCACGTCACGCCCATAACTAACGCCCGTTGGCCCGGATCAACGAACGAGATGGAAGCGGGCGAACGTCCCATCACCGAGAATACGCTGGCCGAGGACGGTTCGCGAATCCCAATGGACAAACAGAACGCACACCCTCGCCACGTGGTGAAAACACGGCCAAGAACGGTTCGGTTCTCCACGATACAACCAACCGCGGTTACACTAGCAAACTTAGTCTAGCAATGCTTGCAATGAGACTAACAAGCACAACTAGACCTGGGGACTTGATCACGATGACCCCCGACACAAGTACGGTCCACCGCGGACTTTAGTACTAGCATGTAATACTTCCCAGACTCCACCCACGCCGGTCGCGGACTAAACACATAACCCTAAGAATGGCCACCAAGCCATTCCGCGGACTAATATATAACCCGCAATGGCCAACAAGCCATTCAACACGAGACGCGCCCTATGAAAAGGGTAAGGAATCTTCTAGTCGGAGGTATCGAACCTCGCATCCCCAAAGGGAAAGCGGACAACTCCCGCCCAAAACATCACCATCACAACAAGCGCACAAGCTCTGCAATGACTTACGCCACCAACTGCCTCTCAAGACCCGTGACTTGAGAACATGACAGAAAGGTCAACCATATAAATAAGAGGTCTCACCTCTGCCCAAACGGTAACAAACACACATACTCTCTCTCTCTAGAACTCATCTCATCTCCCTAAAACAATTACTTACTCTCACGCCGGAGGTTGACCGCGGAAGCCCGTTCCGCGGTGAGACTAACGGTGTTGATTTTCTTAGCAGTTAGCAATCGAAGGTTTCACTTAATACAGGATCTGTTCTCCGAAGAGTTAGCTTAAACTAATCCTCAGAGGAGAAGCGCCCAGATTGTATTAACAACCGCCACTTTACCTTTCTAAGATTAGTACTTTTTAATGTATACAGTGTTAGATCAAGCTATAATAGTATAATCCTACCTGGATGTTTGTATTAGTACTTATTACTTTAGATCAATAAAGAATTTGAGCTTTATTTTACTTGAGTTGAGTAAACACAGTTGACTTCTTAGAAAGTCAAACCGTGTTATTGATGAAAATGGTGGGACCGTGATAAAAGGTTGGAAATGATCATGTTAAAAATAAACTTAAGAAAGTGTTATAAGTGATGTAAGGTCATAAACTAGTTTTATATACATAAATAAGCTCTACATTTGGATGAAATCATTAATCATGCAAATATTTGACTTTTGAGTCAAACTACCGGCTTTCATCAAATTTCGTGAGAATTGTACAGATAACATATTTCAGTGATAAGAAACTAGCAGAGCCTAACCGGTTTGTATTTTTCCATTGTGTAGTCATATTGTGTCTTTGTCATGGTTGAGCTACAAACCATAGAATGTTAATTAAATTTGGTAAACAGTTTAACATGGTAAAACTGAGCTAACACATGCAAATAGTTGCTTACAATTAAAACCATGTTACCATTGACCTAGTTAAATGACGCATTTGGATTCGGGAATTATAAGTGGAACATATCGATCTGTGACACTCGACACATGTTGTCATGTTGGTTCTACATTACCAGAGTTTGGTGGTGGTTTATGATAGATTCTTCGGTATCTAATGTTGTGGATGAATGGGTCATTGACACAACTAGCATCACCCAAAATCAAATATATTTGTGGATGTGCATTGCAAATATATATAGTTTCTATCATGACCTTAAAGTCAAATAAGTGATTGGGGATTTAAAACAAACTTGTTCACTTTTAGCTGATTGATTTATGAAAAAAGTAAGTTTATTTGTTACGGATAACAGTGACGAAGTGATATGTATGAGCAGTGATCACCCCACCGTTACGAATGACTTTACTTATAACAATCTCTCTAGATAAACTAGTTTTTGCGATAACTTTTGGTTTGTTTTGTTAAAGTAAATCACAAAACAATAAGATATGCTTCCACTAAACTCTTAGGGTGCGTTTGTTGATGAGGTTTTGGGTTAGAGGAATGTTTTCAGACCATTTATTATATGTTTAGATTTCAAATAATGAAAAGATTTCACAAAACCTATAAACCATCAAAATGGTAGGTTTTATTTCTTTTACACACTATTTCACTCTCTTTCTCTCACATTTTCTTATCATCATTTATAACAATTTTAATATAAAAAATATTACTATATCTATTTTTTCTTTCTTAATTTCTTTCAAATCAATATCAATTCCAATCTATATTAGTGCAAATAAAACATTTTTGCAAACCAAATGCAGCCTTTGTAAAATAACATTTTTTTCTTTTCTTTATAGCATCGTGCCCAACGGAATATCAAATATTCAAATTCATAAAAAGGCCAAATGGGCCAAAGTCAAAGCCTATATTCCAATCCACCAACTTTATATATAAAAAAAAAAGTCAAAGCCCAAAAGAAAACCAAATTGAATAAAACAAAGATGGATTGCCAGCGTTGCATGCAAGCTTTTCATCTTTTGGGTGCTTATGTTTAGTACATTGTTCGATGTGGTTTCTTTTGATCTTTATAGAAAACGAACAGAGAATACACAACGTTATATCACATTAGTGATTGATAACAATATTAAATATGCACCCACTAAATCGAGTTGTGCCACAAAACGTAACTTGCATTATTTCCTATGTACAATTAACTAAGTTATATTTATACCTTCATTCCATGAATGGGCTTAAGGACCTTTTCCCCGACACATTCTAGTCAATCAGATTAAGAGATTGGGAAGCACTACAATTCAGCATGTTATTCCTCTGAAGGGTTTTCGTTTTCCTCATTAGTTTCAGATTTATCATTAGACTTTTCACTAAACTTTAATATAATAGGCCTCCCGAGCAAGTCCTGCACAAAATAAAGGGATCTGTTATTTAACATATCATAACTCATAAAAATCAAACACCGGTTTACCTTGCCATTTAAGGTTTGATACTGCAGATTCAGCTTCCTCCTTTGTGGCAAATGAGACAAACCAGCTTCCTGAAGCGCTGAAAACAATCCTTGTGGACACAGGACTGAAGTCTGCAAAGAACTCTTTAAGATTTGTAGCCCTTGCTTTTCATGCAAGATTTGACACAAACAACTTATGGCGGGTTTCATTTGATTAGGTTGGAGAGCGAGGAGGTGTAGGTTTCTTGAATATCTTTGAATATTCAACCTTTATAATCCGACCCTGAACTTCCTGCACCAAAAGAAATGTTTCAACTTTAAAAAACCTGTAAGGTACACTTCATGGGAAACCTTTGAGATTTGCTTTGTTTTTAAGAACAGTAAACCGATGGTTTAGAACGGAGTAAGTAGTAACCCTTCTATTAGTTCTGTATTTATTACCTGAACATTTTTTTTTGAAAATCAATCAAAGCCTATAGAGTTCGCTGAGAATTGCAAGAGCCCACAAAAAAACTTATGAAATTTTTCACTTCGATAGCTAAACAAATGATAATGACACACTATAGATTATGTGCATAAGACAATAATCGCAACATTGTTGACTAATGCATTATTTTGACTTTTGAAGTCAAATTAAGCAAAATTCGTTAGTTCCAATGGTAGACGAGTTGTAACTGTAAAGGTCGTGTAATGGGGAAAATATCATTTTGTTAATTCGTATCAAATGGGAAATACCTGCATTAAATTAACAGAGCAATAACTTCTACAACACATTGCCATTTGTTCTCTATGTACCTTTAACAGCAACAATTATCATTTAGTATAAGGTTTCCAAAGTGGGTTTGCAATGTAAAATACGTAATAGCAAGTAAATGCAGTCGCCATTCGCAAGACATAGTACGTAGTGTGTTAAGTAGTCGCATAACCTTGTTTCATTAGGCGCGGCCGACCGGTATTTCAGCGTGACCTGAAGCGACCCCTATGTCTTTAATCTGTTAGCACCTATCATGATAGCAGCAATAACTGTTGTCGCAAGGTTAGAATGCTTTATACTCGTTCGGGGGCCCTGCACGTTAGACAGAAAATAAGTAATTAACCTGTATACACAAACACATGTCATAAAGTAACGCAACTAATTTGGATGCTGTAACTGCGTATTGCTAACCTGCGCGCACAGTCTCGTACGTATGCCGACTTGCTTGCGATGTTCTTGAAGCTGCTGTTGACGTTGTTGTTGTTCTGTTTCTAGAGCATGTTGTTGGACTTGTCATACGGGATGAGTATACCCTAAAACGACACTGACATAAGAGCTGGCCTAAGAATGCAGTCAACCACGTATGCAAACTTGAACATGTAAATGAGCATAATATTAAGTACATATAAGGCACGTGGCCACCGTTTTTCAACCTTAATGGTTTTTGGCGATAGTAATAAATGTTTAATGAAAAATTGAAATAATTGGGTTCAAAAAGAAACCGAACACATATCATAAACTAACATAAATAATTTGGATACTGTAACTGCATATTCCTAACCTCATGCAAGCAGTTTCGTCCGCTTGCTCACTTGTTGGCGGTGTTGTTGAAGCTGCCGTTGGTGCTGTTCTTGTTCTGTTTGTGGAACCTGTTGTTGGACTTGTCATCCGGGAATGACCAGACCCTGAAATGACAGTGACATAAGAGTTAGCCTAAGAAGGTAGTCAACCACATATGCAACCCTCAAGGTGTAAATGCGCCTAATATCAAGTACATACAAGGCATGCGTACACCATTTTTCAACCTTAATGGTTATTGGCAATCATGATAAATGTTTGATGAAAAAAATTGTAAAAAATGTGTAAAAAAGAAATGGCACTCCAACCATAGAATTTTTTTATGGCTATTTGTCTGGCATCAAGTAAGGGCGAAAAAAAGAATAGTCGTATTACAGCACCGGTAGCCAAATGAGCCGGACACAACAGGGTAAGTAAGCATGGGTGGCCGACCTTGGTGATCAGCCGCTGCTGTCATTGGCAATGCACCATCCTCTATTGCATGTGGTATGATTAAGTCTGGGTAACCTAAAATGATAAGAACATGAAACGTTTCATAAGGATCTTGAAAAAAATGCATGAGCGTTTTGAAATGTATGTATATTAAATTTGCAAACAACCTGTGCATGACCTTCGAATATTCCTTTCGCTAGTGGCAGATGTGGTCGGATGAACAACTGCTACCATAAGAACAATCATGTGATGCACGACAGAAGGGAGTCATTAAATAATGACAATGTGGTTTTACGACAAAGTCGCCTTACCCAAAAGTGAGGTGAAATATGTCTTGTTCCTCTTACGCCGCATTTGCAACCACGCCCTAGTCATCGTACCTGTTGGTATAAAACCAATAAGAAGGCTTACACATAATTCCATCACACATTTTCTGGACTCAAATATTGAACATGTAAATGTCAATTAGCTAAGACCATCATGAAACCTTTTACTTTTTCCTTACCCTTGGCATCTGAAACATTGCATCTATAGCGGATGACCTTGTGTGGTCGGTATCACCCTGTGGAGTTGCGCATACATTTGCGCTGGTCTATTTGTATCCAATGAATAACCTGTATAGACAGAAACAGTGCATAGGTTATTAAATGAGTGCTGAAATGCGTTTCCATCTCATGATATGAGCAAGTGTCTGGACAACCTGACGGGTTATAGGGCGCTATGTTATTACCATGTGAAGTGGAACTGTCCCGTATTTTTCAGACGCTTATTTATACCTACAAAACTAACACATGGAACATTAGCGCAACATAAATGAGCATGTGTGTCACACAAACAACATTTTTCATACGCTGAAATAATTAAATGGGATCACCTTGACTAACACATTCGGCATGAATAGTGTATATTTTGACCACACAAACTACCCTGTTCAACAATATCATGTCTAAGAATCACATCTAACGATCTCGTAACCGATAGTGTCCACCACCCGCCCTTCGCTCACATAGGAATAAACATTATTGTACACAGCCTTACAACCAATATATTAAGTTGCGACATTAATAACTTATTAATCATTCCAACACAGCTTTAAATTAACATTTAAATCGTTGCAATAAAGTATCAAACGGAGTAACTACTGAAATACCTTAAATGGCCTTGTAATGAAGACATAATGCTACCTGGAACATCTTCCAGGTTAGCGCCGCATACTTGTCATCAAACCTTGGACTGTCAATTGCATACAAAGAAATGGAAAAGAGCATGAAAGCAGGTGCAAGCATAGAGATATTGAAAAACAGCAATACAACTCACAAATCATACAAAAAAACTTAACTTTCAACTAATGAAACCCCAAAATTAAAACCCATAAATTACGATCTTCACTTATTATACCAAATATTAATTATGCAACGAATGAAAATAAAAATTGCTCATACCTATAATCAAGATTACAAATTAAGACCATAATCCTTGTAGTAGTCTTATTTGTGGCGGCGGTGATGATTCCACCTACACAACAAAATATCAAATATCAGTAATTGTATTGCATCCATAACGAAACCCTGATTTTCCGGACCACAAATGAAACATTTGCACATAAAACACAAACAAACAACTAATATGAAAAACAAAGCATAAACATGCAGGCAAAGATCAAACCCTAACAGATCTGAAACACCGACCTTTGTTTAGTTTGGTAGAAGGAGCAGGTTGCTTCTGGAAGTAGCAGAGAGAATATCGTTTATACCAGCTACATAGTGAATCTTCGTTGGGCCTGAATGGATCAAAACCCGCAAGGAATACGGCCCAGAAAGAAAAAAACCCGACCCGCCACAATATTTTATCAAGCGGGCACGTTTCCATAAGTTGGGAGGCACGAATTCATAAGTCCTCGCCAAATGATTATATATATAATAATTTGTTGTATACTTGTACGGAAGTAGCTGATTCTCCGCATTATAAGTTATATAAGTATATATTAAAGCAATGCATCTGTAGCTACATTACATTACAAGAATTTACAAGATTTTTTTTTTTACGGACTCACATAAACAGTAATACAAGACATCATGTACATCATACTAAGGAAAAAAAAAAAAAAATAAACGTTATATTACTATTTATTAACGCACAATTAACAACCACCCTGGTTAAAAAATTCGTCCCGCAACTTGGCGACCAGTGCCAGTCTCGTATTGATATAAATAAACCAACAAATGCCACATAACAACCACCTCTTCCCATAACTTCCAGACGCACTTTTTCACTCATCTTTCTTTCTTTCAGGTATATATATATATACATCTATTCATCAAAACCACTAATTTTAATTAAATTCCGTTATTCTGTTTTATAGCTGCTTATGTATTGATGTTAATTGATATTCGTATTGCTGAATCGTAACCCTAGTTTAGCTCGTGCAACTGTTTTACGTGATTTTGATTAATTTCTAGGGTTTTAGATATGCATGGTTGATTGTGTTATTGATCGGATTGTTGTTGAATAAGTGTACGTTAGAATGTGATGATGATTTATTAGGTTAGAATTGTTGTTAGTATTGCTGAATCGTAACTGAGTGTGATTTTGCGTGCTTCATTGCGTAAGAGATTTTATACGTTAAATTGTGATTATTGTTATGTGTAGATGATAATTTATTAGCTAGGTTAGACTTGATGTTAATATATAGATGTGAGTATTGCTGATACGTAACCATAGTGTAAGTCACTCTACTGATTTTGTTGAATTTCTAGCGTTAGTTATGATTTAATCGCGTTATAGATGTGTACGTTAGAATGTACGTGATTATAGTTATGTGTAGATGAGGATGTAGCAGCTGATTCGATTTGATATGTAACTGCACGCTACTGATGTACACATACATGATTTTGTTGTGCTTTATCGCGTAATATATTGGATATATTGTTGTTAATAATGAACATTTGAACGTTAGAATGTGTGATATTGTGATTATGAAAAGTAGATGTGGAAGATGATTCGATTTGATGTTATTATTGGTGAATCGTAATCTGTCATGTACCGTACATGTAATGGTAGTTTAAGCCTCACTACTGGTTTAATTACATGATATTGCTGAGTTTAAATGTGATTTTGATGTTAATATTGCTGAATCCTAACTGTAATGTACCGTACATGTAAAGGTAGTTTAAGTCACTTTACTGATTTTCATGATTTTGTTGAGTTTAAGTGTGATTTTGTGTGCATAATCGCGTAACAGATCGGATTATTGTTGTTAATGTTGAATGTTGAAAAAGCCGACTTTAGAATATGTGATATTGTGATTATATATTTTAGGTAATTGTAAAAGAAGATGATTTATTAGGCTCGCTTTGATGTTAATATTGCTGGTTAACTCACGCTACTGTGTTTTTGATTTTGTTGAGTTTAGGTGTGATTTCGTGCCTAATCGCATTATAGATCAGATTGGAGAGCGTGTGAGTGTTAAAATGTGCTTATTGTTGTTATGTGATGTTATGACTATGTTGAATACTTGAATCGATTTGATGTTAATCGATGTAAACGTTGCTGTATCGTAATGATAGTTGAAATCACGCTACTGAGTTTGATGATAAAGTGGAATGTTTAGGTTATCTGTATGATTTGGTTGTGATTTTGCATGTTTAGGTGTGTGATGGATTGGAATGTTGTTAGTGTTGATTGTTAAGCATGCGAATCTTAAAATATGATCGATTTGTTACTCGATGTGAGTATTGCTGATACGTAACCGTAAGTGTAACAATAGTTAATGCTGCTTTACTGATTTTCATGATTTTGTTGAGTTTCTCGAGATTCCTGTGTGTTAAGATGTGATTTTGCATGGTTAATCGTGTAATGGATCATGTTTTGTTTGGTTTGATAAGATTTTAATAGTTGGTAGTATTGCTGAATTGTAACTCGTTCTACTGTTTTTTATAATTTTGGTGATTTTCGAGGATTTCTGAGTGATTCAGTTGTGATTTTGCATTCCTAATAGCGTAATAGATTGGATTTTTGTTAATTTAGTTTGATTGATGTTATTCGATATTTGATTAGTAGATTAGATTCGATGTTAATATAGATGAATCGTAACTTTAGTTTGACTTAGCGTTACTGATTTTGTTGAGTTTTTTGGATTTATGCGTGATTTAGTTGTGATTTGGCATGCTTAATCGTGTAGTAGATTGGATTGCTGTTAATGTTTATTGTTGAACTTGTGAACGTTAGAATATGATTAATGCTGTTATATGATACTATTTTGAATATGTTGATTGAATGGTCAAGTGTAGAAGGTAATTTATTAGATGAGATATTGTAATATGTTTCTATTTTTATGGAACTCGAGATTTTGGATAATGTGGAGTGTGCTGGTAGGATCTGAATGTTTTTTTTATTATCGGTAGTGTGACTAGTTTTGTGATTGTTTTTCTAAAACTGCATGTTTGTGTATCACCTTTTGATAAAATAGATTGGTAGTTTTGAGTGTTTGGTCAGAAGCAAAACTGTTTATGCTTATCCTACTTATTTAAGATAAAATTAACAGTTTCAAGTAAGAAGTTTGGGAGCTGCTTATTTCTATCGTTTATCTAAATTTGACTGTTTTACCTCTTAAATCCATAAAAGTAAGGACACGCCAAACTCTCAAACTATTGCTTATCTGATTACATCTTTTGTCACAGCAGAAGCGAAATCCGAAACAAACACAGCTATAATAAGAAATCCCAAACACCACCTAATTTAAGCTGTTGAAACTTTGTTTATTGTGTACAACTTCATTGTATCGAACACATTGTTAACCGTATAATTCAGCATTGAACATCAAATACTTTAACTGTAGTCACCTCTTTTTTTTAGTATACTGAATAATATTTCACCTTGTCTAGTATATATAGCTGATCTACAAGATGCAAACACAAAGTACTGATTCATCTGAAGACAGAGAACCATTTGTTGAGGTTGATCCAACAGGAAGATATGGTCGGTACCCTGAACTTTTAGGCTCTGGCGCTGTTAAAAATGTCTACAGGGGATTTGATCTAGAAGAAGGTAGAGACATTGCTTGGAATCAAGTCAAATTAAGGAATTTCACTGGAGACCAATGTGCTGTAAAGAGACTATATTCAGAAATAAAACTGCTAAAGACTTTGAAAAATGAAAACCTCATAGTTCTTTACGGTTTCTGGAGGGATTCTGAGAACAACCACTTGAACTTTATTACCGAGGCTTGTGCATCAGGGAATTTGAGGGATTACAGGAAGAAACATAAGCGTGTGTCGCTAAAAGCCTTAAAGAAGTGGTCAAGACAGATTCTGAAAGGCTTGGATTATTTGCACACCCACGAGCCATGTGTCATTCATAGAGATCTCAATTGTAGCAACATCTTCATCAATGGCAATATTGGAAAGGTAAGTATGCTCTCTGATTTCAATTTTGATATTACATGTGCTTTACATCTTTATTATGTGTGCTTGGTTAGAATATGGGAGTGGGAATGGGATTGGGAGTATTTGGGAAGATGTGTTAACTTGGTTGTGTTTTATATCTGGTGTGTCAAATGGGTAAAGCTTTTGAGCTTAAGGACTAAACATTAAAACAAATCGGGTCAAAAGGATTGAACGGGTTATCAGTCATCCAAATTCCAAAGTAAGCTCCTAAGTTGCTGTTAAATTATCTTGATGCTAATATAGGCTTTGTAATCATATTTACATAAAGTTGTTCACAAAAGTAAAAAGGTGTTTGTGAGTCCGTTTTAAACTGGATTAAAGGTTACCAGTTTGACTCGTTGCGCTATCCACTATAGACGCCATGTTGCTATCTCTAGAAAATGATGGTCATTGTTCAAGTAAGTAAAAAAAAAAATTGTTTTTTTTTTTTTTTTTGGTGATGAAATCAGATGGTATTAGAGGTAAATTGTTGAGTCACATCTAGCACAGCAATAAGATAGATGTATGCTAGAACTAAATTATTAAAATCGTCTTAGAACCAACAGACTGAAAAGCCGAACCCAGGTTCGGATTATTAGAGAATTCAGTGGCTTACCTCAGCTCGAACATCAACCACATGTTTCTGAAGAAAAGAGAGGCGATTAAACCATTTCTATCGAAAAAATACCAGCAAAGCAAGAATCCAAATAATAGTTTAATGGGGATGGAGTTAAACAAAGTTAAATTTTGCATAAATGATAAAATCCACATGATCAACTGTCTGCAAAGCGAATATCTTCTTATCTATAGGTTTACTGACTTCCTATGCATATGAACAGGTTAAATTTGGTTTTTAGTTATTCTGTTTGCTATAGTCATTGCTACTAGCTCTGCACAAGATCACGTGTCTGGAGTTTTGTCTGATAACTTTACTATGCTCATTTTTTGTCAACTAACTGTATGGAAGTATTGTACCAAACAGAATTAAGTATATTACCGAGCCACTGTTTACATCACTGTAGATGTTAGGATATGATTTTAAAAGTTGTGTCATTTTGTTTAATGTAACATCTTTCTAGAACAGTCGTATATCATTTAGCACTGTATGTCTGTATTGCATATAAGTTTTGTCCATTTGTACTCTTGTTGAATTCATTCTGCTTTAGATGATTACTGACTTCTAATGTACATGTTCAGGTTAAGATTGGTGATTTGGGTTTAGCAGCGGTTGTAGGGAAAAGCCATGTGGCTCATTCACTGATAGGGACACCAGAGTACATGGCCCCCGAGCTATACGAAGAGGATTACAATGAGTTAGTGGACATATACTCGTTTGGACTGTGCTTGCTAGAAATGGATACTATGGAGATACCATACATGGAATGCAACTGTATTGCCCAAATATACAACAAAGTTACAAAGGGTGTGATGCCTCTAGCTCTTGGCAAAGTAAAAGATCCAGAATTGAAAGCTTTCATTGAAAAGTGCATTGGCAAGCCACGAGTCAGACCTTCTGCAGCTGAGCTTCTTAAGGATCCGTTTTTGGAGATTGATGATGACGAAAGCAATGGTACTGCTTAGAGACCAAAGTCGCAATGCTCGTGTGTGCTTTTTAAAACACACAAGGTTTTCTTTATCTGTAGTGTTTGGACTTTGGAGTCTTTCTTTTTGTTCATTAGTCGTGCAGATTGGTGATATTAGTACTTTTATGCACGGAGAAGGTTTGTTTGGTTATCACTTGTTGATAACGAAGTACTGTAGTTTTAGATAAGCTGCAAGCCAAATTTGACGAAAGCCTATGACAATCATGGCTTATACGTTGGGGTTTTTCTTATTTTTAACATGTGAAAACCGTTTGGCTGATCAATTTGTTAACTGTGTCCAAATTGTTGAATTGGTTTTGTGCCTGTCGTTACGAGTCAATTATTTCGATCTTCAAAACTTTAATTTATTTTTGTGTTGACCTTTAAAACACACACTTGCACAAGTTGATTGTCTCTAATTGAGTGTCATGTTCATGTTAGCTGGAAATTATGAAAACACAAATGGTTGACATCACGTCTGTTGACGTGAAACTTTTATCATATGTTTATTGACATGCTTTGATAATTTTATTCCAGTTAACTAACTTTTCATAGTTTGTATCTTTAAATAATTTATTCTAACCGATGGGAATCCTTACATAAATCTAAAAAAATTATAATATGAATGTGAAAACCAAACCAAAGCAGACGAAAATCATCGAAACATTGTAGCTAATGACACACACTAGGCTTTTTTCTTTTTTGTATTCATATTTTTATAGGGTCATACTATTCCTACGGGGTCTACCCGTAGGAATTTACACGGGGTCTAGAGAGGAGGTCAGAAGAATAAGACGGCGATCAGTAGAACAAGACTATTTGCGCTTTTTTTTTTTTTTTTTTTTTTTTTTTTTCATATTGTTTGGTTTGGGTGGTATTTTTGTCATAAGTTATTTTTGTCCCAAAATGTATTTTTGTCATAAGTTATTTTTGTCCAAGTCATAAGCACACAAAGCAGATTTGTCCAAGTCAAGAGTACACAAGCAAATTTGTCCAAGTGCAAGAACACACAAGCAGATTTGTCCAAGTGCAAGAAGACACAAGCAGATTGAATAAAGGTCCGATTAGAGTTTCATCATCGCCAAGTTTTTTTTGTCCAAGTGCATAAGACACAAGCAGATTGGACACAGCTCGATTACATCATTGCCTAGTTTTTTTTTTGTCCAAGTGCATAAGCACACAAGCAGATTGCACACAGGCTCGGATATGAAGCAGTTTTGTCCAAGTGCATTAGCACACAAAATTGTGCAAGTGCAGCAGATTTAGAAAAGTGTGTGGCTCGGATATGAAGGTTGCAAAGTGATAAAAGAAATCACTTTGCCGTCCGTTCGGTTATAAAACCAATCGTCATCGCCTTTTTTTGAAAAAAAATTTTGTCCAACTGCAGCAGACTGCACACAAGTGCACAGATCAGATTGCACAATACCAAAAGCAAAAGCAAGATTCCCAAAGTCACAAGTGAAACCTCCCATCTGTAGGATTGGTAGGTAGTCACAAGAAAGTCACAAGAAAGTCACAAGTGAATAGTCACTAGTGAAGAATCTCAATATATTCACCTCAAACATCACCAAGTTACAACATCACAAACTCACCATCATACAAACATCAAGTTATTTATACAGGCTATAATTTTAGTGAAACACAAGTCGCAAGTGAAAGTGCAACTAACAAACCACAAAGAAACCTCAAATATCTCAGTCGCACTCACCATCATACAAACATCATCAAGTTATTTATACGGTGGCTATAATTTTAGTGAAACACAAGTCGCAAGTGAAAGCCGCAACTAACAAACCACAAAGAAACCTCAAATATCTCAGTCACCGATATGTCTCAATCACCGAGGTAACAATTTTACACATTAATAATAGAGATAACATTAGGCTCGATTAAGTATCACATATTATCATATATGGTCGCAACATCAAAGGTTGCAAAATGAAAATAAAAAATTTTGCCGTCCATTCGAAATGCCAAGCCAAAATCATATTTATCATATATGGTCGCAACATCAAAGGTTGCAAAATAATATTTTTTTTTGCAAAATCATCATTGCCTTATCTCGCTTTTTTTTAAAAAAACAATTTTCAAATCACTTATAAGAATAAACCGCTTATCAAGCATATAAGCGCTTGTTATATAAAATTGTAGCCACAAGATGAATAAAAACATAGCCACGAGATGAATAACCCCACCTGTAACGTAGTATTCCAACGGGGTCTAATCTGAGCCTGTGTGCAATCTGCTTGTGTGCACTAAGCAGTTTGCCAAGAAACCACACAGAGCCTGTGGACTGGGGTAGGCCAGAGCAGGTATTCATACCACTCAATGGTGGCAGATCAAGGTGTTAACCTACCCTTTTGCACCCACAAAACTCAGGCAGTTTCAATAAGCACATGAGTACTATTTGTGTCATACCTATGTCATAGCCACATAAGCACATAAGCGGCTTCCCAAAGAAACCACACGAGCTCGTGGATTTGGGTAGGCTGCAGGCGGTATTCATACCACTCAATGGTGGCGGATCAAGGTGTTAACCTACCCGCTTGCACCCACACAACTCATGCAGCCACATAACAACACATAATCGCCTCTCACATAAGCGGTTTGAATCGCTTACCCTAAACAAAAAAAAATTAGGCGTTATTTATTTTTTTTACAAATCCATGAAATTAAACCCACAATCTACCCATAAATGATAGGAACATCACAAAATCACCATCAAAGTACCCAGATTTACCAAACCCTAAAAAAAAAAAAAAAAAATAGGCGTTTTATTTTTTTTACAAATCCATGAAATTAAACCCACAATCTACCCATAAATGATAGGAACATCACAAAATCACCATCAAAGTACCCAGATTTACCAAACCCTAAAAAAAAAAAATATCGTTATTTATTTTTTACAAATCCATGAAATTAAACCCACAATCTACCCATAAATGATAGGAACATCACAAAATCACCATCAAAGTACCCAGATTTACCAAACCCTAAAAAAAAAAAAAAATAGGCGTTTTTTATTTTTTTTACAAATCCATGAAATTAAACCCACAATCTACCCATAAATGATAGGAACATCACAAAATCACCATCAAAGTACCCAGATTTACCAAAACCTAAAAAAAAAAAGGCGCTTTATTTTTTACAAATCCATGAAATTAAACCCACAATCTACCCATAAATGATAGGAACATCACAAAATCACCATCAAAGTACCCAGATTTACCAAACCCTAAAAAAAAAAAATAGGCGTTTCTTATTTTTTTTACAAATCCATGAAATTAAACCCACAATCTACCCATAAATGATAGGAACATCAAAAACTCACCATCAAAGTACCCAGATTTACCCAAACATCACAAACTCAACATCACAAACTCACCATCAAAGAACCACAGTAGCAGTATCACCACAACATAACCAAAACACCACGATCTTATATGTTTTAGATCTAAATCTAAAAGTTTAGAGATAGAGATAGTGAGAGAAACATAGTTGAATGAATGAGGGTGAGAGAGAGAAGCAACATATCAACTCAAGACAGAGAAAGAAAACGCTGCACACGCCAGACACGCACACGCTTTCATAACCACACACATATATAAGAGTTTTTATAAAAGTTTTATTAATAATAGTTTTTATAAAAGTATATTACTAAAAGTTTTATAAAAGTATATTATTTATAAAAGTATTAGTTTTATGAAATTATGTTAAAATGTAAAAGTTGAATTTTTATAAAAGTTTGTTAAAATGAAATTTACTAAAATGTACAAATTTGTATTTTTATAAAACTTTGTTAAAATGAAATTTATTAAAAATAAAAGTATTAAATGAAATTTAAATGTATTAGTATAAAAGTTTTAAAAGTTTTAAAAGTTTTAAAAGTATTAGTATTATTAAAAACTTTGTATTAGTTTTAAAAGTTTTAAATGTTGTGTTTTTATTTTCGTGCTTTCCGCTTTCACGAGGAAGTATCGAGGATTGCCCATTTATCGACAAGTGGTAAATATAGCCTCGGGCTTTCCGTTATAAAAGTATTAAAAAAAGTATTAGTTAAAAAAAAGTGTGTTATAAAATTTGTTATGTATTTTCAGGCTTTCCGTTCTCACGAAGAAATAACTGAGTGGGTGCAAAATATAGCCTCGGGGCTCGGTTTTGTCATTGTTAAAAAGAGAACCAAATCAGAAAATGGTCAGATGATGGAAATTAATTATATGTGTACAAAGAGCGGATTTATGAATATCACGGTAGAAGGGAAACGGAAAACGAAAACAAAAAAAAAGCAATTGTCCATTCAGATTAGTTGCGAAATATAGACCAACACAATATAATTGGATTTTGAGGGTGAAGTGTGATAGCCATAATCATGAGTTGCTAGAGTCGTTGCATGGTATGCCATATGCAATGCGATTAAAAGATGATGAGTTGAGTTTGGTCAAAGAATTGTCGAGTATAGCGCATCACCACGTAATATACTTTCGACAATAAAGGGACGTAATCCGGATAACGTGTCTAGCGTTAGAACTATTTATAACGCACTTGATAAGCTCCGAGAGCCGTAGTAGGTGATAGAACTCAAATTCAAGTCCTTTACGCGATCCGACGGATTCGGGTTATGCATATTACCCGAGGGTGAATGACCATAATGAGCTTGAGGAGCTATTTTTGTTCACCCCACTCAATGCTCTATGGCGACGCCCCTCGAAATCATGTTGATGGACTCCACGCACAATACCACACGCTTTAGATTGCCATTGTTGGAAATTTTGGAGTAACTCCAACGAATAAAACATTTTCAATGGCGCATGCCTTTATACACGGTGAAAAGGGGCATAATTTTGAATGGGTATTGCAACGCATAAAAGAGGTGATAGACGAAAGATACTACCCACGTGTTATTGTCACCGACGAGATTTAGCGTTGGTTGGGGCATGTAAAGCGTAATTCCCTACCGCCGCAAATTACTCCGTCGATGGCATATAGAGCAAAATTTGATGAGGTTTATGAAAACAGATGCGCGGGTTAGATGAGTATGACTCCATTAAAAGAGATGGGATCGGTTGGTTAAAGCTCCGACACGCCTTTGTTCGAACAGCAATATGAGCGCCACGACAACGCTTGGTCAACCTTGAGCGTAATAAATTGTTAATTATATATTTTTTATTATTCAATTAATAAGCACCGAATGACCTTTGATTAATTCATCGCTTTTTTTTCGCCGATCGCCGAGTATCCGGATAATCGGCCGCGAGATTACGTACACATGTTTGTCTCGTACATCACCGATGAATATCGCCCTCGCCGCACAACAACGTGTAGAGTTGAGGCTCACCACGCGTTGTTGAAATTATATTTAGGCAAAGACACAATCCAATTTAGACAGTTGTTGAGTGCAATCGATAAGATTATCTTTCTTGCAAGAAAATTCGATAAAAGAGAGTTTAAATAGAAGCATCGGCGAGAAAATAAATGATTGTAATTTTCCACTATTTCAAGAATTGTGGTATAAAGTTTCTCACCATGCTTTCCAACTCATGCACAAAGAACTCCATCGGTCTATCACCGTAGAAGATTGTAGCCATAAGTTGCGCATAATTTACTGGACCGCCATGCTTTCACGAGATGCAATACTATGTGATTCATGGTAAGTACATTTATAACTATCAAGTTGTTTTCCCATTAATATTAGTGATTTACTACGCCATTGTAATATACCACTTTTAATGATTTCGGGACTCCCATTCCACTAGAAGAACTTAATATTTTTGGAGAACCCTACATGTTCCGTGGCCTAATATCAATAGGCCACCGCAAGATGGCTCTTCCAAGAATGATGATGATGATGATGATGATGATACTGCTTAGAGATGACATTCGACAATTCAGAATGTTTTACCAAAGCGTCATCGCTTGTCAAGAATAATATGCTAACGAAGTTGAGATCGATATACCAACCTCGCATCCGATGACACACGGAACCTCGTTATTCGAAAAATACCGTGGACGTCCGAGCGCAAAGGACAAATGGGCAGGCTACACAAGTCCCGGACTTGAATGAAGACCGGACTTGAATGAAGTTCCAACCGAAAATCACCAAGAAGCACCGCTACAAGATCAAGACAAGTCCCGAACTTCAACAAAGAGCCCGCCCGACATAGTTCTTTCACGGGTCCTAGTCCTTTGTCGACAAGACACAGTTGTACAATGGAGATGCGAAGCGAAATGTTGATGGGTATGCTTCGGTCCTTTGGCATCCATACATAATCGTATATATATAATGTGGTGGGTGACGGAAATTGTGGGTTTCGGTCGTTGCCCATGGTGTTTGGGAACAACAAGATTGGTGGCGCCAAGTTAGGCGATGTTATTGCAACAGATGGACCTAAATTGGCGTGTTTACATGGGTTTGTGGGGAAGATGGTTTAACGAACTTCGCCGTACAATAGACCGGTCCGAGAAGGAAATGCACCGATCGATCGCTATATGGACATGCCAAACACGGGTTGGTTATTGCGAACCGATTAGACGACCCGTTGCATTTATATCTCACTGGGTTGGAATATGTGTTTCCGCTTATCAATGGTCCGCACTTCTCACAAAGAACTCGACCCCTCGTGATAGCCCGTGTGGGGAACGGCAGGTCATTACATTGTTCGACGCTAGACGAACATTCTCCACTTCCGCATCTCCACCCACAATGGAGGAGGCACAGATCCGATGCTGCATCCCAGTGGGAATTATTATATAGGCATCGACTACCAAATTAGTAAATAATATATACATACAAAACATTGTAAATGATTAATGATTCATGTTGTAAATAATTATATACATAGTGAATGATTCATGTTGTAAATAATTATAAACATAGTGACCGACATCGATTTATGTTGAAAATAATTGATTAATGATTTATGTTGTAAACATAATGATTGATTATCGATTTATGTTGTAAATGATTGATTATCGCTTATAATTAAATTAATAATAACATTGTAAATGATACATGTTTTATGTTGTAAATGATTGATTATCGATTCATGCAAATTCTTTTGTCGGTGGGCCAAGGAAATCCTTTACGGTGTCGATGTAATAGAGGATTTATTATAGAACGAAATCCACGAAATCCTTTCCGGCCGATCGTACATGCATGTCCTCTTTCGGTGGTAAATAATCATACGCTTGCTTAGGGTTTTATGTAAATAATTTGTTTGTTAAAATTACGCTTTATTATTTTCTTAACATGTAACAACCGGTACAAATGACTATGGGTGTCGATACTTGATTGGAAAGATGAATTTGAAAGACGGTACTTAAGTCGAGCCTCATCTTCAACGCAGGCTCAAATCTGCTTGCTAAAGATAATGAGATCAAGTCATTAAAGACAAAAATAAAGACGCTGGAGATGGAGTTAGAATTGGCAAGGAATCTTGAGGATCACGCTTGTCACTCGGGTGCAAGGCTCCATGATCTTTTAAACGAGATGAATAATCTTCATATGTAGTAGATGTTGGTGTATTTAAATAATATGTTAACGACGCTTAATTTAATAATAAAAGTTGTTGTTGCGCTTATTAAACGAGATGAATAATCTTCATATGTAGTAGATGTTGGTGTATTTAAATAATATGTTAACACTGACGTTTAATTTAATAATAAAAGTTGTTGTTGCAGTTATTTAATGTGGTAATATTTAGCGTGCTATTATACAAACTAAATAATTATACATGTACAATACATTAATATACACACACTCATTATTACACACACACTTATTATATACATTATTATACACTCAAATATTATACACACTTATTTCTATTAAAAAAAAAAAAAAAAAAAAGACAAGAAAGGGGACAAGTTATCTGTAGCAGTTATCTGTAGACAGTACTATTGTGTCATACCTAGTCATAGCCACCGTTGAAATAAAAACATAGCCACCGTATCAATATCTCGCCCCATAAAAAGTTGCCTAGCAAGCTATGGCTACAAGTCAACAAAGCCTTTGTTTCTTGAGCCCCCCCTATCTTGCTTAGCATATAAATGTTTCACCTTTACACCGCATATACTTATTTAAATTCAAATAAACTTATTCTTGTAAAACCTTCATTATTTCACATGATTCAAAAAATAAAAATAAAAAGGTAAAAAAACAAATGAAATATATAAATGTTGAACTTTTGGTTTCAACTTCAAAAGTATCGCATATTATTTCGATCAAACTATGCAATTAGAACATATTTTTGAACTAAATGGTCTTCTATAGCCCTTTTTAATTGGAAAATAACATGGTACTTAATATCAACATTTTGAATCCGATTTGGTTAAGGCGGCAAAAAAGGTGGGTCGGGTCGGGTTTATATCTACATGGGTTTTGGTTTAGATGAGTTTTTTTAGAAATATGGGTCTAAATGGGTTCAGGTTTAGATAGGTTTTGGTCCTGTTGACAAAATCTTTTTTTTTTTTTTTTTTTTTTTTTAAGTAAATGATGAAAAAAGTGGAAAAAAAAAGTAAATTTTTTTTGTTGACCCGCTAGACCCGTCGGGTAATTTTTATATAATTGCACTTTCTATCAAATATCCAATCATACTCATCTATAATTTTTAGGGAGACCCAACTAGACCTATCATCTACTAGATATTTACCAAACTAGAATCATGTTTAACCAACATGTCGACACCTCTAGAATTTGGTTACTCATACCCTCCATATATTATACTTTACCCCCTCTTCTATTTTTTGATTAATTTTAAATTTATGTTTGTGAGAGAGGAAACAAAATTAGTTGATTTTATAGTGAATTATTCAAAATGTTTAAATCGTGGAGAAACGCTAACTTCAGACACCCGTGAGTGTCGATTGAACATTCATCAAGAACTAACCCCGACTTTCAATTGTTTATTGCTAACCAAAGAGTTGAGATTAAAACCAGGACTTAATTAATAATAAATTGACTTGATTAATAGATAAAAGACTAAAATACACTGTTGGTCCCTAAACTTGGCAGGACGCATCGCGATGGGACAAAACTCGCCCTTTTCATCGCCACATGTCCAAACCTTGGCCATTAAATGCCAGATTCGTCCCTTGACCAATAACGGCGTTGTCAACATTCCGTTATACGCAAAAAAACCCGTAATCATGTTACTGTTGAGGGTACAATAGTCATTTTGTTTTATATACTGTAGCACATGTCTTGTCTAATTTCCCGCCATTATGTACAATATAACAAAACTGTGTACTCATTGCTCATCCCCAAACTTGTTTTGGAAGCCTACCCAGAAAACCCTAATGCAATGTCTATCATCAAATCAAATAATCTGAGTAAGAAAATAACAAACAACCACCTTGGATTTACTCGTGGCGAGTAAGGGAATATCCTTTATATGATGATCGTGAAACGGAGGAAAGAGTCGCAATCGGAGATATTGTAAGTCTTTTTGGTTAGAGCCTATTACAATCATATGTTAGTACGATGATTAAGTTATTCTCCTTTTAGGTAACTTTAGCTTAACAATGTTTTTGTACATTTTTATACAATGGTGAACTCGGATCATTTAGCATGATGTTCCATTATGAAGGTACATTCAAATACTTTCCAGGTAGGATATATCAAGGAGGCAAGAAATGTCTTGTTGATCTTGTGGAAATAAAAGAGGTATCTGTAGATGAAATGGATGCTCTCATGACCCAAATCGGTTATGAGTCTGGACAAACCAATTATTTCTACTTTCTTAAGCCTGGTTGTACATTAGACGACGGTTTGTTTTCTTTGCGTGAACCTGCTAATGTAGACTTGTTGAAAGATGTTGTCATATAGCATAAGCTGATAGACGTGTATGTTGAAATAGGGAAGACTAGATTAGAACTTTCGAAATGTCCCCACAATCAATTAAGACCGTGTTTTAGGAGATGGATGAAGATAGGAGAAAAGTTTATCTGCGGCTATTCAATCTGTTGTAGACGGTTGGTGTTAGATGATATAGATAATGAACCCGCCCTAGATCCGCTTATCCAACTTACACAATTGCACGTGGGCGTAAATGATATTGGTGAATCTAGCAATTTGCCAAACATTGAGCCACTCTTTTCCACCTTAGACCGCTCATTTGCTAGCCAACCTGTTCGAGCGGGAGCGTGCTTTAGTAGTTATTGATGAGGACAATGCTATAAAGGAGCACGATAATGTTGAGGTTAATCTGCTTTAGAGTGAGTCGGGAAGCACTTAGACAAAGTTGGAGCAAAGACTAGTTGATGTCAATAACGACTTTGAGGAGCACGAAAATTTTGAGGTTAACTGTTTCAATTGACTCGGAGAAGCATTTACACAAAGCGAGCGAGCACTAGTTAATGTCAATAATGACTTTGAGGAGCCCGATGTGGATGTAACTCTGTTTCAATTGACTCAGGATAACATGGAAGAGGATCCTGTTGTTGATGTTACTCTGTTACAAGCGAGTGACACTAGTGACTTTGGCAATGCAGTTGAACCAAATGAAGAGAACACTTGTCAACATAATGATGCACAACTTGGTATGGTACAAGTAGGTCAGAGTAATGATTTAGGTGAAGAAGGAACAACCAGTAATATAAGTGATGACAGGCAGTTGGTAAATGATTTGCCTGTGATGGTTGATGATGTTTTTTGCAGTGACCATGTTAGTTTCCAACACGCACACTTTGCTAATGACGTCTATACCACTTTTTCTATCTTTGAGTCGGGGTTTGATGCTGGAAGTAAAAACCTAGTAAGAGAGCATTCAATAGAAACTAGGAGGAGTTGTTTTTGTGAAGAATGACAAAACAAGAATAAGGGTCGGTGTAGGGGTTGTGTTCCACTTTCGTGCCCAATCAAGGTCTGGACCGGATATTGGCCCATCTAGAAGTCCATTAAGCGTAAGGGTATAAATGCATTGCTTTATGGTAAAAGGACCCTTCACAAATACTCGCCCATGGCTATTGTTTGTCGGCAGGAATGGTGAGACAAGTATCCGTCGGTCGAACATATAATGAACAACACATTTGTTTGCAATCAAGGAAGTCGAGCTTTTGAACTTTGCTATATCTCACGAAAACTACAAGACAAGTTGAAACAAAATCCGAGCTTCTGTCAGTCTGTGCATAATCAACTTACCAACCAATACGACCTTCAGTGTCCATGCGAAGGTTTTAATGGCCAAAAACCTAGCAATAATGACCATCGGGGTCAATTCAAGCTACAATTTACCATGTTAAGAGATTATGTTTAAGAGTTGCGAAGACAAACCCTAATACAACAAAGGTGATGAATGTGGAACGACCTCGGATGAGTCTCTTCCAACCGGAGAATTCAAGAGATCGTATGTTTGTTTAGGTGCATGAAGCAAGGATTTAAAGATTGTGGGAGATCGTTGTTTGGGTGGTCGCTTTTCTAATTCGTGGTCCTTTCAATGGTCAACCGATGACAATGTGGAATTGATAGCAACAATGGTATATACCCTTTCGCTTATGCTTTTGTTGATTCAGATAACATAGGATCATGGACTTGGTTTCTTCATTGTTTATCCGATGATATAGCACTTGGGCCAATTTCAAGCATCACTTTTATTATTGACATGAATAAGGTACTCTCTTACTTTGTTCATGAATTTAAGTCTCACTGTTTTGAAACAGACAGTAAACATATTTGATTTTGTGCAAGATATAAGTAGAGCTTTAGCAGAAGTTTTTGAAAGTGCAGAACACATATTTTGTATTAGAAGCATTCATGAGAAAATGAAACTGCAATGGAAAGGTAGGGCCTACAAAGACCATCTGTAGAAATGTGCAACTGTTGTACAGTTTCTGAAAGCTATGGTTGATCTCAAGAAACTTAATCAACCAGCCCATGATTGGTTAAGTAAGATACCACCGATTCATTGGTCAAGGTCACATTTTTCATGTAAGTGATCTATCAGTTTCACTTACTTTGTATTCGTAAATGTAGCATAAACAGTTATAATTAATACATGTTTATTACTTGTCATCTTTTGGGAGAGCTACTTCTGATGTGTTACTTAATAACATGTGTCAAGTGTTTCATGAGAAAATAAAAGAGGGGTTAAGCAAACCAATTATTACAGCCTTAGAATACATTAGGAATCTTGTATGAAGAGGATAATGCATGTTCTTATGGTGATTGAGAAGAGTGATGGGCCACTAACACCAACCGCACAACACATCTTGGAGGCTATCAAGAAAGAGGTCATAAGTATAATGTTTTATGGAATGGGGATCTAAGTTTCGTGTTAGTAGACCATGGGGTGACCAATGTGTAGTTAATGTTGTACAGGACTTTTACTTGCGAAGGTGGGAGATAACAGTTTACCATGTAAACATGTTGTTGCTACCAATTGAATATGGCTTTAAATGGCCAACAAGTAGGAGTCAGAGAAACATGGGCTCATCCTTGTTACTATCTTCTCACTGGGAGGCTACCTACAAACACCATGTCCAAATTATAACTAGCAAAGGTACATTGGGAAAAATCAACTATGCCAACAACAATTGTTCCACGAAATCCGAAACAAACCCGCTTACCGCAAGAGGTAGAAAAGAGTTAGGATAGCTCCTCAAATCAAGAGATTGTGAAGGATGGTAAGTCGTCAAGGGCTTGGAAGAGTGTTAGGTGTAGTATTTGTGGCATTCTTGGACACAACAAGGTAACATGCCTAGGGTATGTTGGAGCCGCAAGTAGTGGAACCGCCAATAAGGGAAATGTCAAACAGTGCCTACTAAAGCTGCAGGAAAAAGAAACATCGTAAAGGTAAAAAGGTAGCAGCAGATAAAGAAGTCAAGGTACAAGTGTTGTTGTTGAAAGCCGTTAGTGCGGTTCAAGGAAGTGGTGTTCAATCTAAAATCAAGAGCCAACAATTGAAGATCCCATCATACATGATGCATCCTCATCACAATCCCAAGAACATCAAGTTGAAGCAATTGCCGATCCCAAAGATGCATGAGCAAGCCCAAGTGTCAATCCCAAAGAACATGATCAATCCGAATCTAATTCTCGATGCAAATCAATCGATGTTCAGCGGTTTACGCTTCAACCCAACTGCTACACGAAGAATGACTAGGCAGCAGGTTGCACTAGAAAGAATGATGGCCTCACCATAGGTCAAATCAGTTATGCTAATTATCAAGACGATGTTTCATCTAGGTTATTTCCGATGGACAAGTTATGTACTCTAAAAACATATGTGTGTGTGTGTGTCTAACTGTAGCTCTCATGCTTTGAAAAGTATGCAATTTTATGCAGTTGGAATTATATCCATTTGCATTAACTATGGAACCATGTCATTATTGTGTATTTTTTCAGATTGACTAAGCTTGATGTGTGAATAATTTGCATCAAAAGTAACCAAAGATAAATAGAACCTCATAAGAATGTTGACAATTAAAAGTCAACCCTAAACAAATTGCTAACCATCTGCATACCCATAAGGCATAGAAAATCAGAAACAAACAAAACTGAATACTTCATAACAAGGTTACTACAATTCAAGATACGTAACATTAACCAACTAGCCTCATTACATAAAAGGTTAAAAGTTATCCCAATGCATAAACAATCAAGAACAACATCCAAATTAGCACCGGTAAATCTTCCACTTCCACACATCACCTTGAGCGATTACTAATCTTGCCTCAAGCTCATTTCTCCCCTCAAAAGTCCCGGTATGATCATTCTTGAACGAGCACGATTTCGGGATCGCACCATCTTATCCACCGACAAGAAGACCCCTATTGATGATTATGACAAGTCATTAAACAACCACCATTGTTACAAACTTACATAAGAAATATTAAGACGCACTTACTTGAACATGACAACCAAAGAATCGGCGCCTGGTTGGCGGAGGTCCACGGTCGAATAATAGCTTGCTTACCACACCAACAACGTACCATCTTGAAATGATTATCGTTTTGAAGAAGACGGGTTTTGAAGGATAGTTTAGGGATGGGTGATAAATGTAGACCAAACCTTGTTACACACATATACTAGCTACATACACTGTACAACGGTTTTATTTAGTACGCTACAGTTAAAGATGGTTTTGCCCTCACCAACATAACGTTGACAACGGCATTATTGGTCAAGGGACAAATCTAGCATTTAATGGCCAATGTTTGGACCTGTGGCGATGAAAAGGGCGAGTTTTGTCCCATCGCGATGCGGCCTGCCAAGTTTAGGGACCAACAGTGTATTTTAGTCTAGATAAAATTAACATCTTTTATTTGTACCCTTTTAATTTAAAAAGAGGCATGTACTAGTCAAAGCATACATTGCTAGTAAAAATCAAAGAATGTTTATGTGGTAACAAAATTGTACATAAAGAAAATCATGTTAGCAGACTATTTTGTATTGGGTCAAGCTCGCCTAGCCTTTTAGTATGTTGTATCTCAGATTTATATTGTAAACACTCTCTTTATTCGGATATGAAATAAAACCACGCTACATGGTATCAGAGCGCAAGGGTATGCACAATTGTCATTCGTGCAAAACCCCATGATCTGTTCAAGTTAGGAGTAGATGGCACTCCGGTCTCGATTCGACTCTTTACACAAGTCTTGTCGGTCTTTACTGATACATCACCTTCACTAGACCTAATTTGTTTTATGCGGTTCAACATATTTGTTTATATATGCATGATCCTCGGGAGCCTCATCTTGCTTCTATTAAACACTTTGGATTATGGTATCCAGTTGTATTCTTCATCGACTCGGATGTTGATTGGGCAGGTTGTCCGACCACACGTCGTTCTACTTCAAGTTATTGTGTTTTCCTTGGGAACAATCTACTGTCTTGATCATCCAAGAGGCAATATACTCTGTCTCGATCTAGTGCCGAGACCGACTATCATGGTGTTGCCAATGCAGTGGCTGAGACTTCCTGGTTGAGGAATCTTCTTCGGGAGCTTCATTCTCCTTTACACTCGGCCACTAATGTTTATTGTAAACATTCTCTTTATTCAGTTATGAAATAAAACCCTGCTTACAAATCCGACTTTGTATTTCCTTTTATCAAGATCACATGTATTTGGAAACTACATTATTACAATATTTTATCAAAACTACTTATTGTTTAACTTGATTTGCAATAGATGAAACTTGATATAAACTCATGTAACTTATAAACTTAAGTTCGAAATCTACTTATATGGATGTGTGAATGGAAAAAATATTAAATATATTTTGCTAAAAGTGTACAAATAATGACATAATTGCTGAAACATGAGTAAGTACATGTTTAACTCATTTGATGCTTTATACCTAATTTACAGAGTTAAAAATGTTATTTGTTCTTATCTTAACAATTAAATTAACAATTGAGCTTACATTAGTAAAAATCATAGATTGTTTATTTGGTAACGAAATTGTGCATAAAGAAAATCTAACTCTGTATTTCTTTTAACAAGATCACATGTATTTGGAAACTACATTATTACAGTACAATATTTGATCAAAACTACGTTATTTTTAACCAAATTTGTAATAGATGAAACTTGATGTGAACTCATGTAACTTATAAACTTAGGTTCGAAATCTACCATATGAATCGTGAATGAAAAGATTAAATATATTGATAAAACTAAACGATACACGTGGAAAGTGACGAAGTATAGCGGCAAATAATTATACTTGCGAATTCTTGATTTTGGTTCGACTTTTGATGCAAAGTGTGCTTTTTTTGAAATAAAAAGCGTGTATTAAGGGATAGTTAGGGGTAATTTAGGCAAAATACATTTATTTATGTTTTCAAGATTTAAGATTTCAAGAATGGGCATTCACTCTTTATAAATAGTACAAATGTACAATACTGACATGCATTGCTGAAACGTATGAGTAAATACACGTTTAACTCATTTAATACTTTACAGCTAAGTTACAGAGTTACAAAGGTTCTTTGTTCTTATCTTCATGTATTTCAGTCTCGTTATCAAAATTACATGTGAATAGTGTTTCAACACATCATTTATTCTAAAGCTATGTTTGGCAAGAAGTGTTTAGAAGCATTTTGAAGCGTTTAGTGTTTTAAATCAAAAGCTTGTTTGAAAAACAATCTTTTAACTTTTGAATATTGTTTAAACACTCTTAATGAGACGCTAGTGAAAAAAGCGTTTAGCTTTATAAATTATATGATTGTTTTACACTTTTATAATTACTGCTACAACTTAGCTACAAAAGTACAACACACAACTATCACTAACATTTAAAAACGTATCCATAACTATCGCTAACAACTACCGCTAGTTTAACTAAGACCATGTGTTACGATCACAAGTGAATGTAAGGTGAGGGTACCCTTCACACGTGAACACTGTGGCGGGAGGTAAGTTTGGCGTGCAAAGGTGAAGTTTTTGGGTTGGTTAGGTGGTGCAGACTATCCAATGACCAAGGAAAAGGGGGGTATTATTATTATTATTTTTGGTTTGTAAGTATGTGTGTAGAGTATATTGTGGGGTATGTTTGTATGAAGTGATGTATTTTTGTGTGTTTGGTTAAGTAGTTATCACTAGAGCTGTTAGATAATGGGTTAAATGATGTGTTAAAAAGCTAACATGACACTCAGATACAGTTAAAAAGAAGATTGTACATAAAGAAAATTCGACTTTTTATTTCCGTTTATCAAGATCACATTTATTTGGAAATATACATTTTAAAGATTAACAATTTTCAAGGGAAATTATCGTTAGCAGTAATTCCTCATTAAGAAATGGTAAGAATAGCCCCATGGTTGATAGATGTTTACATAAACAGTCTCGAAAAATTGCACAAAACATCCTTGTCGTTACTTTACATTACAACGACAATACTCGCTTAGATCTATGGACCTGTTTGTGTAACAAGAAGTTAACAGAAATTTCCTCTAAAAATGGTAGAAATAGTCCTCGTGGTTTACAAACAATTACGCAAGCAGTCCCTAAAAAATGCAAAAAACATCCTTGTCATCACTTGTCATTAGAGAGAGTTAGAGACCGTCCCTCAATTAAATCTAAGGACTTTTAGTGTAACAAATAAGTACATAAATAGTCCTTTTTAGTTAGTTACCTTTACAAAACCATATGTAATTGAAAAGTTACATAATTAACCCGTGTCACTTACCTCATTATACGAAAATTGTCCTGAATTCAAAATTTAACGACATTGTTTTTCGTGATTTTGAGTTTTACATAAATACTTTTCATTTTGTGTAGTCAGTAATTAATTAGTTTTAACTTTTAATTATGCTTGGCAAGTTTTTTGCTTTTTATTTAAAAGTATCTTTTAATGTATTTGCCAAACAATTTAATTTTACTACATTATTAGTTAAAAATTATTTGTATATGTTTAAAACATTTTGTAAGTAAAAAAATGATTTAAATGAGATCTTAAAATAACTTATACCCTTTTCATGCAAAATCCGCATTCATTGCAGGCGTGGGTTCAAATTCCTCGTTATTACAAAGATGTGATCGAAACTACTCATTTTAACTTGATTTGCAATAAATAAAACTTTATGTGAACTTATGTGACTTATAAACTTAAGCTCGAAATGTATTTATATGGATGTGTTAATGAAAAAATATTGAATATATGGGAAAAAAATGTAGAAATAATGTAGAAATAATGACGTACAACACACATTGCTGAAACGTATGAGTAAGTACACGTTTATCTTATTTGATACTTTACAACTAAGTTATAGAGTTAAGAGTGTTATTCGTTCTTATCTTAACAAATGAGCTTACATTAGTAAAAATTGAAAAATGTTTATCTCATAACGAAGATTGTACATAAAGAAAATCCGACTTTGTATTTCTTTTATCAAGATCACATGTATTTGGAAATTACATTATTAAAATATTTGATCAAAACTACGTTATATTTTAACCAAATTTGTAATAGATGAAACTTGATGTGAACTCATGAAACTTAAAAACTTAGGTTCAAATCTACTATATGAATCATGAATGGTAAAGATTAAATATACAAATACCGACATACATTCTTGAAACACATGAGTAAATACACGCTTAACTCATTTGATACTTTACACTAAGTTACTGAGTTACAAATGTTCTTTGTTCTCATCTTAATAATTAAATGTAGCATGCATTTCGGTCTCATTATCAAAATTACATGTGAATAGTGTTTCACCACATCGTTTATTCCTAAAGCTATGTTTGGTAAGAAGCGTTTAGAAGTACTTTGAAGCGCTTTGGCGTTTGGAATTGAAAGCTTGTTTGAAAACAGTTTTATCTTTTGGATATTGTTTAAACACTTTTAATGAGATGCAAATGAGATAATCACTTATTATTTTAGATTATTTGATTGTTTACACTTTATAATTACAACTACATCTCATTACATAAAATACAACATATAACATACAACTACTAAAAAAAACTTGACAATACTGCTAACGGCTACGGCGACGAATCATCTTTTTTAACCCCAAGACAACTCTTCATGACTCTCATGAGCCCAAACATCCAATGTGCAAAGACACACAATAACTCCCATACACACAACTAATCACAACCATTCATCTTTCAAACATACATACATACATTATGCATGTACACAACATAAACAAATAACATGTACATGGTACCACCATAGATTTTCCCAATAAGTATATAAGGATCAAATTGGAGGACAAGCATTGCTTCCATTTATCAGATCAAACACCCAAAATTATATATTTTCTCTCACACACACAAAACACACACACACACAACCGCATATATTCATCATCATTAATTTTTTATACATATAAAAAAAACCCATTAGCCCATTTTCTTGATAGGGGGCAGTAACATGCCCTCAGATCTTTATTGTTGTTTTTTCGATATGGGTATTGTTTTAATCCGATCTTTTTTATGTTTTATGAATTGGGTATCTTTTATTTCTTTATAAAGATTGTTTCTTGATTGGTTTTGTGAATCTTTTTGCAGGTTTTTGAGGGATCCGATTGAATCTGATTATACCCTTTTCAGATTAGGTGTTATAATCTTTATTTAAGTAAAAATTAAGGTACTTTTTTTATATATTTTATGTTGGTTTGATCTGCATTTCCACTATATGTAGTTTGTTAATTTTGCTTAATTTTTTGTTAGTTTCTTGGTTTGTAAATTGTTGATTTTTTTGAAATATAGGTTGTTGGTATGTTTTGATCATACTTTGTGTGAATTTGTGGAAATTTGGGTTAATTTTTGGCTGATTGTGAATTTGTGATATAGAAAATGCAATCGGATCTCGGAAAGCTGTTCATTGGAGGGATATCTTGGGATACGAATGAAGAGCGTTTACATGAGTATTTTAGTAGCTTTGGTGAGGTGTTGGAGGCTGTGATCATGAAGGATCACACTACTGGACGTGCTCGTGGTTTTGGTTTTATTGTTTTTGCTGATCCTGCTGTTGCGGAAAGAGTCATTAAGGAGAAGCACAATATCGATGGCAGATTGGTAACAAATTAAATTACAGTCATACGCTTTTATGATTATCGAAGTATCAAACTAGATCTTTAGAATATTTGTGTGGGTAGCAGGGGGTGTTTGGCATTGTGTTTAGAAAGTGCTTATATGATTGTATGAATTAATCAGAATTAGATAATCAAATATAACAAAACATGTTGCATTGCAGAACACAACAGCATTTGGATATGCTTTTGTTTTAAGTAATAATATTCCGTAATCGGTTGTTTGAGTGCATCACAAGTTTTCATTTTGTAAGGATTTACATGTAAAGTAACTTCTAGACAAGAATGGCAGGACCAACTGGCTTTTTTTCTTTCCTTTTGCAGTTAGGGGTGTTTGGGATTGCTTATCTGCTGAAAAAGCAAGTAACAACCTGCTTATATACTTTGAAAGAACCACTCAAAACTACTTTATCTGTCTAAAAAAATAAGCAATCCAATACTTCCTTTACTCCTATAATGTATTTGACCCATGAATAGTCTTTATCGGTTTAACTATATCCTGAAACAAAATAATCAGATAATCACCATTAAATAACACAATGCCAAACACCCCCTTAAACATAACATAGCTTCTTAAAAACATTCAAACCATTTTCAGGTTGAGGCAAAGAAAGCTGTCCCTAGAGATGACCAAAGCACAATCAGTAGAAACAGTGGTAGCATTCAAAGTTCCCCCAATCCAAACCGAACACGAAAAATATTCGTAGGTGGTTTAGCATCAACAGTCACTGAAACAGACTTCAAAATGTACTTTGAACAATTTGGCACTATTACAGATGTCGTAGTTATGTACGATCACAATACACAAAGACCACGAGGTTTTGGATTCATTACTTATGATTCAGAGGATGCGGTAGACCAAGTACTTCTAAAAACTTTCCATGAATTGAACGGCAAAATGGTTGAAGTGAAACGTGCGGTCCCAAAAGAACTTTCTCCCAGTCCTAGCCGTTCCATGATTGGTGCTTATCCTTATTTGGGTCGAACCAGTAGCTTTGTTAACGGATACGCTCAAGGTCTGTATTCTCCTGGTGGAGTTGGTGGGTATGGTCTTAGGATGGATAGTAGGTTTAGTCCCGTTCCTAATAGAAGTGGGTTTGCCCCGTTTGGATCAGGATATGGTATGGGGTTAAACTTTGAACCGGGTATGACAAGCCCGAATTATAATAGGAGTTTGAGCTATGGACGGGGAATAAGTCCAAGTCCAGGTCCAGGTCCAGGTCCCGGTGCAAGTCCGTATTTTGTTGGGAATTCAAATCGGTTCACGGGTCCCATTGGTTTTGATGTCGGAAATAGTGGGAGTGCTTCCTTTTTTAGCTCAACACCGAGGAACTTGTGGAGTAATGGCGGGTCGAGTGGGGCTATTGGAGGGGGGATATTGGGGAATACAGGTCTTAATTGGGGTTCAGCACCCGGAAATTCTTCGACTCAAAGTGGGAATCTTGGGTATGGTGGAGGTGATAACAGTTATGGTTTAGGTAGCGGTGGGTATGGTAGAACTGGTGCTACTAGTGGGGTCCAGACATCATCATATGCTGCTAATAATGGTGGCTCGAAGGGCCATTTCGGACTTTATGGTGGTGGCAATGGCAGTAGTGGTGGTGGCGGCGGTGTCGGCTCGGTTTATGGCGGGGACCCAACATGGCGGTCGGGAAATAATGAACAAGAGGGATCTGGTTCGTTTGGCGGGTATGGGATAGGTGGCGGCGGCGGCGACGGTTCTGATGTTCAGAATAAACATTTGCCTGGCTATGTTGGTGGTTATGGTGTTGCCAAACGGCACCCAAATAGAGGTAAATTAGTCTTTACATGGATTATAAACTTATAATACATCAAATACACAAATTTGCATGCCCTTAAAAAAAAGTTACCCATTTTTTTTAGTCTTTTAGAGTTTAGAAGTTATATTACAAAAACAATTCGAATCATTAACTAAAAATTAGGCATTTGATTCTTGCATAATAACCCGTGAATACTTGAAAAACAACGACAATAAATTTTTTGCATTTATGTCTATCATTTTCTGTATCTATATTTATTCGACTCAACGTGCACATCAGTCTTCTTTGATGGTTGATGGGGGCCTGTTGAGTCCACGACTGTGACGGTTAATGCCCATCACGGGTGTGTCAGATATCATTCAAGCCATACCTTTATGGTCGATAATGGTTACTAATCTATCCATTTTGCCTTCTACAGGAATTGCTGGATAATTTGGAGTTCAAGTTGCTATAATAGATGAAGGTTCATGTACGAGGTTAAAAAAAGTCAAAAGTTACAAGCTGAAAAAAAAAAAAAAAATCCAAAAAAAAAGTCAGTATCGTCTCAGAGAGTTAAGTAGGTGCTCCTTTAGAGATAGAAGGCTTATAAGTGAGTTATTTTTTGTGTGTTTTTATGGATTGGTAATTTGATTTTGAGTTACATTTTTGGTGTTTTTGAGTGAGATGTAAAATCAGTTTGCGGCCTATAGTCAAAATATGTATCATCTGCATCTCTATAGTGAGACGGGCGATATATAAAAAGGATATTTTCGTTGTAAGGTTTAGGTTTCCTTAATTTGTTCCTTTTTTAGAAAAGAAAAAAATGTGAAGACTTGTAGCTCATAGTTTCCGTTCTCATTTTGGATTTATGATTTTGCATTTTATCGGGTTTTATGGATCTTGTTGCTTTTACTAGTGTGGAACATTTGAGGATACCCATCTACGGTTCTCTTTAATAAGTTACTTTAACTATTATGTTTCTTTGTTATACAGCGCTATTTGCATTTAAGATTAGTTTTTACTGCTGTTATCTCATTGTTTGGATGGTGCTTTCAGCCTTTGATCGACCACATGTGTGCAAAGTTAGTCGTATTTTTTAGGTTCTTTTAGTCAACCAGCGTATACTAGTACTTCACTAATAGGTTTTAAATCCTGCGAGTTAAAAACTAAAACTATACTGAAGTTGCACGATATATGATTTTTTTTGTTTCTGTCCGGTGGGTTAGATCCGTCTAAGGTATATGTGGCTCGGGCCCTGCGCTTGTTTATACGAGACAGTAGTGTCCAAGCTCGTTATGGATGTTTTGACACATTTGTGTCCAGTTGTACTTTGTTTGAAGCAACATGAATACCTTGTGATGAAAATATAACAAGATTAACAACTGTACTTATGTTTCACTATTTTAGGCACGAAATGATCCATAAGCTGTTCCGATACATGGTTTAATGATAACATCCATAAGCTGTTTCATTAGTAGTGTTGATGATAAAAAACAATTTGATAAACTGGAGCAAACATCATCAAATGTTTTGTACTTATTACTTGTTTGTAGAGACAATACTTTATTTTGAGGAATTGTGTTTGTTTAATACAAGAATGTGTTGGAATCCATAATAGTCAATTTGATCATGCTTGATTGGCATAAAGAAATATAAAATTTTAGATTAGAGCTATAATTAGGCAACATTACCCTTTGCTTGTGTAAGATCAAAAGCATCAATCTATGTCAAAGCATCCAACACAATGGATTAGTTATTTAAGTCTTATGGGGTCACCATCATTATCAAAGAACTAAAGCATTTAACCCTATAAGTAAAGATTAAAGTGAATTCAAAGATCAAATCTTTTAGAGAAGGGCCCTTTAGAAATTTGCGCAATTCAAGTTAAATTTGCGAATCAGTTTGCCGTTCGCCTGAAGAACCAAATATGTATCCTCCATCTAGCTCAAAAGTCCCATTCATACCCATAACCATAACTAATTCAAACAAAAAACTTGATTTGATTATGAAGTAACAATAATTTTGGCAAAACGTAACGTACTGATCCTTTTCACCAATCTCTCTAAAAATTTGTCGACTTTTATGGCTAAAAGCGTGCGGTTGCATAAAAACGTCTCTAAAGACGGGTAGATAGGATCTTTTGAGCAAGTCTCATTATTACTTTAGGAAACACATGATATGACAAAACTCACACAAGTAGCAAAAGTGAAGACCATGTTCCATTGAAAGCAACCTTTTTTGTGTTGTTTTACTATTTGGGTTGCATTGGGAGAGAAATGATGGAGTTATGGATACCTAAAAGTGGGACCAAACTTCCTAAGATACTCATTTTGCCTCCATCTGTTTTCAAATATTATCAAATGCAGCAAGTGTGGAACATTAAAAGAGGATAAAAAATGGCATAACAACAATTTCCATCATCAACTTTACAAATCTTGTGTAAAAGGTGCTTGTTTGACCACATCAACCTTTGACAGGATGTAAAGATTTGCAAGATTTTGCTTTACACAGACCAATAAAAGGAGTGATACTGGGAGGATAATTGTGTCCTTGTTTACCCATAAATTTGTTTTATCTCAAATGGGTCAAACCGAAACATTTAACAAAAAATATTAAACGGGTTAAAACTTACCAAACCATGCTTTTAACAAATACAACAGAAAATATCAAATGCGTTGGAAGTTACCCAAAGCCTACTTTAACGCATACAAGTTCCTACATAGTTTTATCCAAAGGTATTTAGAGCATTATTTATTTGCGTAAAAATAAAATGAAAAAATACAAACAATGTTTGTAACCAGGTCAAATAAGTTAAAACTGGATAACCCATACTAATAAAACGACCCGTTTCAATCCAAATCACTACCCGTCACCTAAGGAGGTCATAGACAAGGAAGCACGCAAAAGTTGACTTGTGACTTTGACATGATGACAATACCACGAAAGGGTACTCTTGATTCTCGATTACTACCTCATGCCCAACACAAATCCTTTTTGAAACAGTGAAAGTGTGAAACATCCATCATTCAGAGTTTCAGACCGTTCTTGATGTGAACTACGAGTTCTGATCATATCAGTCACATGGCAATGCAATATCCTAGAGACATCTTGTGTTTGTGATCCTACTTCTTCAAAATAACCTTATTAACATTCATCATATAATCCTACGTGAAAAAGATTAATCCAAGAAGATTAAAGCCTAACCAAGAAGCTGTTTTGGTGGTAGACTGGTAGCTGATCTCTAGCCTTAGAATCCTTCTTGCTGTCTGTAATTAGGTAAAGAATACTATTTCTTATCATCTGCGAATTTGATAATGTCACTTATGTAGTATATCATATGAACGGCCTTATTTCAACATATTGTCGTTTAGAATTCTCGAGTCAAATACACAATTTCTTATTAACTAACCATAATTGCATACATATATACATACTTACATACATACATTGGCAGTCCAAAACAAATTTAGCTGAAACAGGCAATAAAACAGCACAAATGATCTTATTTTACATCTAGGAAACTCAAACTTACCTCGTGGTCACCTGCTGAACCAATCATATACCACGGTTCAGAAAAACGCTCTGCTCCCATAGAATACTTTTGGGCACTGACCCTCCCCCTTTGACTCTTTTCCGTTTGACTTTGTACTATCATCACCACCTGAATCACATGGTTTGCTTTCTTTATCTATTGGAAGGTTCATGTTTGCCAGAGCCTCGGTGAACTGCTGCATGCTTTTCAAATACATGTCTACAATCTCTTGTTGCACCACTTTTTGCTCGAAATCAGTTTTCATACTGATAGCAGGCTGCACAACTGAGTCAGTGGCACTAGTAGCCTCATCTTCTTTTTCATCCAATGACGCCAAATTTGGAGCGACTAAAACTTCTTTAAACGAAGTCATTTCAGAATTTTCTTTTGGAAATCCTGAAATTAAATGATCACTCGAATCTGAACTAGGAGAATAATTGTTTTCAATTGTTTGACTTTGACTTTGACTACAGTATTCAGATACCATAATTTCATTTTCGTTCATGAGTTTTGGATCAGGAAACTCAATCTTTTCAAGCTCATTACAAACTTCATCTCGATCACGTAAAAAAGGATTATGGTTCATAATTTCCAACACCTCAGGTTGTGATCCAGTATAGACTACACTCAACTTAACAAAACCGCAAGACGAATGCATAAGCTCACTCGTCAAGAGTTCATATTCCTTCTCCAACGTCCCATTCTTACCAAAAATCTCACTTAATGGCACCAAAGCAAACCCCAAAAGCTGATCATTAAGATAATTCTTAATCCTACTAAGCATCCAAATCTCACACCTTATCGAACTATCCCCATTTCGTACATTTATCCTAACACTCTCATCAAACACAGGATTCTGCCCTGCCCCATAAATCGTACGAGTCACCTCACTCGACTCTGGGTCACTAGTCAAGAAAACCTTAGCATATACATCTTGCTTGTGGTATATACATATATTATGTATATCTCTAGCTTGGTGTATAAAAACCTCAAGAACACCAATATCCTCATCTTTGTTTGGAGCTAATGAATCAAAATCTTGTTGACCAAGATTTAAGGGGTTTGACTTTAGCAGTATGACATCTTGATTAGTACCCATTGCAATTAACTATTTTTAATCACAAATTTGAATAATAACACTCGTTCTCGAGTATCACTTAAAGAAGAAAAATAAAGAAAATGAACTGAAACAAAAAAAAGTTGTGTTCTCGAGTATAAGAAAAGGAAAATAACTACAAAAAGATGATTTAATTGATTTTGAAGAATTTCTTTACTTTTTCTTGCTAAAAACACTTGAGAACCATGCATTAGTAAGTCAAAAGGTCGAAAAACGCAGTTACAAACAAATTTATAAAAGCTAAAAACTTTAAAAAAAAAACAAACAATTTTCGTAAGAAGAAACTAAATTAAAACTTACCCATGTTAGAGTGGAAGATCATTGATCTTTAACCAAATAAAACTTTATTTTTTTTCCTTCAAGCAAACAAACCCTTTTGCATGGTGAACAAATTTAACAATTCTTAAAGCATCAAAGTTTTTGGTATAATTAAATGGAAAATGATGTACTTCTTTTTTTCTTTGAACGAAGAAAATTATGTACTTAAGTACAAAAGTAAATGTTGTTTTTTTATGATTCAGGGATGAACCCAAAAGAAGAAACGAGGAATATTTGAATGTAGTTTTAACGTTTTGTTTAACTAAAGTCAATGTACGATAGGAGAAAAAAAATCCTGATAAATTTAAGACTAAAATACACCGTTGGTCCTAAACTTGTTTTTTCGCATCGCGATGAGACAAAATTGGGCATTATCATCGCTGGAGGTCCAAAACATGGGGTTTATATGCCAAACTCGTCCCTCGACCATTAACGCCGATGTCAACGTTATATTGTTGAGGCAAAACCGCTTTTCATCAGTAGCGCTCAATACAAAACCGTTGTGCAGGTGTTTGTAGCTAGCATATGTCCGTGTAACACGGTTTGGTCGTCATTTATCATCCATCCCTAAACTATCCTACAAAAATGTCTTCTACAAAACGATAATCGTTTCAACGTGGTGCGTTCTTTGGTGTGGTAAGCAAGTTATTATTCGCACTTGGACCTCTGCCAACCAGGCGTCGAATATTTGATTGTCTGTTGAAGTAAGTGCGTCTTAATATTTATTGTATTAGTTTATTTTCGCAAGAAGCAAAGTACATTGTAACAATGGTGGTTGTTTAATGACTTGCCATAATCATGAATATGGGTCTTCTTGTCGGTGGATACGGTATGATCCCGAAATCGTGCTCGTTCAAGAATGATCATACCATGCCTTTTGAGGAGAAATGAGCTTGAGGCAAGATTAGTAGGCTCGAGGGATGTGGGAAGTCAAGATTTACCCGTGCTCGATTGGATATTGTTCTTGATTGTTTATGCATTGGGATAACTTTTAGCTTTTATGTAATGAGGCGAGATGGTTAATGTTCATTATCTTGAATTGTACTAACGTTGTTATGAAGTATTCGATTTGGTTTGTTTTTACTTTCAATGCCTTATGGGTATGCAGATGGTTAGCAATTTGTTTATGTTTGACTTTTAATTGTCAACATTCTTATGAGGTTCTGTTTAGCTTTGGTTACTTTTGATGCAAATTATTCACACATCAAGCTTAGTCAATCTATAAAAATACACAATAATGACATGGTTCCATAGTTAATGCAAATGGATATAATTCCAAATGCATAAAATTGCATACTTTTCAAAGCATGAGAACTACAGTTAAACACACACATATGTTTTTAGAGTATATAACTTGTCCATAGGAAATAAACTAGATGAAACATTGTCTAGCTAATTAGCATAACATAATTGACCTATGGTGAGGCCATCATTCTTTCCAGTGACTACCGCTAGTCATTCTTCGTAGCATCTTTGGGTTGAAGCGTAATCTGCTTGCACATCACTGACCGCACCGAGAATCGGGCGTGATTGATCATGTTGTTGGGATTGACACCGGATTGCTCATGCATCTTTGGGATCGGCAATTGCTTCATCTTGATGTTCTTTGGGATTGAGAGAGGATTCATCTTGTATCCCGGGATCTTATGTTGCTTCATCTTGATGTTCTTTGGGATTGTGACAGGATGCATCATGTATGATGGGATCTTCGCTGCTTGATCTTGATTTTCGATTGAACACCACTTCCTGAACCGCACTAACTTGACTTTCAACAACACCGCACATTCGCCTTCTTTATCTGCCGCTACTTTGTTACCTTTAGGATGTGTCTTTTTGTCGTAGCTTTTGTAGGAACTTGTTTGACATTTCCTTATTGCGCCTCGACTACTTTCACTCCACCATACCCTAGACATGTTTTCCGGTTGTGTCCAGCAATGCCACAAATACTACACTTAACACTCTTCCAAGCCCTTGACAACTTACTATTCTTCACAATCTCTTCACTTTCAGGAGCTATCCTAACTCTTTTTCTACCCCTTGAGCTAGGCGGCTTTGTTTCGGATTTCGGTGGAACAATTGTTGTTGGCACAGTTGATTTTTCCCAATGTTCGCTGCTAGTTATAGGCTCGACATCGTGATGGTAGGTTGCCTCCCAAGTGAGAAGATAGTAACAAGGATGAGCCCATGTTTCTACAGCTCCTACTTGTTACTCATTTAAAGCCATATTCCAATTGGTAGCAACATCATGTTTACATGGTAAACCTGTTATCCCCCATCTTCTGCAAGTACAAGACTTGTGTACAACATTAACTACACATTGGTCACTCCATGGTCCACTAACCTGAAACTTAGTTCCCCCATTCCATAAAACATTATACTTAACAACCTCTTTCTTAATACCCTCTACCATGTGTTGTGCAGTTAGTGTTAGTGGCCCATCACTCAAAGAACATGCATTATCCTCTTCATACAGTACTCCCTGATGTATTCTAAGGCTGTAATAATTGGTTTGTTTAAACCCTCAATTATTTTGTCATGAAACACTTGACACATGTTATTAAGTAACACATCAGAAGTAGCTCTCCCTAAAGATAAACATGTATTAATTATAACTGTTTATACTGCATTAACAAATACAAATTAACGAAAATGAGATAGATGACTTACATGAAAAATGTGACCTTGACCAATGGATCGGTGGTATCTTACTTAACCAATCATAGGCTAGTTGATTAAATTTCTTGAAATCGACCATAGCTTTAAACGGCATACAACAATTGAGGTCATTGCACATTTCCACAGATGCTCTTTGTAGGCCCTCCTTTCCATTGCGGTTCATTTTCTCATGAATGCTTCTAATACGTAATCGTGTTCGCATCCGGAAAACGCCTCCTAAAGCTCTACTTATATCATGCACAAAATCAAATATGTTTACCGTCTGCTTTCAATGCAGAGACTTAAATTCATGAGCAGTTAAGGAGTACCTTTTGCATGTCGATAATAAAAGTGATGCTTGAGATTGTCTCAAGTGCTATATCATCGGATAAACAATGAAGAAACCAAGTCCATGATCCTATGTTTTCGATTCAACAAAAGCATAAGCTAAAGGGTATATACCATTGTTGCTATCAATTCCACACCGTCATCAGTTGACCATTCAAAGGACTACGAATTGAAAAGCACCCACCCCAACAACGATCTCCCACACGCTTTAAATCCTTCCTTCTGCACCTAAACAAACATACACTCTCTTGAATTCTCTCGTTGGAAGAGCCTCATCTGCAGTCGCTCCACATTCATCACAACTGTTGTATTAGGGTTTGTCTTCGCAACTCTTGAACATAATCTCTTAACATGGTAAATTGTAGCTTGAATTGACCCCGATGGTCATATTGCTAAGTTTTGGCCCTTAAAACCTTCGCAGGGACACTTGAAGCTCGTATTGGTTGGTAAGTTGATTATGCATGTAATTGACAGGAACCGGTGGATTGGTTTCAATTTGTCTTTGTAATTTTCTTTGAGATATAGTGAAGGTCAAAAGCTCGATCGCCTTGATTGCAAACAAGTGTGTTGCTCATTATATGTTCCGACCGACCACGCACTGCCTCACCATTCCTGCCGACAAAGAATAGCCATGGGCATAGTATTTCAAGGGTCCTTTTGCCGAAAGCAATGCATTTATACCCCTTCGCTAATGGACTTCTATATGGGCCTATATCCACCCAGGACCTTCACTTGGGCACGAAAGTGGAACACAACCCTTACATCCGACCCTTCTTCTTGTTTTGTCATTCTTTACCAAAAACTCCTCCTAGTTTCTATTGAATGCTCTCTTACCTTAGTTTTGACATCCAATGCAGAGAAAACTCGACGAGAATAGAAGAATGTGGTATAGACTCCATTTGCAAAGTCCGCCTCGTCGAAAGAAACATACCACCGCAAAAGACATCATCAACCATCACATGTAAATCATTTTCCAAACGCATGTCATCACTTATATTACTGATTGTTCCTGCTTCACCTAACTCATTACTCTGACCTACTTGGACCATAGCAAGTTGTGCATCATTCTCCTGATAAGTATTCTCTTCGTTTGCTTGAATTGAATCATCAACTGCATTGCCTAAGTCACTAGTGTCACTCACTTGTAACAGAGTAACATCAACAACAAGATCCTGTTCCATGTTATTGTCATATACAGAAGCGCATCCTACAAAATGATTATCCTGAGTTAATTGAAATAGAGTTACATCCACATCAGGCTCCTCAAACCTGTTATTTACATCAACTAGTGCTCTTCCTACTTTGTCTAAGTGCTTCCCAGTCAATTGAAACAGTTAACCTCAAAATTATCGGGCTCCTCAAACCCGTTATTGACATCAACTAGTGCTCTTCCTACTTTGTCTAAGTGCTTCCCGAGTCGAACAGTTAACCTTAAGATTATCGGGCTCCTTAATAGCATTGTCCTCATCAATAAGTACTAAAGCACGCCACCGTTATGAACAGTTGGCTAGCAAATGATGTGTCTAGGGTGGAAAATACAGCTCAATGTTTGGCAAATTGATAGATTCACCAATATCATTGAGGTCCATAAGCACTGTGTAAGTTGCATAAAAGGATCTAGTGCGTGTTCATTATCAAGATCATCTAACACCAATCGTCTACAACAAGATTGAATAGCAAGAAGAGCAACTTTTCTCCTATCTTCATCCATCTCCCAAAAGATGCCTTAATAGATTGTGGGAAATTTCGACGACTCTAATCTTGTCTTACCTATTTCCACATACACATCTATCAACTTATGGTCTTTGACAACATCTTTCAACAACTCAACATTAGCAGCTTCACGCAAACTAAACAATTTGTCGTCCAATGTACAACCAGGCTTAAGAAAGTAGAAATAATTGGTTTGTCCAATCTCATAACCGATTTGGGTCATGAGAGCATCAATTTCATCAACGGATACCTCTTTTATTTCCACATGATCAACAAGGCATTTCTTGCCTCCTTGATATATTCTACCTGGAAAGTATTTGAATGTACCTTAATAATGGAACCTCATGCTAAAGGATCATGGTTGAGCCGCTGCATAAAAAATGTACACAAACAATATTATGATAAAGTTACCTAAAAGGGGAATAACTTAAACAATTGTACTAACATATGATTGTAATAGACTATAATCAAAAAACACTTACAATATCTTCTGATTGCAGCTTTTTCCTCAATTACATGGTCATCAAAGAAAGGATATTCTCTAATTCGCCATTGAGTAAATCCAAGGTTAGTGTTTGTTATTTTCTTACTTAGATTATTTGATTTGATGATTGACATTGCATTAGGGTTTTTTGGGTAGGCTTCCAAAACAAGTTTGGGGATGAGCAATGAGTACACAGCTTTGTTATATTCTACATAATGGCGGGAAATTGGACAAGACATCTGCTATAGTACATCAAGGTAATAAGACTATTCTACCCTCAACAGTAACAAGATAACATGATTTTCTGGAGTATAACGAAACGTTGACATCGGCGTTAATAGTCAAGGGACGAGTTTGGCATATAAACCCCATGTTTTGGACCTCCAGCGATGATAATGCCCAACTTTGTCCCATCGCGATGCGCAGTAACAAGTTTAGGGACCAACGGTGTATTTTAGTCTAAATTTAATTAGATTCTCAATAGTATTAGACGAGTAGGAATAAGGGGTCGAACATGTGTCTTCCGGCTCTCGGGTAGCACTACCCCATATGACGCGTTGTGAAGGGAAAAAAAGAGATAACTCAAAAGTTGCCGAGACGTGTCGTTTGTTTTTTTTCCAATAAACACTTTTTTCTTCTATTTACTTCTTTTGTTTGCAGGAGGGCAGAAGTTTTTATTTGTTTTTTTGCAGACAAAAATGCTTCTTTTCACATCTTTCCTCTTCTAAATTTCAGACATTATCTTTCACTTCTTACCATCTCTTTCACAAACCCAACATCTCTTTCACAATATCTTACATCTCTTTTACGTTTCGTTTTACGGTTTCGTCTTTTTTTCATCATTTTCTACCTTTTTTTTACATTTTCGTCTGTTTTTTTACATTTCACTTTGCTTTTTTTCGTTTTCGCCCCCTTTTTACGTTTTTGTCTGTTTTTTTACGTTTTCGTCCGTTTTCTTAAATTTTCGTCCGCTTTATTACGTTGTCATTCGTTTCGTCATTTTTACGCTTTCCTCCGTTTTCGTCGTTTTTGTTCGCTTACTTTGTTTCATTACGTTTTAAATCGCTTTTTACGTTACCGCCGCTTTTCTTACGCTTTCTTACTTTTTTCGCCCTGCTTTTTACGCCACCGCTTTTTTGTCCGCTTTTACGTTTTTGTGTTTTTTACATTTCATTTTCTTACGTTTCGTCCGCTTCCTTACGTTTCCGCTTTTTTTCGCCGCCGTCTTTTTACGTTTTCGCCGCTTTTTTATGTTTCGCCTTTTTACGCTTTTGTCGCTTTTATCCATTTTTACGTTTTAAATGCTTTTACGCTTTCATCCGCTTTTACGTTTTGTCATTTTGTCCTTTTTTAAAAAACCTTTTGTTTGTTTTTACGTTGTCTTCCGCTTTTTATGTTTTAGTCGGTTTTACATTTTCGCCTTTTCTTTTTACGTTTCATATGATTTCGTAAGTTTTTTTGTACGTTATTCTACATTTTCTTACATTATCTTACATAATAAAGCTTATCAAAAACAATACGTTTGCCATGTGTTCATTTCATATTTTGGTAAAAAAATAGTTGTGTACTATTAATTTAAAACATTTATGTTAATAAAAGCTTTATTGGAGATCGCTAGTGTGCTTATTCATTATGATAACAATTCAAAAGGCCGAGATAGGTAACAGGCTAAATAGACCTGGTTCAGAATGATTTGTTCAAAGTTGTTCTTTGATTCAGTTCATCTCTAGAGGGTTAAATTAGCGGGGGAATCCCGACCCTTGCACCTTTTTTGGGTGCTGACTAACCATTCCCGAAAATTCAAAAATATATTTCAATCAAATAATACTTGCAATTTTATTCACAGATCAGGAAGCAGCTTCTAGAAGTATTTTCAAAAGAAAAGGTGCAAGAGATTTCTAATTTCAGTTGAGGATATGAGATTGGCTATCGAAAAATTTGACTCATATAAATTTGTCGATGATGATTATTATCGTTATAAGTATTACATAGGAGAACTCTCCGAATGCTGCCAAAATCGCAAAGTTGTCATGAAAATATTTTAGGAATATGAGCGGTTCTTTCAAGAGCTATATATAGTATCCCGATTCCACCATGCCCCACATTGGATATTGTGATCAAAATGAGTATGGGATTCTAGTTTTCGAGCACGCTATCAATGATAGCCTTCTTGATCATCTCCCAGACCCTAATAAGTTGCGTTGCCTAACATGGGAATAATGCCTTAAGATTTTCATAGGGGCCACAAGAGGACTCAGATGCCTTCACTCGGGTCTTCGGGATGAGAACATAATATTGCTACTAAATATTAATTAGTAGAAGGACTTATTTTGTAATTTCACTAAAGTATAATGTTTAACTCTTTCACTAGAATGTATAAAGTTAGAAGTATAAGGACTAATAATGTAAATTAGTTAGTTAGTTTATTAGAGTTTGAAGGTTTAAACTCTTCTCACCTTGTATATAAACAAATGTATACCTCTTTCATAAATGAGAAATTACTTTACTTTTCCCCAAATTCATTATGTTGATATGGTATTAGAGCCAAGTTCCGATCCTGGGATCTGTGGGTTATGGGCCCACCAAGCTTCCGCTGCGCCACTCTGATACCATATCAACAGAATGAACTTTAAAGATTTAAAAGAAGCTTTGGATCAGAAGTTTACTATTAAAGATTTGGGAAAGGCTAAGTATTTTTGGGTGTTGAAATTTGCAGAATCGGTTCAGTGCCCATTTGAATAAGAGGAAATATATACTTAATCTCTTGCATGATTATGGTCTTCTTTGCTTGTAAACCCGTTAATTCACCCTACCAACAAATTTACATCTTTCTCATGATAAAGGAAGTTCTTTATCCGATCTTTGGCATATCTGAGAAGACTAGTGGGAGATTGTTATATTTGGCAATGACAAGACCAAATATTTCTTTTCCTGTGCAACAATTAAGTCAATTTGTGTCTGATCCTACAGATACACATATGCAGCTTGCCACTTATCTTCTTAGATACCTTAAAGGCACAATTTCCAAAGGTCTCTTTTACCATGTGCAATCTCATTTAAAGGTTACAGGTTTTACTGATGTTGATTGGGCTAATTGCTTAATGACAAGGAGGTCTTTAATAGGTTACTGTATCTTTATTGGTCATCCTTTGGTATCCTGGAAAACAAAAAAACAAACAACTGTGTCTAGATCCTCTACTGAAGCTGAGTATAGGAGTATGGCAACCACTACTTGTGAACTTCTATGGTTAAGCTACATTCTAAAAAATTTGGGAGTTCCAGTTCAGATTCCAATTACCCTTTTCTGTGACAATAAATCTGCTCAAATGTTGGCAGCCAATCCATGTTTTCATGATAGGTCCAAGCATGTGGATATAGACTATCATTTTACTAGAGAAAAGATTAAAGATGGCTTCTTGTATACAACTTTATCCCTTCTAAGTCGCAATCGCGAGACGTTATGACAAAGGCTTTAAACAAGGTTTAACATTCAACTTTAGCTTCCAAGTCAGGGCTCATGATCCTCCACCTCGAGGGGGGGATGAAGATTAATTAGTAGAAGGACTTATTTTTAATTTCACCAAAGTATAATGTTTAACTCTTTCACTAGAATGTATAAAGTTAGAAGTATAAGGTCTAATAATGTAAATTAGTTAGTTATTTTGTTAGAGTTTGAAGGTTTAAACTTGATAACATCAAATTATCCCGAATATTAAGTGTCAATTTCCCGATAATGCTTGTAATTTATATCATTTATATGGATTTACGCTTGTTTTCCATTATATTCCACTTTCGTGTAAATTACGAGCATTGAGCTAAAGAGACGCGGAATTGGAGAGTTTATTGAAGATTTATCATAGTATGCTCACTTTGAAGAAGTTACGCGTAACTCCTCTCTCACATTACGCCGTAACTAAAGCGTGGCTCAGAAAACTAACTTATCAGAAGATTACGGCGTAACTCTCCCAAAGATTACGACGTAACCATATTAGGTCAAATGAGGTTCCGCGCCGTTGATAATTACGCCGTAACTCTTGCATCAACTACGGCGTAACTAAGATTTATTGAAGATACGGCGTAACTCCTTCTAAGGTTACGACGTAACCAGCAGATCTAGTGCAATTTACGAAGAAGTTATATGTTACGGCGTAACTATTTTATTAGTTACGCCGTAACCAAGATCTGGCCTTTAAATACCCCACGATTTCCAGCATTTCAAAGCATCCCATTTCACAGACAACAATCAGAGAACGTGAGAAGAAGCCAAAGGCAGATCTAGAGGAGCTGATAACATCAAATTACCTGATATTTTACATATCAAATTCCCGTATTTATTGCATCATTTATATTAATATGGTACTTAATTCGTTTATATTCGTTCATATTTGCATTACAGGATAAATGAGGCATCGGAGCGGAAAAGATGTGAGATAAGGCCAAGTATATGCTCTAAAGATTGATTTACGAGGGCCTATGAATTATTTGTGAAGGTTACGCCGTAACTGATTAATGGTGTTACGGCGTAAATATGAGCTTTGAAGGATACGGCGTAACCAACTCTTATTGTTACGTCGTAATTATTTTTGTGAAGGTTACGGCGTAACTTGGCAATTTAGTTACGCCGTAGAGATAATTTCGGAATGGATAATCATGTGCGGACGAAGGGTTACAGCGTAACTCAGAGAATTATTTACGCCGTAATTTATTACTTGGGCGCAAAGTTTCGAGGTCCAGGGATTAAAAGTGACAATTTATTTTGAAGTTTATTATATTCAAGGACTTGTTATAAAAGTAACAAGTGCGATGAGGTACTAAAAGCGTCAAGAAGAGTATTATAGTTTCAAGGAAAGATGTTGACAAATAAAAGTACGAAGTAACTATTTCTTATATAGTTACGGCGTAACTATATAATAGTTACGGCGTAACTTTAGTTACGACGTAACTAATATATTCAATTACGCAGAACTATGTCGCGCCTATAAATACAGATCCTAAATCTACATTTTTAGTATCTTTCTTCACCCTCTCTAGGGGTCGATTAGTGCACCACTCAGGGGCATTTTTCAAGAAAGCCGCTTTGAAGGAAGAATTCACTCGCAATCATCATCATTATTAGCTCTACATCAAGTAATTTGTATCAAACATTATGTTCAATTCAATTCATGATTTATTCATTTTTGTTGGTATGATTTACTATATGTTTGGGTAAGCACCCTGGTGCTGGCCTAGTTATGATTCCTCAATTGTTTTGTTTACGTTTACATTGCTTCCGTATAATTATTTCTAAGTGTATGCATGCATAGTTTATTGGTAGCTACCCTTGTTTGGTAGTTTTGAATGGCGGTGAGGCTAGTTGCTTAGAGATATGACCAACCCACCCTAAGTGAGTAGATCGAGACGGAAGGGTAAGATATGACCAACCGACGACCCTTTCTACTTGTGCGATTTGACCAACCGATCACCCAAGCTTGGATGAACTTAAGAATTAGGGGTGAGTGTTTAAGTTGCTAACGCCCGAGCACTCACTATTATAAATCTAGTATGTAGCGGTACTTAATGACTTGGCTTAGGGGTCCGGGAACAAGGGACTTATGAGGGACACCGACTTCTCCTGTGGTGGCATATTTGCCGATAGGTTAGGCGAATTGACCAAATGTCGTCCTCTCGACTTTGACCCCACCAAGTAATTGGAAGTAAGTAGACGTAGACATTACTAGCCAGAGGAATAAATAGGTTAGCACCTCTCTCTTCATTGATCACATCTCTTGCCTTTATCTCGCTTTTTATTTCCTTGTTTTATTAGTTAATTTATTATTTCAATCTTAAAAGCAATTAAAATCGTGACATATACTTAAGTTAATTTCCGATCCACGTAGCTCTTGGGACGACCTCGGTTTTACCAAATACTACACTACACACGACCGGGTACACTGCCCGTTAGTGCACTAGGGTAGACCATAGGTATAACGAGACTTTATAAATATTAAAAGCTGGTCAGTAAAACCTGCATCAAGTTTTTGGCGCCGCTGCCGGGGAGCTATTTAGGATTTTAATTTAAGTTTTTCTTTTTTTTTGTTTTTAGTTTTCTTTTTCTCTTCTTTTTTGTTTTTGTTTGTTTTTGATATTTCAGGGTATGAATGATTCAGATTTTGACATGCTCACTATGGAATAATATATTGCTTTGACTCGAGATAACCAAAGATCGGGCGTGGTATGCCCCGAATTGAATGATGACATCGACTTTGAGATCACCGTCGGTTCATGAGGAACTTAGACAAAAGCTTTTCAAGGAACCAATGATGAAGATGCCCACCGCATGTGCGAAGAGTATTGAGATCGCAGATCTTTCCATACTCGTGAGTCACTCAAGATGCATTAATGCTTAGAGTGTTCCCAATTACACTCACCGGTGCGGCCGTAAGATGGATGAAGATGCTTCTTCTGGTCGATCAATACATGGAATCTTTTGGAGAAAGCATTTATTAGAAGATATTATCCTCCTACAAAGATTGCCAAGAATATGGAAGAAATAAGGAGTTTCGCACAAAAGATGGATGAAATGCTAGATGAAGCTTGGGAAAGATTTAATGACCTTCTTTACAGATGCCCAACGCATGATATCAACAACCATCAAATTGTCCTTATTTTCTACAAAGGTTTAAACATCTCGTCCTGCCAAATGCTCGACTCTCAAGGACCTATTCCTACAATAACACCTACACAAGCCCTTAGATCAATTGAAATGATGGCTGACCATTCACGAAATTGGTACGATGGAGCAACCACTTGGGCCATAAATAGCAACAGCTTGGATGACATTGGCGACATCACCAAGCAGCTTGATAGACTTGGATGTGATATGAATATGGTTAAGGAAAACATTCATGCTATACACGAGCATTCTCTCCAAGAAGAACACAAAGAATATAAGCAGGATGTATATTGAGTCATTGGAAGAAGCCGTCAATAAATTCTCGGATAATCTAAAAAGGATGCACGACTCGGATTATGAATGGATTAGGAAATTCAAGGAGGGCGCGGACTTCAATTTAAAAAACCTTGACACCAAGAGGAAAAGTTTGGAGGCTAAGCTTGAAGAATTAAACCAAAAGGTCCTGGAAAGTAAAAAGAATGCGGTTGGAACTATCAAAGAATGGTGGGAAAGATGAAAGAAGTCAACAACGATCCGGTTCCTGGTGATTTACCTTATATCAGACCTTATGTCCCACCTATCCCATTTCCAGGACGTTTGAAGATTGTGAGCAATGAAGAAACAAGCAATGATCAATTGAAGAAGATGGAAGAATGGAGCTTACAGGATGATGAAGCAATGCCACAAGCTAATGTGGAATCAACTTCAACGCAAAATGGTAACACTTCTAACTCTTCTTTTATTACTAACAATCTTGCTTGTTTTCCTATACAGGTTGCTGAAATTATGGATGAAATCGTGCAACCCGTCACATCACCCGATGATGGTTATGTAGCTCCGGCTACTAAACCAATTTTAGTTGATCTTGCAAAGGAAGAGAACAAGATTTTGGACACTTCAGTGATTAACGAGAAGACATACGATCCAATTGATCAACCACGTCACGAGGTGAACCAGTCATCAACTAAAACGGGTAAGGTATGGAGGGAAATAACATCTCCTTTCAGCTATGATCATAATTTATCATTTCCCCATCCCATAGCAAATTCACACCCTCATGGTGTTTATTGCTATTTTCACCCACACTTGATTTCAAGTGAGGGGATGAACACCCTTTTACTTAGTAAGTAAGGGTAGAGTCAAGCTCGTGACTCGAACAAAAACAAGCGCTTCGTGGGAGGCACCCCATGCCTATCTTTTCTTTCCATTTTATTAGTATAGTTGGGTTTTGTGTTTTTAACCATTTTTGCAGGGATCGGAGAAGATTACACCAGTAACTTAAACGGGGACCTAACCTGTCCATCAGTTACGGCGTAACTCATCCCGATGATTACGCCGTAACACATCACAAGTAGCGATTCTCTCCAAGCAGACACCGATTACGGCGTAATCCCATGCTATGGTTACGCCGTAGCTACCCTCCAAGAAGCGATTGCCGTGTTTTGCCATAATTACGGCGTAACTCCTTCATGAGTTACGTGTAATTATCCTCCGCTCAAATTCTTTCTATAATAACACAATAACCTTGTATTAGTATTAAATGAACTTTGTGGGTATGTTCCATGTAAGCCCTCACGAGACTACACTCGTCCACTTGGGACACCAAGTGGTTTAAAAGGCTTGTTGCAAATACTAAATGCAACCGTGATTCCTACGAAAGTGAGTTAGGTTTTTCATTTTCTTTTATTACTTGTTGTTTTTCTAGTATGATGCATTTGGTTGTCTTTAGTGAATTCAGGTTTTTAAAATTTGCTCATAGATCTCAAAGCGGGACACGTTTACTCGTGAGTCTTCGATCATGCCGAACAAATCCAGGGGAGTTTTCTGTTTCAATTCTAACCCTTCTTATCTTTCATTTATATGCTTAAGTATGACCCAAGTGGGGGGAAGGGATTAGACATAAACACCCACTTGATTTTATTTGCCTTTATTTTTCTAGTTTTTGATGAAAAGTGTTTCATTAGTAAAATTTTGACATGTTTTTCATTACTTAACTGGATTAATCTAGACCGAGCACACCTACCCTATATTTCCATTGTGTGAGGATAAGCCTTCCGCTTTCCCCTTTATACATAATACCACAAAAATGAGTGTCTTGGGTGGTCGTAGTAGACTTTAGAACTTGGCCTTGTATATCTTTTCGAGACCATTATCATGAGCATTACACTGAGGTAACTTGGTGTGATCGGTGCAGCTAGGATATAAGGCAATTTTAGGATTAAACCCAAATAGCCCATATATGTATTGTATATATTGACTTTTCACATCGATCAGTCAATCCCCCTGTTAAACCCTTTTTGTTGCACTATCCATTAGTGCAAGATACCCCTAGATACACCCTTCAGAGCCTTTCCTTTCATTTTGTTCACCCAATTTATGTTGTTTCGTTACACCTATCGCCTAGCTTACCCTGTAGTTTCTTATGTCCATGGTCCGGGGCGCTGTTGGTTAATTTTGGTTCCACTAGTGAAAGTCGCGGGGTTTGAATAAAAGGTTTTGGAAGAAAATCGGGTTTAGATGATAGTTGATATCAAGTGGGGGGATGCCTTATATGTTTGTATTGTTTTTATTTTTATTCATGTATACCTTGTCTTGCATAAAAAAAAGTAAAAAAAGAGAAAAAAAGAAAGAAGAAAGAATGCAAGCAAGTGTTTGTTTATTAGTTTGTTTATAGTCGATCATTATAAATTAGCTTTTGTGTCGTATTGTGTTAAGTGTTTTCGCCTTGTCTCAACTGGCGCAAATTTTTACAAATCCGTTTTGTCTTACGGATAAAATTAGAAACCCGTACATTTCTATCTCGCCTTTCGAATTTTACTCAATATTCGTACAATGGGGACATTGTACATTTCAAGTGGGGGGATGGGAGATAGAAATGGTTGATTTTGGTAAAATTATGTGCTAAAAGTACCCACATTTTAAAAAATTTATAGCACATACTTTTTTTTTATTGATGATGAAGGCCGAGTTAATGCATCTTATTTGCCTAGATTATGGAGTTTATGAGGCACCACGTTACATTTCTTATGCATTAACTCGTGTATTGGATTATTGAAGACCCCTTGACTCTTGACCCTCGATTTTCGCTATGGGATTGAATGCGACTAGTGGTGGGGCGACTGTGGACTTAGGAATCTATTTGTTTTGTGTCTTTTTTTTTACACCCATTAAAAGTGTTCCCATGTCTTTTCCTACCCTTAGTCATGAATCGAGTTTAGGTGAGGAAGCGAGCAATCATTGATGTCTTGGCCATGTATCATTGGTTTTGTCCCCTTCGCCGTAACTCGTTAGTAATGACAAAAATACCCCATAAGCCTTTGTTGTGTCATCCCATTGCCTTTTAGAATAGCTGCATCTATAGACTCTAGTGGTGGAGATTAGTATCTTTGCCAAGCCTATGATAGAATACTCGCCATGACTGAGCAATTGAGTGATCACCCCAAAAATATTAAACACATGAATTATAAGAGTGAGTGTGATTTCAATTCCCTTTTAGTGAGGTGCTCGGTTTGGAATTTTCTAGCTTAGGTGATTTTAAACTCATAACTTCCAATTAATCTTGGGAGACATCTTTTAAGAATTATTTAAAGGGTCTACTGAGGATAAGTATAATTCAAGTGGGGGATATTTGATAACATCAAATTACGATATTTTACATATCAAATTCCGTGTTTATTGCCTCATTTATATTAATATTGGTACTTAATTCATTTATATTCGCTCATATTTGCATTACAGGATAAATGAGGCGTTGGAGCGGAAAAGATATGAGATAAGGCCAAGTATATGTTCAAGATTGATTTACGAGGGCCTATGAATTATTTAGAAGGTTACGCCGAACTTATTAATGGTGTTACAACAGAATATGAGCTTTGAAGGATACGGCGAACCAACTCTTATTGTTACGTCGTAATTATTTTTAGAAGGTTACGGCGTAACTTGGCAATTTAGTTACGCCGTAGAGATAATTTCGGAATGGATAATCATGTGCGGACGAAGGGTTACGGCGTAACTCAGAGAATTAGTTACGCCGTAATTTATTACTTGGGCGCAAAGTTTCGAGGTCCAGGGATTAAAAGTGACAAGTTATTTTGAAGTTTATTATATTCAAGGACTTGTTATAAAAGTAACAAGTGCGATGAGGGACTAAAAGCGTCAACAAGAGTATTATAGTTTCAAGAAAAGATGTTGACAAATAAAAGTACAAGTAACTATTACTTATATAGTTACGGTGGGCGTAACTTTAGTTACGACGTAACTAATATATTTAATTACCCAGAACTATGTCGCGCCTATAAATACAAACCCTAAATCTTCATTTTTAGTATCTCTCTTCACCCCTCTCCTAGGGGTCTATTAGGGAACCACTCTAGGCATTTTTCAAGATCCGAAACCGCTTGAAGGAAGAATTCACTTGCAATCATCATCATTATTAGCTCTACATCAAGTAACTTGTATCAAACGTTATGTTCAATTCAATTCATGATTTATTCATTTTTGTTGGTAAGATTTACTATATGTTTGGCTAAGCACCCTGGTGCTGGCCTAGTTATGATTCCTTAATTGTTTTGTTTACATTTACATTGCTTCCGTATCATTATTTCTAAGTGTATGCATGCATAGTTTATTGGTAGGTACCCTTGTTTCGGTAGTTTTGAATGGCGGTAGAGGCTAGTTGCTTAGAGATATGACCAACCGACCCTAAGTGAGTAGACCGAGACGGGAAGGGTAAGATATGACCAACCCACGACCCTTTCTACTTGTGCGATTTGACCAACCGATCACCCACCGCTTGGATGAACTTAAGAACTAGGGGTGAGTGTTTGTTGCTAACGCCTGTGCACTCACTATTATAAATCTAGTATGTAGCGGTACTTAATGACTTGGCTTAGGGACCAGAACAACAGACTTATGAGGGACACCGACTTCTCTGTGGTGGCATATTTGTCGATAGGTTAGGCGAATTGACCAAATGTTGTCCTCTCGACTTTGACCCCACCAAGTAATTGGAAGTAAGTAGACGAGACATTACTAGCTAGGAGGAATAAATAGGTTAGCACCTCTCTCCTTCATTGATCACATCTCTTGCCTTTATCTCGCTTTTATTTCCTTGTTTTATTAGTTAATTTATTATTTCAATCTTAAAAACAATTAAAATCGTGACATATACTTAAGTTAATTTCCGATCCACGTAGCTCTTGGGACGACCTCGCTTTTACCAAATACTACACTAAACACGACCGGCACACCGCCTGTTAGTGCACTAGGGTAGACCATAGGTATAACAAGACTTTATAAATATTAAAACCGGTTAGTAAAACCCGCATTAGAGCATACTGAGCTATCTCCAAGGAGAAATCATTTTCCTACGATAAGCTTTATCATTTTATCTTTTCTTTACTTTCGATTCATATATTTTGTTAAATTAAACATTGAATTGGTTTGTATGGTTAATATGAGCGGCTAAGCACCTTTAGGTGCTGGCCTAGTTATGATTCCTTAATTGTTTTGTTTGCGTTTACATTACTTCCGTATAATTATTTCTAAGTGTATGCATGCATAGTTTATTGGTAGCTACCTTGTTTCGGTAGTTTTGAATGGCGGTAGAGGCTAGTTGCTTAGAGATATGACCAAATGACCCTAAGTGAGTAGACCGAGACGGAAGGGAGATACGACCCACCGACGACCCTTTCTACTTGTGCGATTTGACCAACCGATCACCCACCGCTTGGATTAACTTAAGAATTAGGGGTGAGTGTCTAAGATGCTAGCGCCGGCACTCACTATTATAAGTCTAGCATGTAGCGGAACTTAACGACTTGGCTTAGGGACCGGGAACAACAGGACTTATGAGGGACACCGACTTCTACAAGGTGGCTCCTTCGATAGTTAGGCGAACCCGACCAAATGATTTCCTCTAGACTTTGACCCCACCAAGTAATTGGAAGTAATTAGATGTAAACATTACTAGCTAGGATGAGTAACTAGGTTAGCACCAATCTCCTCTATTGATCACATCTTTGCCTTTATTTGCTTTAGTAGTTAATTAGTTAATTCGATATCAAAACCATCTTAAAATCGTGACACCTAGACTTAGTATTAATCCAACACACATAGCTCTTGGGACGACCTCGCCACCGAATACTACACTACACACGACCGGGTACACCGCCCGTTAGTGCATTAGTGTGTACCATAGGTATAACGAGACATTATAAATATTAAAACCGGTCAAGAAACCTACATCAATTTTTTACGCGGCTGGGAGTTATTTTAGGATTGTCATTAAGTCTTTCATTTTGTTTCGTTTTAAAATTTTCAAATTTTCACGATCACTTTTCAAGTTTTCGTGTACCATGAAAGTTGTTAAAATTGATGACCTCACTCTCGAGGAATATTTGGCGCTGACAAGAGAAGAACAAGGCCGGGGCTCGTAAGACCGGCAATTGAGTGATGTCCGCTTCAAATTAAAGACCAATTTATGAGGGAGCTTCGTGCTAACCCTTTTTCGTGAAACAGGACGGAGATGATATGAGCACGTTGAAAATGTCTTATACATCGCAAGCCTTTTCAACATTCCGGTGTGTCTCATGACGTTATGCTTAGGGTGTTCCCATGACTCTTCTTTGCCGGAAGATGGATCAAAAGATTGTCACCGGGCAATTAATACTGGGCTCTACTAAAGAAGCACTTAATCCGTAGATATTGCCTCCGTCAAAGATATCTAACCACTCTTGAAATCCATAATTTCAAGAAAGAAAATGATGAAACGTTGTATGAAGCCCGGGATAGGTACAACGATCTCCTCTACAAATGTCCTACACATGATCCGAACAACCAAAAAAAATTCAACATCTTCTACAAATGAATCAACGCGACTACAAGATGATGTCGGACTATCAAGGACCGATCCCGAACATGACTCCTACTTTAGCAATTGAAGCCATTCAAAAGATGGTCGATCACTCCCAAAATGGCACAATGGAGGAAACAAAAGAAACCAAGGCGAAGTTTTGACTTAAATTGCGACCATCGCTAGCAAAATTGAAAATCTAAGTCGAGATATGCTAAAATCAAAGAAACTGTTCATGCCATTCAAGTAGGTTGTGAAAGCTGCGGGGGAGGACATCTCACTAAGAATTGTCCTCACGTTAAGGAGGAAAGCATAATCGAAGAAGCTAAATATGGAGAAAATCGACCGTTTTACGGAGATAATTGAAATAGTAATGGGTATCGTGGAAATTACAACCGCGGGCCTTATGGAGAAAAAAGGCCCAACCTTGAAGAGACAATAAACAAATTCTCGAAAATTCAGCCTGAAGCAAAATAACAAGATAAATGGCTAAGGATTTCCGTGAGAACACAAATAAGAATCTTTCTAGGTACGACGAAACCTTAAAAATCTTGAAACCATGGTAGAAAAGCTCAGGCAAAAATAGAGATGAGTAACGTTGAACCCGAGGGACCAAACCCATGGTAGTGTGCAATGCCGCTTTTGCTTGATGATAATTCATAGGAAGTAATCGAGGAGTGCAAATCTACAACCAAAAATTAGAAAAACGATTGTCGACACTCAGTGCGCTACGCCGTAACTATTTCCCGAGTTATGGCGTAACCATTATTCGTAAGGCGAACTGTGTCGAAATCGGTTTATTTTCGCTAAAGATATTAGCACGCACGGGTTAGTCATTCCATATTCATTGGGAGTTATGATATCTTAGGGTAGTAGATTTTGGATCTAGTATAAACATCATGCCACTTTCCATATTCTTAAAACTCGATTAATTCATCTTTGGAGAACGGATATCATGATTGAGATGGCAAATACGACCAAGGCTACTCGCTGGGAAGTACAGTGGTACTTGTGTTAAGGTTGATAGATTCTTATCGCCTTGAATTTGTGGTTATGGACATAGAGGAAAACACGAAGGAACGTTTGATTCTTGGTAAACCGCCTCTACTCATTGGGATACTATGGTGATAAAGTAGAATTTAAATTGGACAAAATTCTATGTCATGAGCGGATGAAATAGTAATAAATGAGGATTCACCGGAGGTTCATTTGGATTATTCGATAGATTTCCTCCTTCATATTTTGGCCATTTACAAGGAACCAAGTCAATCGATGATGACAACAATGAGGGAAGATGATGATGTCCGCCTTGCATCGAAAGTTATGTTGTTACTGGGAAACTTCACTATTGTACTCCTGAAACCTCTTTGATTGATGGGTCTAAAGTTACATTGTCTACGTGCTCTCCTTTTCAAAAGCGATGTAATGGAGGAGGACAATATCTCATTCGAATAATAAAAGAGGCTGCAGAAGTTTGGTGGTGCTGGGAAGACGAAAAGAATCATGAAAAAGTGGTTGCAAGGGCATAATATTCTAAACGAGTGGTTCACTGAGATTGATTGGACTATTCATTTTTGTGAACCAACTACGATGTCTGATGAATTCACCATAGCATGGCCTACATGCGACCCCAACCGCAAGATCTGCGATGGAGAAGAATTACCTGATCCTAACTGGCTCAAACGCAAGGAATGGGCATGTTTTGACGAGAAAAGAGAAGGGAAGTCGGATACAAGGGAATCTCATTTGAAAACTGGTTACGAGTAAAGTTTGGAGCTGTTAAATTAAAATGTGAAGAAGAGGCTAAATTCGTTATGAGTGGGCAAAGGCTAATTATTTGCAAGAAAATCGATATTCGATAGCTCGATTTATTTCTCCATGTGTTTGGGACAAGCCCTCTTCAAGTAAAAAGCAGACATGGAGGAGGTTGGCACAAGTCCAAAGGCCGCCATAAAAGCCCCAAGGCTCGAGTCTAACTTAAAGATCAGAATAAAGAAAGTGCTCTTTCGGAGACAACCCGAATTATCCCTTTCTTTTGTTTTATTTCCATTCACATTGGGTTTTGTGTTTTAACCTTTTTGCGTGAAACGAAGATAAGTTGTCAGAGCATCTTGATCCGACCCGAGTTACGGCAGTAACTCATTCTCATGGTTACACCGTAATGTGACCCTTGCAAAAGAACTTCATATGCACTACCAATTACGACGTAATCCTATCTCGGTGGTTACACCGTAGCTACACTTTTGCAAACAGATGTGCGGTTTTTGCCTAGTTACGACGTAACTCCTTCTAGAGTTACGACGTAACTATCCTCTGCATTACTTTTTTCATTTTAAACACAATAACCTTGTATTAGTAGCTTAAATGAACTTTGTGGGTGTGTTCCCTGTAAACCCTCACGAGACTTCACTCGTCCACTTGGGACACCAAGTGGTTTAAAAGGCTTGTTGCATATGCTAAATGCAACCGTGATTCCTACGAAAGTGAGTTAGGTTTTTTTTCTTTTTTTTCATTTTTTTCTTTTTAGAATTATGCTTGTCGGTAGTGTGATTTCAGGGATTGAAGTTTGCTCATGGATGCTTATATGAAGGCACGACTCTTTTTCGTGGGCCTTCTTTCTTTTTAGAGCAAATTTGGGGAAGTTCTCGCCTAATTCTACTTTTCTCTTCACCTTTATTTAATGCTTAGTACAAAAGGGACTTTGTACAATTAAATGGGGACGGGAGTAGAATTGTCTCTTGAACTTTATTTTGCCCTCGTTTTCTAGTTTATTTTGAAAAATTATGCCATTTTAAAATTTTGACATGTTTTTCTTAACCTAACAAGAGTAGACCTTAGCCGAGCACATACAACCCTTGATATTATATGGTGAGATTAGCCTTATTCGTTTCCAATATTTTACCCCAAATCCACCAAATTATGAGTGTGCTTGGTAGCTTGTAAACTTTAGAACTTGGCCTTTGCATCATTTCGAGACCATAGACGAGGTATGTTGAGTTAGCTCGATGTATTTGGACATTTCGCTTTAAGAAGGCAAGTATTATAGGATTATCACCCAAATAGCCTACCATTATGTATCTATCGATTAGTCACCTCGACTTCTCAACCCTCATGTGAAACCCTTTTTGCACTCACCTTTAGTGCAAGATACCCCAAGATACACCCATCTCGAGCCATTCCTTTCATTTTGTTAACCCAATATATTGTTTCACACACTTACACCTTAGCCTACCCCGTAGTCTTTATTTATGATTGGGAAGTCATCATTTGCCTAAGTTCAAGGTTCAAGTGGAAAGGTTCGGAATCACGCTTTAAATCGACGACAAATTCTTAAAGATCATTGAAGACCCCGAATTCCCATTGTTCATCTCAAGTGGGGGATGTTATGTTTAAAAAAAAGTGATTCAAAAACAAGAAATAGTTATGTTATTCAGTTTATTGTAAAGTGAAATGTTATAAGCACTATGAGCTTTATATTGATTTAGTATCGAGGAGGCCACCTCGGTCACATTTGAAGATTAGAGTTGGTAATTGCGCCAACAGTTGAAGAAAAGGTGTGTGCCCATCATGACGTCCTCTAATGACACATCTACCTAGTATTTCATGATCCGGTTTCTTAAATTCAAAGCTTGAACTTTGGGTGGACGGTAAGTGGTGATGACTTGGTTATAGATTTAGACTATCTGCTTGATTCTTATTTTACACCATTTATATATCCCATGTCTTATCCTACCCTTTAGTCATGAAGCATGTCTAGGTGATGCAGCGAGCAATCTTTGGTGTCTTGGTCATGGATTTGGTCATGCATCATTGATTTTGTCCACTTCGCGTGACATGTTAGTAATGATGAGTCACCCTTAACCTTTGTCGTGTCTACCCATATTGCCTTCGAAAATTGTTTAGCCCTTAACTCTAGTGGTGGAGATTTGTATAACCGCCAAGCTTATGATAGAATACATGCTATGATCATGCGATTGAGTGATCACCCCAAAATTGACACTTAGAATAGTTGAGAGATTTGAGTGTTTCGCTCCCATTTCGTGAGGTGTTCGGCTTTATTTTATTCTAGCATAAGGATTTGTAACTTATATTTTCCGTAATGGGAGATATCTTTTGGGAATCTATCTAATAAGATCTACTTGAGGGCAAGTAGAGTTCAAGTGGGGGATATTTGATAACATCAAATTATCCTGAATATTAAGTGTCAATTTCCCCCGATAATGCTTGTAATTTATATCATTTATATGGATTTACGCTTGTTTTCTATTATATTCCACTTTCAGGTAAATTACGAGCATTGAAGCTAAAGAGACGTGGAATTGGAGAGTTTATTGAAGATTTATCATAGTATGCTCACTTTGAAGAAGTTACGGCGTAACTCCTCTCACATTACGCCGTAACTAAAGCGTGGCTCGAAAACCAACTTATCGAAAGATTACGCGTAACTCTCCCAAAGATTACGACGTAGCCATATTAGGTCAAATGAGGTTCCGTCACCGATAATTACGCCATAACTCTTGCATCAACTACGGCGTAACCAAGATTTATTGAAGATACGGCGTAACCCCTTCTAAGGTTACGACGTAACCAGCAGATCTAGTGCAATTAACGAAGAAGTTATATGTTACGGCGTAACTGTTTTATTAGTTAAGCCGTAACCAAGATCTGGCCTATAAATACCCCATGATTTTCAGCATTTCAAAGCATCCCATTTCACACACAACAATCAGAGAATGTGAGAAGAATCCAAAGGCAGATCTAGAGGAGCATACAGAGCTATCTCCAAGGGAGAAATCACTCTCCTACGATAAGCATTAGCATTTTATCTTTTCTTTACTTTCGATTCATGTATTTTGTAACATTAAACATTGAATTGATTTGTATGGTTAATATGAGCGGCTAAGCACCTCTAGGTGCTGGCCTAGTTATGATTCCTTAATTGTTTTGTTGGCATTTACATTACTTCCGTATAATTATTTCTAAGTATATGCATGCATAGTTTATTGGTAGCTACCCTTGTTTCGGTAGTTTTGAATGGCGGTAGAGGCTAGTTGCTTAGGAGATATGACCAACTGACTCTAAGTGAGTAGATCGAGACGAGAAAGGTAAGATATGACCAACCGACGACCCTTTCTACTTATGCGATTTGACCAACCGATCACCCACCGCTTGGATGAACTTAAGAATTAGGGGTGAGTGTCTAAAATGCTAGCGCCTGCACTCACTATTATAAGTCTAGCATGTAGCGGAACTTAATGAGTTGGCTTAGGGGACCAGGAACAACTGGACTTATGAGGGGACACCTGACTTCTACATTGGTGGCTCTTTGCTGATAGGTTAGGGCGAACTGACCAAATGATGTCCTCTCGACTTTGACTCCACCTGAAGTAATTGGAAGTAATTAGACGTAAACATTACTAGCTAGGATGAGTAACTAGGTTAGCACCACTCTCCTCTATTGATCACATATTTGCCTTTATTTGCTTTAGTAGTTAATTAGTTAATTCGATATCAAAACCATCTTAAAATCTGTGACACCTAGACTTAGTATTAATCCAACACACATAGCTCTTGGGACGACCTCGGTTTTACCGAATACTACACTACACACGACCGGGTACACTGCTCGTTAGTGCATTAGGGTAGACCATAGGTATAATGAGACATTATAAATATTAAAACTTGGTCAGTAAAACCTGAATCAAAACTCTTCCCACCTTATATATAAATGATGTATACCTCTTTCATAAATGAGAAATTAATTTACTTTTTCCCAAATTCATTCATTGATAGCTACACCGATGCGTTAGTAGTGGAATCATATTTTTGGACGAGAATATGGAAGCTAAAATTAGTGGCTTTGATTCATCAATGTTAGTCCCCAAAAATCAGGTTCAATATGTCTCTGATCGTACAATGGATTACATGCTTCCTCAAGAATACATCGATCCCATTCAAATGGAAACACTTATCATCAATGTTGAAGCAGACGTGTATGCTTTTGGGTTGGTAATGTTTGATTTGAGGTAAATCACATGTGATTTGTAAAAAATCCCAAGTGATTATTTGGTTTTGACCATCATTTCGCCTTACAAATATACCCAATTACGATAAATACGACATGTACATTATCAACCTGATAGCAAGTAAGTAACAAATATTTCAAGCAATGAACAATATTACAAATAACATTTACGAAGTAATTTAATAAAGACAACACTTTAGCAAGTAGTTACACAATCGGTTCGTGTATAATTTCATATTGTTTTACTCATACCCTTTAAGTTTTGACTCAATAAGCCTAATTAATAGTTACCTTTAATTCACATACAGTTGGGCTACTTTTATACACTTAATATCAATTTTCTTTTGAGTTTTGACCATTTTATTAAGTGAACATAATAAAAGATATTCAGAACTCACATCTTTGATTTGCCATATCCACAATCACGTAGATTTACAATAACAACCATAAATATCACAAAACATTATAGATCTACAAAATAAAACAAGAAGGCTAAAAAATTCATAAATCAAGAATTAAAACAACTAGTGGGTACCACAAGAATGCGGTATGGTACCCGTAACTAAATTTTGTGGCGAGCAAATGTTCACTTATATGTTTTTTTCTAATAATAATTTTACGAAATAAGGACAAATTTTTATTAGAATAATTATAAACCATAACAATGCAAACAATTTCAGATCCAAATAAACATAAGGTTCCTTCCTTATAACTTAAAAACAAGAACATAATCCATCCTTATTACTCCTTGAATAAAAAATGCAAAGAATACTCCACCTTATATCTCCTAAAGCCACATAACAAACACAAACCTTCCTTATAGCTCCTTTTGAAAATGCACAACCACTACACACCTTATAACTCCAAACAACATTATACCATAAAATTAAAACAACCATTTTTATAGTAAATTCGGATAAGCCCCATAACAATCAAGTTTCACAGCCCAATACCACCTCCAAATAAATGAAAAATCTTCCCCTTTTATTCTTGTAATTGGCCCAAGCATCATCCAACTTAAATAAAAAAAACCCCTGCCCAATCATGTTACACTAATAATTAGGCTATATAAATTTCAAACCCTAGTACGCCTCACCATTTGTAAACCCTTAAAACACTCTCATCTAACACACATAGACGCCCCTTATCACTCCAACTACAGTCAACCGCTTTCATTCACCCATCTCAAACAAATCGCACTTCCATCTATTGTACTCCTTCCTCCAAAAAATCAAAGACATACATACTTCATCATTATAACACCTTCCTTATCACTCCACGTTCAGAACGCAACAAATCCCTCCTTATTTCTCAAAATCAAACGCAACTTCTTACCTTATTAGTCCTCGAAGGAGTCACAACAACAAATCAAAAATCCCTTCTTTATCGCTTCAACATAATATTACCTTCCTTATTTCTACCTAAGACACATAACAAACACAAACCTTCCTTATAGCTCCTTTTGAAAAATGCACAGCCACTGCACATAAACTCCTCCCTTATGACTCCAAATAGAAACCGAACACCCAAACAATACACATCATACTCCACTGGTCGAACTTTGAACAAAACCAAATACATATTTATCACCTTAAGCTAAATATATGTTTATCCCACTGTGTTTCGGCTTAAAGATGCTAAATGACTTCAAGATCTATAATAAGATCTCGGGTAGGTTTGTTGTTTTTTTTTGTTACGTTTAAGATTTGAGTTCAAGACCAATGATGTGTTTTCTTCAAGCACATAAGATCTTTAAAGATCTATGAATGATACCGAGGTCACGTGTGTATTTGTTTTGAATTTTGAGTCAATCATTGTTGTTTTAAGATGTATGTTGTTGACTTGTTGGTTGTTGATTTAGAATAGAAATGATAATGATAGTTGTGTTCAAGACTTTTTTGGATTTCTTTTCTTTTTGTTTTGACTCGGATAGGTACTATTTTTTGTTTGTTTCTGGAGTGTTTACTCGGTCAAGGGGACAAGGGGTTTGTGAAATTGGGACGCGACCGACTACCCGCAGTGGTGGTGACTCGGTCGGCGCAAGGTCAACCAACCACTGTGGGTAGCCAGAGAAAGAGAGACCGAGAGGGGTAAGGGAGATAAAAAGAAGGTAGTATGTTTTTTTCTTTGTGTTTGGTTTGTATTTGTATAGGCTTTATATATGAATTATAATTATAACGTACGCATTAAAATATATTTAAGGTCCATGCTTTTTTAATCATAAAGTTAATCATAATGTCCCGCATTGTTACCAAACGTATTGACCAAATGGCTTGTTAATCATAAAGGTACTAAATGGCTTGTTATTTCCAATTAAAGAAATGATTTTTATCTTAAAAATTTTGTATTAATATGTGCATTAATATCTACATTAATATGTGCATTAATATATACATTAATGTGGTGTTTTTTTTTTAATATGTGCATTAATATGTTGTATACTATGCTTATTTGGTTGTAAGTCCGAAAATTATGTGCTTCCAAGTGTTGTACATCATACTCAAGTTGTTGCAAGTCTCAAAGTCTGAATTTTTTATATGCATCCGTGTATTATAAGTAGTAGAGATAAGTCTCAACAAACAAAACGTGTAGATCTAACAAACTTGAAAGAAATGATGGTAATGGTCAATTACAACTAAAAGATGTACAAGGTCATAGTGACTCTTGGGGCGGTTATTTTTTTGTTAGCTAAGAGAATGTGGGGCCCATGGGACCCATGGTCATAGTGTGTTCGGATGTGGAGAGTATCATTTTTCTTCTTTGTTGATCGAGATGAAACAAGAGAAAATATGTCCCACTTACAAAAGAAACAAATATTAAATAACTTAGTAGGTCCATGCCCTTTGATCGGTCCCAAACGGTCGTTTATTACACAAGTCAACCACTTGTGAATGGTCAACCGTAATAAAAGTCAAACAATCTAAAACCAAAGCAATTAAGTCCAGAGAGTTTAGTGTTTCCCGTGTCGTTAAGTCCCAACGAGTGTGCGATTAAATAGCTAAACGTGTAGTGATCGGGTGATATTGAACAGAAAGGGGTTAATGATAATACTAGATGACAAAGGAAAAATCTGATAAAGAAAATTAAAAAGATAAATTATATTAAATAAACGCTATCACTATTTTTAAAATTGGATTTTCTTGATTTTTCTTTTATAAATTTGAATTAAAAACTAATTTTAAATTTTAAAACTAAATTAAAATACTAAAAATTATGAAAATTAATGGGAAAATTATAAAACTATTTTTCAAAAATCTAAAATAACTAAAGAGAATTTTCAAAACTAATTTTGTATTTTTCTGATTTATATTCTAATTTCTATGATTTAAAAACTATTTAAAACTAATTAAATTGCTAAAAATTACTATTTAAACTAGGAAAATTATGGAAAAATATTTTTTGGCTTTTATATTTATCTTAATCTATGAAAATTGAAAACTTATTTTTTGAAGCTTTTCTGATTTATTTGGATTAAAAGCTATTTAAAAAGTCCTAAAAATTGATTTAAATAGGGAAAAATAGCAAACAGTACTGAAAAATTATGAAAAATTCAGGAAAAGTCTAAATTATTACTATAATTTAAGGAAAAATGAGAAAAGCAAGTATAGTGTACTGGAATTAAGGGCTGAAATGAAACTGCTTATCAATAAGCTATCTAAATTAAGCTATAAGCCACTATGGTGAGCCAGAACCTACCACTACTTGAAATAGGCTAAATCTAAGTGGAAACAACTTAATTCAACTAGCCTACACCTCAAGATAACATGCTACAAGTGAAATGACCAATTTCAAGCAATAAACCAAACAGACTTATGAGCTACTTTGAAGCTTAAACACAAGTCGATTTAATGGACTTAAGTGAAAACCGAATCAGAGACCTCAAGACCACCACCCGGTGAGCCAATAAACCAAGTTTGAGACCTAGTGATCAAAAACAAGACCTGCACAGGTTCGGAAGTTACTGTAACACACTCGGTGTATCTTTGAGTGTGAGCAGGCAAATGGTACCTAGTTGAGGAGTCGATTTGAAGCTTAAAGAGATTTGGAAAAATTTCAAAAATCGAGTTTAAACAATTGACCACCAAGTTGTTAAACCCAAAATATCAAAAGCTTTTGACCAAAGATGAACAAATGATACATCCACAAAGTTTTGGAAAACCGACTTGAGCAAATTTTGACTTTTGATCGAAATTGAAAAGTTGACTTAAGTGAGATTTGAATCAATTTTGAACCGAGAATGATGTATTAAGCTAAAGTGAAACTAAAATAAGCTACTTTACTGAATTCTAAACACAAATCAAGCTTATGATCTTAAAATTCCTATGATTTGAAATTAGGACAGATTTAAGTTGATTTTGACTTAAATGAAATGTGGAAGCAAATTAATGACCAATATGACTCTAATATGCCTAAAAGTGACTAAAGCAACTAATATTAACCTCTGACTTAACCTGAATCTCAGATTACTACTTTATGCCAAACACTAGTTATAACTGTTTTGCAATTACTCTACCTAAATGATTATCTAGCTTATGCTAACACTAAAACTGAATCAATATAACCTAATAACAGTTTAATGAACAGATAAAAACTAATTCTACCCACAGATTCAAACTCAAACAATTTATGCAGACTATATCAGTTTATAGAGAGAGAAAACAAAACTCACAAGTGCCCCAGCTTATTTGCGGCAAACCGAACCAAACTACACTAACCTAAGCTAATCCAACCCAATCCAAGCTCTGCAACACCCAATGTCATCACCATTTCCAAATGAAGCTCCAGTTTGACTTTTGTTGACCAATATGAGAGTTAGCTTAAAACTGAAAATTTAGCTTACTAACAGCTATATGAAGCTGTAATAAGCTCAACTAAGTTCTAAATAGGCTATTTGAAGCCTGGATTTAGCACACTTGATACTGATTTTAAAACAGGGAACATAAAAACAAGATTTTGGTTCAAACTTCAAATTAACACTTGAAATTAAATTACAACCGATAAAACAGTTTAGCTTAGTACAATCTGTATGAAATTACACATTTAGAACTAATTTAAGACATTGAGATTAAAGTCGACATGAAAGAAAAATAAGAACTAAAACTACTCTCTTGCTCTTCTCCTTTTTCTTCTATTTATCAACAACAAGCTTTCCCTCTCTCCTCTGATCATTTCCCACCACTTTTCAGAGCCATTGGATCATTAGAGTCATTTTTAGCCATTGATGGCTTTTTGGCGCCAAAACTTCTTTTGCAACTGGCCTGATAACTTGGAGGGAAGAAAGAAGCAATTAATGCTTCTTGTTTTGTTGTTGAGGTGGAGTGATAAGGGTGGTGTATGTGAGCTGGAGGCATGGCTGAGGTGAGTGGTTTGCAGAGCAGGTGAAGAAGGTGGGTTTTGGAGGGAAAAGGGGTGGCTGGGTTTGACTGTTTGTTTGACCGGGGTATAATAATAGGAAGAGGGTTCAAGTTGGGGGGGTCAAGGGTATATTGGCAGGGGGTCAAGGCTCAAGCAAGGGTTCAAGGGTTCAAGGGGTTTGGTATTAAATAACAAGGACCATTCTTGCAATTCACGATTTTGAGGACCAAAATGTAATTTTCCAAAACTTATCAAAAGGGCCAAACATGCCAAGTTTCATTAGTACAAGGACCATAAAAGATAATTTTCCATTTTAAACTTCCAAGGACTATTTTGCCAATTTTGAAACTTGAAGGACCAAACTTGTAAATTCTCCAAACTTTTACCCAAGGATCATTTTGATAAATTTTGATTTTGAAAGGACTTGGGTTGACTTTTATTTCAAAACAAATGCTCGTGGACCGATTTTGTCAAGATTTGAAAGTTTGGGACTAAACCGCCAATTATGCAAACTTAGCTCGTTTTTCATCGATTTTAAATATTTTGCATCTGAAACATATAAAATACAATCCTTGGATATATTTTGTATTTTGTTGCATATTTGAGTGTTTTAAATGTTTTGCAATAAGACAAAATGATGAGTATTCACACACTCATCAATCCCCACACTAAACTATTGCTAGTCCCTAGCAATCTTTTGAGAAAACTTAATGGATTTGAATCTCTTTACCAAAAGCCATTACTTCGGAGTAGCCAATTGTTTCAGTTCAAGTAAGAACCTTGGTACAATGATAACCAAATGATTTTGAGCAAATCACCGACTTTCAACGGTTTTGATTTGTCTTTACCGAAGCCGTTTGCTTCGGACTAGCCAACTCTTAGATAAAATATCTTTGGTGAGTCGATTACCAATTATGGTTTTCCAACCGCCTTTACCACAAGCCATAAACTTGCGGGCTAGCCAACTCTTCACTAATTAAAGATATGGTGAAATGAACACCATACAATTTTGGGCAAATTGCAAGCCGTCAACGGATTTGAGATATCTTTACCAAGAGCCGTTTGCTCTGGATTAGCCAATCCTTTTGTTTATTAGACATGGCGGATCGATAATCAGAAGTGAGTAAGTGCAAAACACTTACTCCAAAAAAAAATTTGGCCAAAATGGGGAATTGGGTGGTATAATTACATGATAAAATTCGTGAGAATTCCCCCACACTAGAAATGAATATTGCCCTCAATATTCAAAGTACCGACAGTTATGCCAAACATAGAACGTAAAAGGAAAATACTACGGCCATTATTTTGATTTTTTTTTTTTTTTTTTTTTTTTGGAGAAAACTTATATACAACAATGGGCAACTCCCCACACTAGGGTGGTAGAAAGTAGAAAGAAGTCGAAATACGGGTGAAAACCCATATAGTGTGCTATTGTTTTTGATTCCCGAGTCGCTAGCTTGACTCGATCCCGCATTCATTGGTTCATGGGAAAGTTTGTAGATCCGGACAACCACGGTGGAATGTCCTCTCCAAAATAGTGCTTCAATCGATGACCATTCACTTTAAAATTTGGACCATCGGGTTGAGATAACTCAATGGTTCCATAAGGAAATACTTTAGTGATGGTGAATGGTCCGCACCAATGGATTTTAGTTTTCCGAGAAAATCTTCAATCTTGAATTGAAAAGAAGGACTCGATCACCGACGTTGAAAACGCGGTTCTTGATTTTGGAGTCATGAATTTTCTTTGTCTTTTCTTTGTAGATCAAAGAGTTCTCGTATGCTTGATCACGGAGTTCATTTAATTCATTCATTTGAACTTTCCGGTGATCACCACCGTCTCTGAATATCGGTTGGCATGTTTCAAGGCCCAAGATGCTTTGTGCTCAAGCTCAATCGGCGATGACACGCCTTTCCGTACACTAGCTTGTATGGAGTACACCCGATGGGTGTTTTATAAGTCGCACGGAAGGCCCAGTCGTCATCTAGCTTATCCGACCAAGAGGCACGGTTTTCGCCACCGTCCTTTCCGAATTCTTTTAATCCTCGGTTGGAAACTTCCACTTGCCCACTTGTTTGGGGTGGTACGCAGAGAGACGGTGAGTTACACCATACTTTTGCATGACTCTATCAAACCGGTCATTGCAGAAATGCGTACCACGATCACCGATTATAGCTCGTGGAGTTCCAAACCTAGCAAAAAGTGATTTTAAGAATTTCACAACAACTCGGGCATCGTTGGTAGGTAAAGCTTTCGCTTCAACCCATTTTGACAAATAATCAACGGCCACGAGTATGTATTTATTTCCTCGAGATGAAGGAAATGGCCCCATAAAGTCAATGCCCCATATGTCAAAAATTTCACACACTTGAATGGCGTTTTGCGGCATTTCATTTCTTTGTGAGATATTTCCGTGACGTTGACAAGCGTCACAAGTTTTGACAAATTCGTGGGCATCCTTGTAAATCGTGGGCCAATAAAATCCGGAATCAAACACCTTCTTGGCAGTGTAGTTGGGGCTATGATGTCCCCAAGAGGTCCGAATGGCAAGCCTTGAGAATGTCATTGGCTTCCCGACCATACACACATCGCTCGATGACTTGATCCGCGCAAATTTTGAATAAGTAGGGTCGTCCTAGAAGTAATGTTTTACATCTTTAAAGAATTTGTTTTTCTGTTGGGACGACATCCCTTTCACCACAAAGTTACCCGCATGGTAATTTGCAAAGTCAACAAACCATGGGGTAGAAGAGTCTCCACGAAAAGAAACCACATTGAGTGTTTCGAGAGGAAATGTTTCGTTTATTTCCTTTTCTCGAACACATCCCGGTGAGGGTTTTCTAGACGGACAGATGATCGTGACGTGTTCTCGGCTCCTTTTTATCACGTATAATGATATCAAATTCTTGCGGAGGAGAACCCAACGGAGCAATCTCGGCTTTGCATCTTGTTTTGCAAAGAGATATTTGAGAGCCGAGTGATCCGTATACACCACGCATTTGGTCAAGATTAGGTATGGTCGAAACTTCTCAAACGCATACACCACAACTAATAATTCTTTTTCGTAGTGGTGTAATGGGTTTGAGCTTGATCATAGTCTTACTCGCGTAGTGGATAGGCCGAAAATGCTTGGTTTTACGTTGCCCCAAGATCGCACCGATAGCAAAATCACTTGCATCGCACATGAGTTCAAAGGGTAAATCCCGATCGGGGCAACGAGAATGGGTGCTTCCGTAGCTTTTTCTTTAATGTTTCAAAAGCTTGATGCACTCGGTGAGAAGATAAAAGGAGCATCCTTCTCAAGGAGATGAGTCATAGGCGAGCGATTTTAGAAAATCTTGTATGAATCTGCGATAAAACCGGCATGACCTAAAAACTCCTAATACCTTTGACGGTAGTAGGATGAGGCAATTGGCAATGACATCCACTTTCGCTTTGTCAACCTCAATCCTGCTTTTGAAATCTTATGGCCTAGGACAATTCCTTCCTTGACCATAAAATGGCTCTTCTCCCAATTTAGACAAAGATTGGTGTCTTCACACCGCTTTAGCATTTTTTCTAAATGGGAGAGACATGTTTGAAATGAGTCCCCAATGACCGAGAAGTCATCCATAAACACCTCCATTGTTTCCCGATCATGTCGTGGAAAATTGCCATCATACATCGTTGGAACGTGCGGGAGCGTTACATAGGCCAAAAGGCATACGTCAGTAGGCAAAAGTTCCGTATGGGCGGTGAATGTGGTCTTTCTTGATCCCGTGGATCAATGGGGATCTGAAAATACCCCGAGAAACCATCTAGGAAACAATAGTATTCGTTCCTGCTAGTCTCTCAAGCATCCGATCCATGAAGGGTAGAGGAAAATGGTCTTTACGGTGGCTTCGTTTAACTTGCGATAGTCAATACACACGCCATCCCGTAACCAATCGAGTTGGAATTAACTCGTTTTCTTCATTTGTGACAACAGTTATGCCACCCTTTTGGAACACAATGGATGGGGTGACCCAAGGACTATCGAGATCGGGTAAATTAAACCGCATCAAGAAGTTTGAGAACCTCTGTTTGATAACCTCATGAATCTTAGGATTCACCCTTCTCGATGTTGAATTCTGGTTTGAAATCATCCTCCAATAAAATCTTGTGCGTACAAAATTCGTGGTTAATACCCTTGATGTCGGAGAGTCTCCAAGCAATTGCTTGCTTGTGCAACTTCAAAACCTTTATGAGAGCGCCTTCTCCTCCTCGCTTAAGTCCTTAGCAATTATGACGGGTAATTTATCATCACCCTCCAAGAATGCATACTCGAGATGAGGAGGTAGGTCCTTAAGTTCAACCTCGGAAATTCTTCAAGAGATGTTTGTACCGATTTGATTTCTTCAATCGTGATCTCTTTCGGAGGAGTGACGGTAATGGATCTTCATTTAACAATTGCTCAAGATAAAGGATATCTCCTCCGAATCATAAACACCATCATCAATTCCGTGGAATCGATTCATCATTAGCAAGAAACTCATCGATCTCTTCTAAAAGAAGTCACCTCCCTCAAACGGAGTAAGAGAGGGAAGAATCGGCAATAATTGGTTGAGAAGATGTGGTGGGATCCCACTCACGTAATTATGAAAATAACCAAGAAACTCTTGAGAGTACTCCTCGAAGCAATATCAATTACATCGATTCGATTAACCGATTCAACATCATAGTTTGCGGAGTACCTCAAGTTTGATCAAGGTTAAAGGTGACGACTTCATTACCCACACGTAATGTGATTTCTTGCTCAAATACATCAATGAGAGCACGCCCGTTCTCGTGAATCCTCGTCCAACAATGAGGGAACCCGATGATCGGCATCAAAGTCAACAACCACAAAGTCACCGGAAAATGGAACTTTCCTACTTTCACGAATACATCCTCGGCGATGCCAAGAGGACGCGATATAGAACGATCCGCAAGCTCAAGAGTCATGCGGTAGGAATAAGTTCGGAAGAGAAAGTTTCTTCCATCTTGAATAAGGCATCGATTGATGCTTGCACCAAGATCGGCGAGAGCAAAGCATTCAATCATTCCCGAAAAACACAAGGTAGAAGAAATTTTCCGGGATCTCCAAGCTTCTCGGGAAGCTTCTTTATGAATATTTGGCGCGCTCTCGTTCGAAGGAGTTTTAGCCATTTCAAACAGTTTTTCCTTGTTGCTTAACATGTGTTTGAGAGTTGATGCAAACTTGGGCATCAAGATGATAGCATCCGCAAAGCTTATGTCAAAATGTAGTTCTTGGAAAATTTGAAAAAATTTCCATTTGATGACCGGCTTTTTCGCGAGCTTTGCTCATTTAAACGTGATGGGTAAGGAATAGAAGTTTTGGATTTGGGATTTTCAACCGGAGGTTCAAAACAACTCTGGTTTGGATTTGGGTTTCGGACAACTTGAGGATGGACATGTGTTGTGCTCTGCGAGCTAGTGGGTTGCACTTGGTCCTTTGTCGCCTCAGTTCACTTTCCACTACCTTCGGGAGAGAAGAAGAAGAGGTAGTAGGAATAGCGGGTCCATCATATGAAGCACCACTTGGTTGTGATCGCCTTTGCATCGCCCCTCGGATTAGCGATCGTGTTGCTAGGTAAAGTACCGAGCCCGAGGGTCGATCATTTAAAGACTTCTTAATGTCGAAATCGCTAACCAACAACCTATTCATTTCCTCTTGGGATTTCATGAATTGCTTCAACAACTCATCGATGATGGTCCAGTTGGAACAATGGCTTGATTTTGTGTAGGAAAATTATGCCTCTATTGTTTGGATTAGGGCCTTGATTTTGGAAATTTCCTTGATTATTGCCATGAAAATACCACGGGTTGAAATTTCCACGACCTTGGTTTCTATTAAAATTTCCTTGGTTTTGGAAATTTTGACTTTGATTTTGAAAACCGTTATTCGACTAAAATTACCTTGGTTTTGAAAACCTTGGTTCGTTCTATTCGATTTTGATTACGGTTTTGGTTTTGGTTGAAACCGGTGGTCCAGTAGTAGTGGTTAGGACGGTGGTTCGGGTCCATAGAGCACGGTATTGGTTGCCTCTGAATTGGAAATCCCGCCCACGCGTTTGCTTCAAAGGGTTACCATCGGTGGCCATACAGTTGTAATAGGCATGGGGCCACCGCAGTAACACATACTTCCACTTTCTTAACTTCAAAGAGGTGAAGTTTGTGGAAAAGAAACTTTCTTTTGGTTAGAGAGAACCAAAGCTTGAATTGCTTCAGTGAGTTTGTCAATCTTAGCATCGGTGCTAGATTGACTCACGGCGATGAAGCGAAGGACCAACACCGACTTGGGAAACAACCGGTTTGCTTCGTGCGGTCACGGACTTTAGACTTGTTTTCAATTATCGCTAAAGCTTCTTTTACGCTTTGCTCAAGAAATTTCCTCCAATGGAGGAATTGAGAGAATCTTGATCGATTGACTCACCCATTATAGAAAGTATCGAGTTGCATCAACTCGGAGAAACCATGGTGAGGACATTTGCGGAGCAACTCCTTAAAACGATCCCACGATTCATTTGAAGGATTCATCAAACTTTGTGTGAACTTGATGATTTCGCTTTTAAGACTCGTGGTTTTAGAAGGTGGATAGAACTCGCTCACAAATTTCTTCACCGTGTCTTCCCATGTTTCGATCGATTGAGGGGTTGTTTTCAAGCCAAATCCGGGCTTGTCCTCGAGGAAAATGGGAAGAAGAAGTTTGACAACATCGGTAGGGACATTCTTGTATTTGATGGTAGATGCAATCTTGTTAAACCATCGAATATGAGCATGAGGATCATCCTCTCAAAACCATAGAATTGACTTGAGGTTACAAGATTTAGTAACCGGTTTTGAGTTCAAAATTTTCACCACAATGGTGGGATAACAATAGCATCTCCATACCCATCGATGGGTGCTGGAGAAGCTCGCACATAGGACGTTCTTCCGCCATGATAACGAAGTAATGCGAGCGATCCGGATCTCGATCCGATGATGGGGCGAACGTCTCGGATCGCCTTCTTGGAATCTCGACAAGCTCACGAAATGGGCTCACGGACCTAGAAGAGCGAAAAGCATACACTAGAGTTAACTCTAAGAAATCTCGAGTCGAGGAATTATGAAAATGGGGAAAGAAGAATCTTTTGGGTTTTATGGTTTTAAGATGTTTTTGGATTTTGGATTTTTATAAGAAAATATAAACATATATAGATGGTATGAACAAGGAGTGAATATTCAAATCACTAATCGCTAAACGTAAGATTATTAGCACAACTCCCGTGTGCGCCAAAATTTGATCGGTCCCAAACGGTCGGGTTTATTACACAAGTCAACCACTTGTGAATGGTCAACCGTAATAAAAGTCAAACAATCTAAAACCAAAGCAATTAAGTCCAGAGAGTTTAGTGTTTCCCAGTCGTTAAGTCCCAACGAGTACAGGCGATTAAATAGCTAAACGTGTAGTGATCGGGTGATATTGAATGAAGGGGTTAATGATAATACTAGATGACAAAGGAAAAATCGAGAAAGAAAATTAAAAGCTAAATTATATTAAATAAACGCTATCACTATTTTTAAAATTGGATTTTCTTGATTTTTCTTTTATAAATTTGAATTAAAACTAATTTTAAACTTTTAAAACTAAATTAAAATACTAAAAATTATGAAAATTAATGGGAAAATTATGAAACTATTTTTAAAAATCTAAAATAACTAAAGAGAATTTTCAAAACTAATTTTGTATTTTTCTGATTTATATTCTAATTTCTATGATTTAAAACTATTTAAAACTAATTAAATTGCTAAAATTACTATTTAAACTAGGAAAATTATGGAAAAATATTTTTTGGCTTTTATATTTATCTTAATCTATGAAAATTGAAAACTTATTTTTGAAGCTTTTCCGATTTATTTGTATTAAAAGCTATTTAAAAGTCCTAAAATTGATTTAAATAGGAAAAATAGCAAACAAGATCGAAAAATTATGAAAAATTCAAGAAAAGTCTAAATTATTACTATAATTTAAGGAAAATGAGAAAAGCAAGTATAGTGTATTGGAATTAAGGGTGAAATGAAATCTTATCAATAAGCTATCTAAATTAAGCTATAAGCCACTATGGTGAACCGTAACCTACCACTACTTGAAATAGGCTAAATCTAAGTGGAAACAACTTAATTCAACTAGCCTACACCTCTCAAGATAACATGCTACAAGTGAAATGACCAATTTCAAGCAATAAACCAAACATGACTTATGAGCTACTTTGAAGCTTAAACACAAGTCGATTTAATGGACTTAAGTGAAAACCGAAATCAGAGACCTCAAGACCACCAGCCGGTGAGCCAATAAACCAAGTTTCGCACCTAGTAGTGATAAAAAAAGACCCACAAGGTGCAGAAGTTGCTTGTAACACACTCAGTGTATGCTGAGTGTGAACAGGGCAAATGGTACCTAGTTGAGGAGCTGATTTGAAGCTTAAAGAGATTTGGAAAAATTTCTCAAAAATCAGTTTTAAACAATTGACCAGCTGAAGTTGTTAAACCCAAAATATCAAAAGCTTTTGACCAAAGATGAACAAATGATACATCCACAAAGTTTTGGAAAAACTGACTTGAGCAAATTTTGACTTTTTATGACAGAATTGAAAAGTTGACTTAAGTGAGATTTGAATCCAATTTTTGAACTGAGAATGATGTATTAAGCTAAAGTGAAACTAAAATAAGCTACTTTACTGAATTCTAAACACAAATCAAGCTTATGATCTTAAAAATTCCTAACAGATTTGAAATTAGGACAGATTTAAGTTGATTTTGACTTAAATGAAATGTGGAAGCAAATTAATGACCAATATGACTCTAATATGCCTAAAAGTGACTAAAGCAACTAATATTAACCTCTGACTTAACCTGAATCTCAGATTACTACTTTATGCCAAACACTAGTTATAACTGTTTTGCAATTACTCTACCTAAATGATTATCTAGCTTATGCTAACACTAAAACTGAATCAATATAACCTAATAACAGTTTAATGAATGATAAAACTAATTCTACCCACGATTCAAACTCAAACAATTTATGCACTATATCGGTTTATAGAGAGAAACAAAACTCACAAGTGCCCCAAATTATTTGCGACAAAACCGAACCAAACTACACTAACCTAAGCTAATCCAACCCAATCCAAGCTCTGCAACACCCAATGTCATCACCATTTCCAACTGAAGCTCCAGTTTGACTTTTGTTGACCAATATGAGAGTTAGCTTAAAACTGAAAATTTAGCTTACTAACAGCTATATGAAGCTGTAATAAGCTCAACTAAGTTCTAAATAGGCTATTTGAAGCTTGGATTTAGCACACTTGATACTGATTTTAAAACAGGGAACATAAAAACAAGATTTTGGTTCAAACTTCAAATTAACACTTGAAATTAAATTACAACTGATAAAACAGGTTTAGCTTAGTACAATACAGAAGGAAATTACACATTTAGAACTAATTTAAGACATTGAGATTAAAGTCGACATGAAAGAAAAATAAGAACTAAAACTACTCTCTTGCTCTTCTCCTTTTTCTTCTATTTATCAACAACAAGCTTTCCCTCTCTCCTCTGATCATTTCCCACCACTTTTCAGAGCCATTGGATCATTAGAGTCATTTTTAGCCATTGATGGCTTTTTGGCGCCAAAACTTCTTTTGCAACTGGCCTGATAACTTGGAGGGAAGAAAGAAGCAATTAATGCTTCTTGTTTTGTTGTTGAGGTGGAGTGATAAGGGTGGTGTATGTGAGCTGGAGGCATGGCTGAGGTGAGTTGGTTGCAGAGCAGGTGAAGAAGGTGGGGAGGAAAAGGGGTGGGGGTTTGACTTGTTTGACCGGGGTTTAATAATAGGAAGAGGTTCAAGTTGGGGGTCAAGGTATATTGGCGGGGTCAAGGCTCAAGCAAGGGTTCAAGGGTCAAGGGTTTGGTATTAATAACAAGGACCATTCTTGCAATTCACGATTTTGAGGACCAAAATGTAATTTTCCCAAACTTATCAAAGGGGCCAAACATGCCAAGTTTCATTAGTACAAGGACCATAAAAGATAATTTTCCATTTTAAACTTCCAAGGACTATTTTTGCCAATTTTGAAACTTGAAGGACCAAACTTGTAAATTCTCCAAACTTTTACCCAAGGATCATTTTTGATAAATTTTGATTTTGAAAGGACTTGGGTTGACTTTTATTTCAAAACAAATGCTCGTGGACCGATTTTGTCAAGATTTGAAAGTCGGGGACCTGAAACCGCCAATTATGCAAACTTAGCTCGTTTTTCATCCGATTTTAAACATTTTGCATCTCGAAACATATAAAATACAATCCTTGGATATATTTTGTATTTTGTCGCATATTTGAGTGTTTTAAATGTTTTGGCATTTCAGATTGACAAAAATGATGAGTATTAACACACTCATCATTAGTTCCTTGAGTAATTAATAAAATTAAAATAACCAATTAATGCCATTAGATGTTAAAATGATGGTTAGTTAAGATCAATCGGTTTGATCTTTAGCAAAAAATGGTTTCATACCGATCTTTAGCTGTGTGAATGACCATGTACCAAAGAACAAGCAGATCCATCAAGACTCAAACCCTCGTTACAGAGGTCATGATACACGAATAGATGGTTTTCATAATTCAAAACATTCAGCACTTCAATACAAATAATAATAAGAATAATAAAAATAATAATAATAAATAAAGTTATCGCAGTGTCGAGCAATATTTTAATCGTTAAAACTACATTATCAAAATATTAGCAACATAAAGAATAGGGCGAGCTAATGGGGTGTGCAAGAGGTGCATTGGCACATGGCCCAGTAGTTTGCCCTCCAAATTCCAAAAATTAGGTATATGTACATACTGTTGTTCCCTATTCACTATCGTTTAAAAACAATTAAGTACTTAAAACAAATTTAACTGTGAATAATGACCGAAAGTAATGTAAGTAAAACACACAAAGTAATTTTCAACATCATATTCTTATTAGAAATAAATCAAAGAATCGCTACCCAAGTACTCATGAATAGTACTTGGACCGAAATGACAAGGTTTGGGGTAACTCTCTAAGCTCGGGCTAAGTCCGAGCACAACTCTAGAACCCACCGAGCTAGCTCAAGGATAAAGTTGTATTTGGAGGAGTGAAAAGTTGGCTTGTGTGTATGTGCGCTTACAATTCACAAGCTTAAATTTTTCACTCTTCTTCTTATGCTATTTATACAAGTATGATATTTAACTTTAACCTAGAAGACAAAAACATAGATCACAAAGAAACATGAATATTGATCTATTCGGTTCATCGTTCACCTTTCTATTTATAGTAGGCGCTAGACTATTTCCTTTGACGAGAATCGCGCTACTATAAATGGGAAGATATGATCTTCATAGATTGAGACTATGTATAAACCGGATAAACACTGAGGACTTAGTTTTATCCTGGTAAAACTTTCCGCCTAGTCCAAATTTCATTCTTCGCCTTTAAAGCCTTCGCCTCTTCCTTCGCTTGTCTTGGTGTTTAACAGTTGGAGAGAGTCGAAGGATTCGATGAGTTATTGTCATCACCACCGAATCCACTATCTTCTTCTTGACTTAGTCTTCACTCTTTAAGTTCCGCCTGCAGTGGAGGGCTCCTTCTTCGCCTCATACTAAGTGTCTCGAAGATAGCTCACCGAGAGACTATGCGCTCAAGGACTGATTGTGTTTAACGGATTAAACACTTAGGTTGTTTTCTATTCAAATCCTAGATTAAGAGGTTTGGGTATTTACTGAACCCAACACATACTATATACACTTATAAGTAGGGAAAAATAATTGAATTTAGTAAAGTTACATTCGAAAGAGAAAGAGGCCTAATGAATATTTAATTTATTTATGCTAGCCACTTGGAACTATAAAAGATTTATGTAATTATTGTTATTTCTTAGTGAATGATCGGAATGATTGACCGGAGTGAATGATCGGAATGATTGACCGGCGTTAATGATCGGAATGATTGACCGGAGTGAATGATCGGAATGATTGACCGGCGTTAATGATCGGAATGATTGACCGGAGTGAATGATCGGAATGATTGACCGGCGTTAATGATCGGAATGATTGACCGGAGTGAATGATCGGAATGATTGATCGGCGTTAATGATCAGAATGATTGACCGGAGTGAATGATCAGAATGATTGACCGACGTTAATGATCAGAATGATTGACCGGAGTGAATGATCGGAATGATTGACCGGCGTTAATGATCGGAATGGTTGACCGGAGTGAATGATCGGAATGATTGACTGGCGTTAATGATCGGAATGGTTGACCGGAGTGAATGATCGGAATGATTGATCGGAAAGGTTGACCGGAGTGAATGATCGGAATGATTGACCAGCGTTAATGATCGGAATGATTGACCGGAGTGAATGATCGAACGATCGACCGCGCAATGATCGAATGATCGACCGGGTGAATGATCGGAATGATTGACCGGCGTTAATGATCGGAATGATTGACCGGAGTGAATGATCGGAATGATTGACCGGAGTGAATGATCGGAATGATTGACTGGCGTTAATGATCGGAATGGTTGACCGGAGTGAATGATCGGAATGATTGACCGGCGTTAATGATCCGAATGGTTGACCGGAGTAAATGATCGGAATGATTGACCGGCGTTAATGATCGGAATGGTTGACCGGAGTGAATGATCGGAATGATTGACCGACGTTAATGATCGGAATGATTGACTAATGATCGGAATGATTGACCGAAGTGAATGATCGGAATGATTGACCGGAGTGAATGATCGGAATGATTGACCGGCGTTAATCATCGGAATGATTGACCGGAGTGAATGATCGGAATGATTGACCGGCGTTAATGATCGGAATGATTGACCGGCGTTAATGATCGGAATGATTGACCGGAGTGAATGATCGGAATGATTGACCGGCATTAATGATCGGAATGATTGACCGGAGTGAATGATCGGAATGATTGACCGGCGTTAATGATCGGAATGATTGACCGGAGTGAATGATCGGAATGATTGACCGGAGCAATCTCTTGGTTGTCTCTCCTATGGTACGGTTTCCGATCAAATAACAACTTTTTGTGATCTAAGAAATTAGAGATATACACTACTTAGGGTTAGGGTTTGAGATTTAGTTCTAAATTTGTGATATTTTGTTAGACGTTGTCGGATAAGTGATATCGACATCAACGAGTAAGTTTAGAGGTGAAAATTTTGTGTTTCGTAAGTGTAAGAATGATGATTTGAATCGTTGTTAGTGTATGTCTCAAATTTTGTGTTTCGTAGCTAAAGTGTCTCGAGAAAGGTTAGCAAGTCATGATTAGCATCGTTGTTAGTGTATGTCCGCTCATGAATATGTTTTAGTTAAGTCTCGACTTGTAAGGTATTGGTCGCGCAGGTCGTAGCATGTGAGGTTAAGTCGACTTGTATCGGCGGTAGCTTGTGAGGTTAATTATTTTGATAGTTATTGCGCTTCACATTGTTCATGATTAGCTGATTGTAGTTTTGGTTCTTTAGCTGTGTATGTTTTATCAAAGTGCATAAATTGATGTTATTAGAGATTTAGAGTGATTTAGTGTGCCATATTATATATATCCACGTCGGTGGCTGCTAATATATATCTTTTAGTGGGCTCTGTTTGAGCCCGTTTGTTGGTCCAGTCCATGTAGCCTAATCGATACCTTAACTATGGCGTTAACACATATTGTCGGTGGCAGATTATGGAATGATGACATTTGGTGACAAAAGGTTTGTCTTTTGGGTCGTACGGTCTTATACAAAATAAAGTAATTATTCACTATATTAAAATGCAAAATGTTAGGATGCAGCTTCCATCTTTAGGTTTATGTGGCTAAATGGGTGGGTTTGTGCTAATGGGTAGACTTGGAAGTTGGAATGTTTTGTGATCACAACGGCCTACGTTGGGGTTGGTACATATAAATTTTGGTTTCCTAAATAGTTGATTAATGAACCAGGATGCTGATAAAGTGTTGGGCTAGATGCTGATGATTTTTTGGTGGAATTTGGCAGGGACGAACAACAGTTCTTACAAAAGACTATAGCTATGTGATGTTTACTACCCTGTCGGGTAAGAATTGTGAGCACAAGATAAGATTTCACCATCAAGGTTAATCGATCAAGTCTTTACATTGTTGCACTTTTGGAGATTGGTTGGTCAGGTAAGTATAAGATTTTATCGGTATGTTACACTCCCCTCGGATTGAAACAAAAAAAAATGTAGCGTTTGGGCCATCGTGTGTATAAGAAGTATGATCCCAGAGCAAAGTTTATCAACAGCCAATGGGAAGAATCAGTTGAGGTCAAGAGGGATATTGTGGTGTGAATGAGGTATGCTCAAAATATTGACCCTTGGCTTTTGTTGGCTAATTTGTTCGATTTTAATACTTGGTTCGTGAAACTAGATGAGACTCCGTTTTGTCGATATATTGATTGACAACTTAATTTAGTGCACGACCTTTTTGGCTTTTAAAAAACATCAACGTCAACTGATTATGTATCTGTCAGACGTAAAGCATAACGCGCTTACACATTGGTCGAAAATGTCACTCATAATGACGATTTTCTATTTATTGAAGTCTATTTTAAATATGCAGTTCCTAACTATTCAATTAGGATAAAATCTCTTCATGATGTTTATATAAATGTCTAATAAAATGATGTGGCGACCCACATCTATATTAAGTGTGCTGTTCTTTTGTTTCACAGGTTAGTCAACTAGGAATTGCAGATCACAAATACCAGGATTCGACAAAAAACTCTTCATCAAGCTTACTTGTATGAGTGGTCAAAGCCATGATGTGCTATTGCTGATGTTGTTATGAGTGGTCACAGGTTAGAACTTCTTGTTAATTATGTTTAGTTTGTAGGAAATAGATGCTAATACTAAAATCTCATTAAACATGTGAGATGCATCATTACTTGTATTGTTAAAGACAAATGATTGTGTCATTATTTATGATACGCATATTAAGGTTCTCTTGCCACTAGAATTCGTTGCAAAGAGATATTGTGTAAGGCTATCACTGGTACTCTCTAACCACTAGGATTACAATCACGCTAGGACTAGAAGCCATTTAAAGAAGTTTCTTCAGCCTTGGAAGTAAAGTTTGTGCCTTTTGCTCCCTCGTGAGTCACTCAAAATCTCAGTTACCGTATCATAAACCCTAATTCAATCAAATAAATATGATGAGTATCAGTTACCGTATCATACACTTAAAATCTCACCATTCGATTTCTGTATAAATCTCACCAAAGGCGACTTTGTATTGTTGGGTTCTCATAAAAAAATGTATGATCTGTGACTGTGACTGTGAGGCTTACATGCCCTTCTAGGTTGATTTATTCAGATGTAGCTGTGATTGCACAATTACTAGCAAACAAGCTATAAATAAACACCATCTGGTGTTTGGACCAGCGATAATAATAATCTAATGATACTTGTTCATTTCCTTTCCCATGCCTTGCAAAAAATAGCACATGCAATTTCTCTTAGATAATACAATAGCTACTACGAGCTTATGATTTTAATATGGTAACTGTTGCAAGAAAGATTAGTGTCATTTTGTTGTGCGATTCAGTTAGTCGTCTTGACTGTGATGTGTAAGGATGTAGAATATTATACTTGTTTTGTGGGATACTTTGCCTGATATTTTTTAGATACAATATAATTTTTGTTTTTCTTTCTCGTGGTTTAGGAGCTTGTTGAAGACAAAAGATTGGAGCTTGCTGAAGACAAAAGTTTCAAGAAGATAGTATGGTCCAATTGTTCAAGAATAGTGGAAGATTAGCTGTGAAGAATGATGTTTTGTATGTTAGATTTAAGTATATTAGTTTGTGAATGATTAGCTGCAAATTTAAGTATGTTATACTTACAAATTGGTATCTTTTATATTGAATTTGTGTATGATGAGTTGCAGATTAAATGTCTGAATTCTTTTATAAATTTATTTGTATGTACATTCAGAATTGTAAAATCATCATAACAAGCATGGAACCCGCCGCGTTGCGGCGGGGGCACTTTTCATCTTTTTGGGTGGTTCTGTTTAGTACATTGTTCGATATGGTTTCTTTTGATCTCTATAGAAACCAACACACAATACACAACGGTTTATCACATTAGTGATTGATAACAATATTAAACGTGCATCCCCTGAAGAATCTTGTATACCTTGGCTTCATACAAAAGTTGTGGACCAAAAACAATGACAGCCAAAACCCGAGATTCACAAAACCATCTTTTAATTGATCCAAAAACAACAAACCAAACAACCCTTTTGTACAAAAAAATATCAGCAACAAAACTCAGCCTTTCGTGCGGAAAAAATCAGCAACAAAATGCACCCTTTTCTGCAGAAAATCGGCAAACAAAACGCACCTGTTAGAGCAGAAAATCAGCAAACCAAAAGCACCTTTTTCTGCAGAAAATCAGCAAACAAAACGTACCATTTTGTGCAGAAAAATAAGCAGCCAAACGCCCTGTTTGGGCTGAAAATAAGCAGGATCATACACCCCTGTTTAGGCTGAAAATACGCAGATCCAAACGGCCGTGATGAAGTGAAAATAAGCCGAAATAAACGCCCCTGATGGGCTGTGACAGCAGACAAACAAACATCCTATTGGCTGTTTATGTATGAAAATAATGTTATATACATATAGTTTAGTAGTACGATGGCTTTCTTAAACGTTCCAAATACACCTCCTGTAACTATATTGGCTTTATCTTTTTTTATTGGCTATCGATCACTAATTTAGCCTCCTAATGAAAAGCAACATCAAGAACAACAGATTTTTCTGTAGCTGTGGGAGTCCGCTTTTGACATGCTTCTTTTAAAGTTATTCAAAAATAGTAAATCAGAATGCGCTTACCTTGCGGGGCAAGAGGGAAATTATGAGCATCACGTTCATGCATAACTTCCATACCAAGGTTAGCACGGTTAATGATATCAGCCCACCTGCGGTGACAATTATATCAAAGGTTTAGTAAGAAGGCACTCGACAGCATATGTACATTTTAACGAATACAACGCTGGACAAAAAATTGGTTGAAAGATTTACAAAATAACAAATTAAAAAAAAATAAGTAAGTAAATAAATAAAAAATAAAAAATAAAAATACCCGAATACGTCAATCTATGGCATCCAAAAAGACAAAACGAAAAAAAAAGAAACCAAATTTTTTGGACAAATGACGAAACAACCCATACCTTCGATTTTAGATGCCGATACTAATTAACATATAAAATGTGTACGGGATTGAAAGATGCTCACCATGTTGTTTTTATGAATACCATATTAAAGTACTCCATGTGCACCATCCGAATCAATTGCACGATTGATAAATTGACTCATGTTAGAACCTGCACCACTTTTAGAAGCTGATCCCGCTTCTTCACAAACTGTATCTGCAAGTGACGAAGAAAAAAAAAAAAAAAAAAACATTTTAGTATACTTTCTCTACTATCTTAATAAACATACTAAAAAGAATGTATTGTCTTTAAAAGTGTTTGTCAGTACCTACTTGTGGTAATGTTGCAGCGCATGAGAAGGGCACCACACTGTCATTGTAGTCGACAATTCACTCAAAGTTGACATCTTCCATACCTCAGGCTAGTAATCGCCCAGGTTGCAATTTCATTTAGCCAACACAAATAAATTTTTGGGGAATACATGCGGGAAGGTATCCCAAACAACCTAATAGACAAAAACTACAAATCTTATAATCATATACTAAAACCCCACCCAACTGTTTTGCTACAGCTTTCAAATGTAGATCATATGATACCCAAGAAAACAGGTCAAACTTCGAACTCGATAAAAAAGCTATTATCTTTTCGCCACAATTAGCTTAATTAGCAGCAATAGGTTTCATCAATACGACCGAAAAAACGCAAACCCGAAACTTATAGTAACCTTATACGAAAGATAAAATTACCTATTGTATGTTTTAGTTTGTAGGCTTCTTTCTTCCATAAGGTCTGTGACAGTCCAGTCCAACAGCCTGAAAGACAAAAAAACGTTAAATAATTATTCATATTATGCTAATTAGGGAAAAATTAGAGTACTATAAGTTCATAAACCAAAACCGTTATTATTCCATGGAGATGTGATGCCGGCTATACCCAAAAGGAGGCAGTGAAAATGGTGCAACGAATGTATTCCAGGTCCATAAAAGTTTAGGAGTTTCAATGTCGGCATTCGTGTCGATCTCTTCCATGATTATCTGAAAGAAACAGGCCAGTAAACCATTATACTTATGCCAGACATGTTACCCAACAACTAAAAAACATCAACCACCCCAAACTTACCAAGAATGCCTCTTCCTTTTCCAAGACCAACCCTGGACAATGTGATGTCTATATATATATGTAGCTCTTACCGTGCTGGTACTGGTATTCAACCGTCTTTGTTTCATTCTCCCAAACCTTCCACCTCATCTATATCGATTGAGTGTAACATCAGTAAAGATAAAATGAAACTGGATGATCGATGTATGCACGCGTGTACGTATGTACGTTTAATAACAAAAATAAATAAATACAAATAGAACATGTTTGCAAGATCTTACCTTGAATCTAACCAAGACCAAAGTAAGAATGCACTACGCGACATGAACGACAGCCAGCACAAAGATAAATATGTGGAGTTGATGTATCCCATAACTTGACACCATTTGTACCTTTCCCTGAACAAAATTGAAGGAAGCTTTACATATATCAGAAATTGTTTCTTTACCTATTGTTAGCACTTAGCAGTGATGATATGAACCCTAGAATCATCAACTCTGGTATTTGAAAGAAAACAAAAAAACATTAGCATAATGAACTATGAACTTCAATAACATAAAGAGATGCAGCTATGCCATCCAAAAAAATAATAATAATAATAATAAAATTATGCCATCCCAAAAAAACGAAACGAAAAAAAATAAACCGAAGATTCTTGACAAAAGACAAAACAACCCATACCTACGATTTTGGATGACGATACTAATCGTTTGTTAGCAACGGACAGGTTGTTGTTGTCCATTAAGGGCTCCCATCATTTATCTGTTTTAGAATAAGAGAGGGATGCGGTGGAAGATGGATGGATAATAGGTTGGAATAAAACAAAAGAAAGAAAGAACGAAACCTCGATTTGCAATTGACGTCCATTAAGATCATCTTCTTGTTCAATAGAGGTGCTGCTGAGCTTGTAGTTGAAGCGACTGACCTACAAACAAACAATTAATTAATTAATGAGTCTAGTTAGTTATCAGAAAAAATAAAAACAAAACCTTAACTGAGTAGAAAAGAAGGAGATCGAAGAAGGAGAAAAGCAATCAATGGGAGGATGTCGAGGCGGTGAAAGGTTGTGTGAGAAACTACTGGAGATGAAATCTGGATATACACAACTGAAAACCAATATCAAAAATGGGTCATTCATCTTGGGCTGCCTAAAAAAAACCCGGCCCGCCACAGAATATTTTATGAATCCCGGCACAGTTCCATAAGTTTGGGCAGCAACTAATATTTTATGGAGCAGGCACAGTTCCATAAGTTTTTTATGCACGAAATCATAGGTCTTCGCCAAATGAATATATATATAATACAGGGTAGGGTCATCAGTTTGTGACATGTGTTTGTTTATTCACAAATAAAAGCGTGTACTTTTGATCATTTCTCCACAGTTTTTTGTGTAGAGTAATTAAATGTTTGTTGACACATAAAAGTGTGTACTTTTAACCATTTTTCCCCACTTTTTAGTGTGGACTCTTTAAATGATTGTTGACACATAAAACCGTGTATTATTTTGTGACGCCTAGATAGTCCACGCAAAATGAAGCGTGTACTTTAAATTTTTACACACTTCTAAACGTGAGGATATAAGAATATAACCGTATAAAATGAGATGCTTTGTTGTAAGGTATTGTGCACAGCGCATATATGTCCCCTGCATACCTGCATACATGTAGAGTGGGTTTTCTTCTCCACTGTCATCAAAGATGGTTTGTGTCAGACAATAGTTGAGTACTCTTTCTTACAATATCAATAACAAACATAAGATAACTTGCCTGTCATCAACTGGAAGAGCTCCTAAGAACTTCCTGGTTCTGCATATGACGAATGAATCCAATTTTGGTTCAGCAACTGAAATTAAACAGAGGAAACGAATCCAAACTTATCAGCCACGTAAGAATCCAAACTTATCAGCCACGTAAGAAAGTGTGAGATTATATGCATATGTGGGAATTTCATTTACTTATAAATTGGTCAATTTGGGCTTTGCTTTTCCTCAAAAGGGTCAAATAAATAATTAGCTAAAAGGGAACGCGCAATGATTTCAAAGTTGCACAAAGTCTATTTATAATGCATATTACAGTACCTCCTAATGATTACCCGGTTTAAAGTGGACCATTTTGACCCGTTATCCAACCCACCCATGTTGACGCACGGAATCTTAATAAATGCAGGGGAGGGAAATCAAGGAACCCCATAGCCGATATGAGCATGTGTTACCTTTAAAAGTGAAGTCATATTCGGGAATTGCATTAATTACTAGCTAGTTTATACCGCCGGGACTAATACTGTAAAGTAGAGATAGCTAGCATGTAACTTCCCTATAAATACCCTCCATGTCTCTCCATGGAGGGTCTGTTTGAGGTGTGTGTAACTCATTCTTATTAATAAAACACACATATTTCCTCTCACCCTCTCTCTACTCTCTCTCTAGAAATATGAACTATCTTATCTATTTTGATCAATCTCGTCTCCCCGAGCTCTATAGAATCTTGGTATTTTATGGTTTACAGCATGTAAATACACCCCCACACAGATACATATTATCAGTTCAGACTCCAGATATGAGAAAATTACCCATGTCATCCTCTTCGCTTATTAGAGATTGCTTCAAATGGGCTAAATGGGTTTTGTAGCAATCTATGGGTTCATAGTTTATTTTTTATTTTTGGATGCTGATATACAGTATGGTGTTGGGACTAAAGGTTAACAAGTTTATCATGGCACGATCAATATGTAGGCATAAACTCTAACAACTTTTGAATTTTAACTAAAAGTTAAAAATTTGCAGAGTACCAGATGCGATTTATCCTATGTCTTGACATTAAAGACTGCCATAGATCGGGTATTATACTTACAATGGCGATACAACATGACGGGTTTTGAACACAGTTCCTAGATAGAAATTTGGGGGGAATTTGGAGAAGGACATGGATAATCAAGTGTCTGGTAATGGAATCAAAGATCTGAAGAGTCTCTTGATATGCATCATCTTTTGAAAAGAGATGTGTGCTATATTTTTATCAAAACACGGTCATTTAGATGGTTCTACACCCAATTTTATATACATAACATCCACACACTCCCTTTCCCCTAATAGCAATTTTATCTAAATTTGAATCACAAAGGAAAACAAATGTTGTACGAGTACTAAAAAAGAATCGCTGTGACTTTTTTTTTTAACTTCTTTAAAAATTCATGTGACCTTTTACACCCCACTTTCATTTTATAGTGTATACCAAATCACCAACAACCGTGTGCAAGCATAATTTTTTGTAAGGCATAAAGTACGTAAAAGTAAATAAGAACTCCACATCATCAGTTACTATCTTCATTTAGAAAACAACAATTGATATAAATTCTTTTGGTGGTGGTTTTAAGAGATGGTGGTGGTGATTGACAGATCCAGTGGTAGGATGGTGGCGCCGGTGAAGACTTGGTATTACATTATCAATGTAGATATAAAAACAAAACCAAAAAAATAAAAAACGGAAATGCACATATTCTGTTGGGGGTTGCTGCATTAAATGTAAGGTGCGATCGACCAATTATATCCAGGACAACAATGAATACATTTTGTGGATGTAAATTTTCCATTGACCCCAAGCCACAATGACATTCAAGTCTTCTATGACACCAAAATGGACTGATTTGCTGATCATTTGAACCCATCTTTACACTTTGCATTTTACTACTACTAAAAATGGCGAATCACGGGTCTTTCTTAATCCTTCTTGTTTTAAGTATATATTTTGTTGCAAACATACATACTTGTTTGTCTGCTCCAAATATCTCTGCAGTTTGCTCTAAGCAAGAGCGATTAGCTCTGCTCAAGTTCAAACACAGTGTCTACGATGTCTCTGATATGTTGTCATCATGGGTTGGTGATGACTGTTGCCAGTGGGAAAGAGTTCATTGTGACAAAGTAACTGGGAAAGTTGAAAGCCTTCATCTCAGAGGAAGTGAAGATCACATAATTAGTGATGAATATGGTTTTCGTGAATGGTTAGTTGGTAACGAGGTGAGCTCTTCTTTACGACACTTGAGTAATCTAAAATTCTTGGACTTGAGTGCTAATTATTTTCAAGGAAGCCGGATCCCTGAATTCATTGGATCCTTCAAACAGCTAAGTTACCTCAATCTCTCCTATGCCTATTTTTCTGGTGTCATTCCTCCTCACATCGGAAATCTTTCAAATTTAAAAGTTCTTGATCTCGGATCGCCCATACAAGCATTACACAGCGATGTCGATGATATGTCATGGATATTTGGCCTTTCATTACTCAAGTATCTTGACTTGAGTCATGTGGATCTTAGTAAGGCTCAAAACCGTGACATGGTGTTTTACTTGATGCCATCCTTAGAAATGTTAAGTTTATCAGGATGTGGGCTTACGAATGCTGATCTTGGTACTCTTAGTAATTCGAGTACAACACATGCCAGCATTAAGCATCTAGATCTTGGTGGCAATCATTTCAAAGGTCAATTTCCAGTCTTTTTTCAGAACATGACATCCCTAGAATTCCTGGACCTTTCATACTTCAATTTGAGTCTTTCTACAATCTTTCTAAGCACGGTCTGTTCTTTTCCAGAGCTGCGTTTGTCAAATTGTGGGCTCCATAGCATGCATCTCTCTTCCGATCATCTTAATTCCACTACAATTTCTATCATCCAACACCTGGATCTTAGCCAGAACCTAATTGAAGGCAGATTTCCATCTGCTTTAACAAACATGAGTTCTCTATTATCACTTGACCTTTCATCAAACATGTTGAATTTATCGGTTCCTATCATGCCTAACCTTTTAAGGCTTGATCTCTCATGGAACAACTTTGAGCATATTGAGGATGTTGGAATCTGGAGACAGTGTTCCTTGAAAGAACTGACTGTGTCGACAATTACTTTCAGATTGAAATGACCGACTCGCCGTAAAATGTATCGAAATGCTCCCAAGACGCTTACGAGGTCGCACTTAGATCGGAGCTTAAAAGGTGCATTTCCTGCAGACTCCTTGGGAAGAATGTTCAATTTAAGAGGCTTAAGTTTATCGGGCAACAACTTAACAGGTCCAATCCCTGAATCTCTGGGAAGATTAAGATTATTGGAAGAGTTGGATCTTTCTAGTAACCAGCTAACAGGTCCCATTCCAGAATCCATTGGAAGACTCGCCAAACTCCAATATCTATATATTTTTTATAACAATCTAACAGGTTCAATCCCAGAATCCATTGGGCAACTCACCAAACTCAGATATGTTGATATTTATAAAAATTCTTTAGAAGGAGTAATTACTGAAGCCCACTTTGCAAAGCTTTCGATGATGAAGTACTTGTGTATCACTTTTAACAGTAAGCTGACATTAAATGTTTCACGTGAGTGGAAACCTCCATTTCAATTGATAGAAGCTTATTTCAGTTCCATCAAGATTATAAATGGATTTCCACAGTGGCTCCGAACACAAAAGAAACTTAAAGTTTTAAGTTTGTCTAAGGCTAGCATTACAGGACCTCTGCCGACATGGTTGCGGAAGATGCATGTCACTGGTTTATTAGATCTCTCTCACAATAAACTCAGCGGACCCTTAACAAACCTTCCTAATGAAGGATCTGTAGCACTATTTTTGCAAGATAACCTTTTCAATGAGTCGATTCCTATTTCATTGTGTAGATGGACTGATTTAGCATATCTTGATCTTTCCAGAAATAGGTTAACTGGGAGAATTCCTGAATGTCTTGGGAATATGTGGAACTTGGTTTCCATGCAATTTAGCTCAAATCAATTATCTGGTGTCATTCCAAGTTCTATATTACCACAATCATCAATGTTAAGAACTCTAAACTTGAATGACAATCATTTCACGGGCGAGCTTCCTCGAGAATTGAGGAATTTACGAGGATTGAGTATCTTAGACTTGGGTGATAATGCGTTTTCTGGGAACATATCTGAATGGATTGGAGAAAACTTGACAAATTTGGGAATTTTCAGGTTACACAAAAATAACTTCACTGGAACTATTCCTCGATCTTTGTGCAATAGTCCATTTCTTCAAATCTTGGATGTGGCACATAACAACTTAATGGGTCCCATCCCTCATTGTCTAGGAAAGTTGAACGGTATGATTACCCATAGCTCTTCCAGAGAAGATTCGGAAATTTCGGTCTTGAAGAAAATCAATCGGTGATGAAAGGTGTCTCTCTGAATATACAAAACATTCAAATACGTCAGAACATGGATCTTTCAAGCAATAACCTTGTCGAGAAATACCGTCGAGCTTATGTCGCTTTCGCATTAGTGGGTCTCAATGTGTCTAATAATCATCTCAACGGTGGCATTCCGCATAGGCGTTGGAAACATGAAGCGTTAATTTCTCCGGATTTCTCAGAAACCAGTTGACCGGTCCGATCCTCCAAGTATTGCGACTTTGAATTTTTGAGCTATTTAAATTTGTCACACAACAACTTGTCCGGACGAATTCCAACAGAAATCAATTGCGGACCCTTCCGGATCCATCAATATATGCCGGAACAGAGACACGTGTGGTGCTCCATTACCAAAGAATTGCTCAATAATGAAGACCAAACAACAATGCACAAAAACAATAAAAGCGACTAATCATAAATCAAACAAGGTATGGTTCTATATGGACATAATGTGTGGTTTTCGTGAGGTTTTCTGCGGTATTATTGGAGTTTTGTTGTTCAAGAAACATCTGAGACATAAGCTTTTCATGTATGCTGAGGAAACCGTGGAAAAGATATACGTCGCAGTGGTGCTAAGAGTCGACAAGATGAAGAGAGGAAGAGAATCCGCATAGGTCATCTAGAATGCGAGTAATACTTGGTCTTATATATTATTACTTTTTATTCTGTCTTTTAATTATGTTGTCCTTATTAATATTGTGTTCATGGTTCTCTTTATAATTTGTAAGGCATTTGTCATATGGGTGACATATTCAAATGCATAGTTTAATAAATCATCAAATTTGTATAACAATTGCTATTTATGTTTATATTCCGTTAAATGTGTGCATTGAAACGGCGCTATATATGTTTCAGTTGTATATGGCTGTGTTTTTCATTACTGCTGCTACTGCAATTCCATCACATAGCACATGTGCCGTTGTTGGTGTGATGTTTGTGACTGCATTCAGCTATTTGTTATGTGCAAATTAAACACTATTTAATTTTATTTTGAGTTAAATTCCATATTCTGATTGTAGAACTCATATTTTTTAAATGTTTTCTAAAAGGCCACTTTTTCCAAAACGAAAGCACATTGTTAAGCTTCTGTAAATTTCATATGCATCATGGTTAAAAGCAATGGTTCTACGAATTAGTATATAAGATAGAAATGATAATATTTTTCATAACCCGTCTCTGATAATGAGGTAGCCTTAAAATAGATAGGAAATATTAACAACCCAAAATCTAACAGTAACAAGTACGTTACATCATTAACTATTTTAAAATCTCTGTAGAAAAGTAGCAATGGAGTTATTAACAACTATAAAGATTAAATCTGATATGAAGCTTTAGTCTTGGGGCTCACATGCTCATTCATCCGTGTTGGCTTTAATGCCTCTTCTCTACTGTTAATTTGATCAACTTGTTCTCCAAAGCGGGCTAATGATGTGTTTCCATCAATCGCACCATTTGTAGCAAAGATAAAATTGGAAGCTCAACTTGATATCAAATAGCATTGCATTTGCCACGAGCCATAAAATTTCCTAGAATACAACAAGTCAAAAAGAGATGAAAGCTTACCTTTTTTCAACGGCTGGAATTGTGTTCTGTGACCTTCAGAATCCTCCTTTGAGCTGAAAGGCGTGTTGAAATTTGGTTTTACGTCAGGTTTAGCTGATCTGTTTTCTTGACTTGCAACTTGAGATCAAATAACATTGCATTCACAACAAGTCATCTATTTGATGTAACTAACTTTTAAAAAATACAGTAGTTGCTTATTCGGTTTCATTGGAAACTACTTGTACAAAATCATCTATTTGATCGGTTGAAGGCAATATACGTATAAGATCAACTAGTTTGAAAGTAAATTTACCACTATTATCACATTTTTTACTCTACATAAACTCCAAGTGTGAAGAAGATGAAGGGTCGAGGGTCGAGGGGAAACTAGGGTTGGTGATTTGTTCGATGAATACAAGTGTATTTCCAAGACTTTGGAAAGGAGAATGATATCCCTTGTTTGTTTCGCACAATAAACGGAAAGATGGGATCTTTCAGTAGGGAAGATCCTATTCCATTCATTTCACCCATATATGGTCTCTGACCACAGTCCAGCTATTCTAACAATCCCTAAAGCTATGAAAAAGAAGTGTAATCCTTTAGGTTTGCTAACTACATAGCAGACAAACAAGAATTTAAGCCTTTGGTACTGCATGCCTTAGTTTATACATAAAGAAACGGCCGTCAATGAATAGGATCATCAAAAAGATTGAGGAAGCGGCATTGCATGTACACTCAAGTAAGTATTTCAATGACAAATGTTGATCATGCACAAGACGATAAGAGTAAATTCACGTACAAACTGCTACTGATTGTGTTACCAAACTCGAATTGTGTGTGGCGTAAAACTATCACTCTCGATAAACACATTGGGTGCTTTTGTGACCTTTCTAAATTTGCTCCTTGGACAATTGGTAAGGCATCCAGAACCAGATCATACCATACGTGCATAAGTGCATTCCTCTTATTTTTCATTCTTGACGCATCTAGGGGTTCCTCAGCAAGTACACCATGACTTGAAAGGTTGTTTTTATGGTTTATTTTGGTAGCTCTTTTGGTGTTACGGATGTCTTTCTTTGTGTGTATGTAGGTTAATTGGTCCTCTAGCGTGCTTCGTGTCTTGTGTGGTATCTTGTCCACATTTCTATGTATATAGCATTTTATTTTATAAAATTAACCTGGTGTCACATGTGACGAGCTTAAAATTGCGTCATAGAGGGCATTCGTATGACCGGGACAAATAACGGGGTTTAAACATGTCGTTTTGATAAGTGTCAAAAGTGGGTCGCATATGATTGACCCACAAACAACTTTTCATAATCTACAAACTCTTAGCATCTATTAAGATGTGTTATTTCTAGTGACTACCAAATAATACAAAACTTACGACCCAAATAATATAATATAAGTTAAACAACCTAGTAAACCAATTGATGAAAAAAGGACTTTAATTTCAACCACTTTACTACATCAATGGTTCGAAACAAAGAAAACAAACACAACCCAAATCAAAGAATCCATAATTAAATTCTAGATACCACGCATAGTGATAAACACATGATTTTAGACTATTAACAAAGACAAAATGTTATTATACATATAACTAAAAGGCGGGGATTTGATGTGGACACGACACGTGTCCCCGCATTTATTGCAAAGTTTTGCGACTTGGCAAGAATGGCCCTCGTGTTTAGGTGTCACGCAAACTAAGTCCAAACATTAAATGCAAAGTTTCATAACTTGGCAAAACGGTCCCCGAGGTTTAAGTATCGTTGCAAAGTAAGTCCGAACATTAAATGCAAAGTTTCACAAGCCCCAAGTTTAAGTGTCATTTCAAAATAAGTCCTTAGAAGCAATCCATTGCGATCGCGCGGCTTTCCACACTGTTATTGATCGTACTATGAGTAAATATATATTTGTCCACTAGTTTTGATTGTAGAAATTTAAAGACTTGATGGAAAGAAAAGTACAAAACAAAATTCAAAGGCACAAGTGACCGGTGACTAATTTGAATTTTTTTCCGAGGTGAGGGGGTGAATTTATTTTGGTGAGGTAAATTGGAGATTGTTTGTAACTTCAACTAAATTATCCTTAAAACGTATAAATATTTACACTAGATACCGCAAATTTTAATTGGGGGACTCTCCACCCCTACATAGCTCACCCCTACAAGTGACCTACGTATGAAAGGCACTCTTGTAATTTCAACATATTTATCATATTTTTAAGGCCTAATGGCATGATACTTATCATTCGCACATTTTATATATATCAATAATTTTTTTTTGTTATTCTATGTACTAAACTTGATTTTATTGTATTATTTGTGTACTTTGTCCCCATTTTTTCTACTATATGTATCATTGTTGTCATAAAGTACACAAAAAATAAAATAAATCAAATCAAATTTAGTACATAGAATAGTAAAAAGAAATTATCCAATACATATAAAAAATACAAATAACAAGTATGATACATTATAGTGACTTTAGCCATATTTTTAATATTAAAACACTTCCTGCACAAAAGTTATTGAGGGCATGCTGCCCCCCACATTTTACCAAGTGGCTCCGGTGTCACACGTTTACTCGAAAAAAAATATCGATCGACATGAATGTAATCTTGACTCTTCAGGTCATCTTGATCCAATGAGATAATTTATAAATCAAACAAATATCCGTAGAATATTTACCCCCACCAACCTTTAACCAAACATCCAAAGCTTCTACACAACAACATTAAAAACAAAAGCAACCAAAGATACTTACTTAATTGTGATTAGCTAGGTTTATCTCTTTTTGTCAAGTGTTAACCAAGCAAGAGGAGATTTGAAATCATATCAAAGTGAATATTCTATCATATCCTAGCCTCTTTTAAATAGTTTTAGCTATATTTGTTGTTCAATGATTAAAGGACATAAGCTACTTAAATGAAAGAGAATTGCTTTTGTAAAAATGGTCCACTACTGCGTCAAGACAAGGCTTATTTTGAATCCATAGTCAATGTAGAAATTACTTGCCTAGCAATTTTTGAACTAGCACTTAGCATAATATAAGACTTGGACACTGTTTTTTATAAAATGTATGAGTTACAGTATAAATTTTTTGATAGGACGTCGCGTATTATATAATCGTTATGAATATTCACGTCGTTCAAGACACAAAATGATTATTCAAAACACCTTAGATATATATCACACAAAACTTTATTGCGAGACCGAATGTCATTTGGAGTTGTAATGAAGTCGTTGCAAAAAGTGAGAAAAAAAACAAACTGACTATTGCGACCACCAGACACAAAAATAACATTTTAGGTGGCATGGTTAACCTATTCCATATACTACAAATTTAGGGGGTATTACTATAGTTACGTTGATAAGCTAAAGTGTTCGCTATATATGATGCTTATATGTTATCCGAAAAGTTTAAATCGGCGAAAAAACCGTTTATATGTTGATAAAATAAAAGATGATATTTCTAAATAAGCTAATTAGATAGCCTATCTTGAGCCAAATAAATAACCGAATTCTATTTTGTAATAATAGCCACACAATTATTAGATTTGATAATTTCCCATGCTAAATTTTTATTAATGATTACATATAAATACATCACAAGTCTTGCACAATATGATAACTAACATAGGTTAACTCCAATAGTAAATAATAAAAAACGCATGAGCTAATAATCATTCGGCTAATATTCTCCCGCAGTTGGAAGAGAGGTCTTCGGGTGTTCAAACTAGAACGAAACTCAAAACATAAGGCACTGAGAAGACTTTTGGTGAAAATATCCGCTTATTGAAACCGAGACAAAACATGTAAAACATAATCACGGACAAATTTTAAATCTATCTCAATATGCTTAGTATGTTGGTGTTGTACCGGATTAGTAGAAAGATAAATGACACTGACATTGTAGGATCATTATTTTATGTTGTTCATATGATTCGGGAGGTCTAGGATTATGGAAGAACAAGATAGCCATTTTAGAGAGAAAGAGTAGAGAGGGTAGTTTCTTGAGAGAGAAAATACTATGTGTGTGTTTATTAGAATGAAAACCGCCAACCCTTCCCTTAGAGGGAAGGGGTATTTATACATCTTACATAACGCCACCTACGGGCTGTGGATCAGGCATACAGTGGGTAAAGACCCCTCCGTCCTCCACGGTATTGCTAAACTAACTAAATGACTAATAAATAACGTAATGTCTACGAGCTAACATATGCTAGACTATAATTGGGGTGACCGACACTTCAACATGGATTTTCTAAATCCCAACAATCTCCCCCTAAGGGAGGTCACCCCATGAATTACATTTTGTATCCTAGCATTCTATTATAAACTTCATGCTTGAGCTCGTAGACTTTGATTCTTGAATTTCCGCAGTCTTTGTGCTTTGGTAGTGATTCTTCAATGTCCGAATACTTTGTACCTTTAGTGGAGGTATTTAACTGATCCACGACTTGGTGATCTTTGAGCATTCTTTGAGATCATCAGCCACAGTAAATCTCTGAATCATCCTTTGTTGTATCGCTTTCATGTGATGTTGTGACTTTTGGACCGACATGCTCACACTTTCTGGATCTTGACATCTTTTCATCAGAGTAGCGGAAGCATTGTTGTACGTCTTTGATTGTCATGATTTTCTTCAATTAGGAGTATGTGCTATGAGCATGCGGTTATGAGTTGACTTCTCAATATCGATCAGCTGCAACTGTCAAATGTTCCTGCAAACAACAGTTAGCAATAAAACACACGAAAATGTCTTTGTTCACTTTCGTTGAATAGGGTTGCAAGAACCACGGTTCCCCGTTGATCAGTATAAATACTGCCTGTGATCAGGTAGAATTCCTAAGAATCTTATTGACAGGGTTTTGCAACTTGATCTAACCGTTCTCAAACCGGAGCATCCCAAAGTAGACAACAAGGAGTGAGTGAACCAACGAATTGAGATTCACTGATTGATGAAAAATTGATTTGAAAAACAATCGCGTATTGCTTAAGAGAGAATTTTGCAATACGACGAACGCTTTATGAGAAAGATCAATTTTCAATCATAAATACTTTGCTTTTAGAAAATAACGCTCAGTCGATGTGCCACGAGAAAAGAATTGTAGAGCACATCGAAAGGTTTTTCAAAAGTATTCGTCAATTCATTTCCTGGACCAAGGTTGATTCAAGAGTGAATCGCCCCATTGTTTCTATCAAGTTGTTACAAGCTTGATTCTTGAAGAATCTCACATGTCACTCACCAAGAGCTTGTTTGATGTTGGTTTAGAAGGATTTCCATCTTCATCGTGAATATTTAACATATCACTCGGATGTTCTGGCAAATACCACAAGGATAATGCGTAGGACTCTCAATATATATTCTTACTTTCCACATTGTGTGAAACAACAAGTCTTCATGTATTGTGTGTCCTAGTGAGATTTATTGTGATGATCTCTTGGCTCTAGACTTGATAGTGCATTTTGGTTTCCTATTCGGAGACTAGGGAGAGGGTCTCCTTCTTCAATCACCATTTTATAAGATTTGAGATTTAAATCACAATCTCTCCCCCTATAAAAAATTTCAAACCCTTTGAGCTTTGTGATCCCAATTGATTTAAATCATTTAGAAAACTCTTTGGGGAAAGACATGGTTTTCTTTTAAACTTATACTGATAAGGAACATTTCTCGCTCCCCCTCAATATGTGCATCGATATTCGAAAGAGTTTAGCACATAATAGATAGAACTTGCACTTTGAGTCAAAATGATCACCTTTTTATCAGATTTCATATTTAAATCACATTCTCTCCCCCGATCAAAAATATCAAATCCTTTGAGATTTGGGATCCCAAGTGATTTAAATAGGTTTAGAAAACATGGGAGAAAATGTGGCCTGATTTAGAAATTAACTGATAAGGAACAATTTTTGATATTTAAGATAGTTAGTGTCAGGTATGATAATATTAAGAGATCTTTAGTAAAATAAACAAATTCATTTTAAAGATCTTTGAGTATAACGAAAAAATCATACGCAGACACGTAACATCAAAAACTTTAGATCACCACTTCATAACGTACAAATGGACTCTTTTGTAGAAATATTGTTTGAAAATTTAATTTGAAATCACTCTACCCCTCAATCGATGACCGTAGTCGTTGATTGAGTGACATATGTTTTGACAAAATAGAGTGCGGTTGATTTTCAAAAGTTTGAGTCCGACTTATTTTCAAACAATATTTTTCCACCATCAGAAAACATGGTATCATCTACCACTTGTCCTGCACAAAGATACGTTAGGTGGTGTAAAAGCATAGGCTGCTTCAATTGTTGCTGTAAGGATGGAAGAAACCATCTGCTGATGCAGTGAGACCTCTAAAGTTTTATATATCATGCAAAATATCCACAGAGATCTGATTAAGTTCTGTTTCTTCTTTTGTCGACCCAAGATATAGTTGCCCTTTCCTATCGGCACCCAATCATCCACTTTTGTGGGATCCAGAGCGGGAACATTCTTATAGACCATGTTATCTGCATACGTTAGTCAACACAAATAGACATACATATAGATATATGGTGGTCGACAACACCCAAACATTAATCGACTAATAAAAGTGAATCCAACATAGACAAATCATTCAATCAGATCATACAAAGGTATGAGGATTATGTGTGAACATCAAACTCAAATCATCTAATTCTAACAGTCATATCTTAGGCTCCTAACCATTCAAAGTTGGCAAACACCTTTTTCAATTAAGTATATAGGATGATTAAATAAGCTCGTTAGATGATATAAATGTGAAAACATTCTCCCCCTCAATCAATGACTCATTTTATGAAAAGTTTAAAAATGCTGAAGTCATTGATTGAGTTTCCAAATATATGAAAACTCCAAGTCTGATTGATTTTCAAGCAACTCATTTTTCACCATTTTGAAAAACAAATATTTTTCAGAAGATTTTTAGAAAGAAAAACATTTGTGTAGGAACAACCGCCTTTTTGTCGACGTGCTTTCCTCATTTTGTTTTTGGATAAATGCACGGAATTTGTGAGAATCGATTAAGCGTAGCACTTTCCCTTTTAAAAAAAAACGGGCTGCATATATGAAATAATAGCAAACCATTGTTTAAGAGCGGGTTACAGTTTGAAATAACTGCAAGCCATGATTTTAAGCCCGGGTTACTGCCTGAAGTGACAGCAAGCCATAAGTTTGAGACATGTTTTGAAAATATTTACACCTTCTACTCGAACTTCATCTAAAGTCCCGTGCCATTATTGAATGACATTTCTAAGACCGTAGATGTTATCTATACCAGAAGACATGTCTTGAGAAAACAATATTTTTGGTATTTTCAAATTTTCTGATTTTTATGGATTTTTGTTGACTTTATATTTTTCAAATTTCTTTTTGCTGGTTTTATAATTTTGTATTTTGGTTTTTGAAAAAAATTTACAATGAAGATGATATAATTTAAGAAGATGATGATACGAGTACCGAGATAAGGATATCGATCAGCACGTTGTAGAAGATAGAAATCATCATCTCTTAAACTTTCACCACCAAAGCTTTCGAGGCTCCTGAATCGTCGTCAAAACTAGAGCCTTCTGAAAGTGAGACTTTGATAGCTTCCCCCCAAACCGAAAATCTTCAAGAAGAGCAGTTTCAAAGCTCTCTTTCAAGCTTGCATTAGCTAGGTGCACAATGGAGCACACCATATCATAAATCTTGCTGCTCCTTTTATGAATGATCATCGTGATTCTCCGTTCGGGATCTCATCAAATAGAACAACCAAGTATCATCTCACAATTGAAACAATCTTCTCATATTTCTTTCCACTGAAGTCCGAAGTGATGAATACCAAAAGTGTTAAGAGACCACTTCCCCCAAATAGTTAAAGTGATGCAGTCAGTCTCATTGTATAAAGCTCAAGTACCCGAAGTACACATATACCCAAAGAAAGAATAACCGCTAACATCGAAGTAGCAGATTTAATTATTGATCATTTCTGCGGATATCAACTCCGGAATAAATGATTAAGCTCGATCACATGAATCTGCTGTGCGTCCCCGATGTACACATTTGTCTCCCCTGATAATTGTGTTTAAAGCTCAAGAGCTCGAAGTACGCAAATACCCAAAGAAAGAATAACCGATAACATTGAAGTAACAGGTTGAATCACTGATTATCTCTGCGGATTTCAAATCTAGATTAAGTGATTAAGATCGATCATGTGAACCTGTTGTGCGTCTCCAATGTACACATTTCTCTCCTTTGATGATTGCGATCTCATCGAAATCATCACACACTTGTGTACCTCTTTTGTCATCAGAAACTATCTCTTACATCTCTTCCCCCATGTAGTTGGAGTAAGAACTCTAACAGCCACGAGTAAAGTTGTGCGTTTAGATGTATGTCACCTTCCCCCTTGCTGGTTTTGATACCTCAGAATCAGCAACACATTATAAGCCCATATACTTGAAATCTTATGAGAAGAACACTTGAAATCTTGTAAGAATCAACTTGCTGAAGAACAATGTGAGCAAATCTAATTAGGGATTAAATTTGGCTTTTCACTTTCCCCCAATTAGTGCTCTCCCCTAAACTGACAATCTTTTTAATGAATTCTCGGAATATGGAGAAGTCTTTTGATAATTAAATGCATGACGTCTTTAGTCTTCTAACACGCAGTGGAAAATGTAGAACAGACTGTAGGCTCGACCTTCTTCAAGATTGTCTGTTTGGAGAACAGAATGTCAACATCTTCATCTCACCAAATGCATTCCAATTAACTTACATAGAGAAAATCAGCTCGTAACGCACACATGAAATGGTAACACCGAACTAACAAGTTGGAACACTGATAATCTTGAATTTATTGCCCGAGATAGGTGGAGGTGGATAAGGTAGAAGTACGAAGAATAAGACACGAAGAGATACAAAATCAAACAATATTCGACACAAATCGTTTCATAAGTCATTAAACTCGATCAGGTGAACTTGTTGTATGTCCTTGGTGTACACATTCTCTCTCCTCTGATGATTCTGATTGATCGAAATCATCATGATGATGTGTACGTGAAGCATTAACTGGAAGCACTTTATCATTAATCATATCAGCCCGTGAGAAGATGTCAACCAATGGCTTTTAGTAGAAACTACATGCAAAGATAACTCGATAGGAAGAAGCTCGGTTCTTACATGAGTTTGGAGCCTTATGACCATTTATTCTCAGATGTCAATCAACATGCAGTATTTTCACACTTCTCCCCCTAAAAAATTGCATATGATGTCACCATTGTCAATTTTGATTGAGAAAGTGAAATAAGAATACAATCAATGGTAAATAGATCCACTTGATTGAACAAGTGAAATCATCATGATGTAGTTTATTCACACTTCTCCCCCGAAAAAATTGCATATGATGTCGCCATTGACAATTTTGATTGAGCAAGTGAAATAAGAATACAATCGATGGTAAATAGATCCACTTGATTGAACGAGTGAAATCATTACGATGTAGTTTATTCACACTTCTCCCCTGCAAAAATTGCATATGATGTCGCCATTGCCAATTTTGATTGAGCAAGTGAAATAAGAATACAATCAATGATAAATAGATCCACTTGATGACTGAGCGAGCATGGAAAAAACATGAAGCTAGTTGATGAGAATGGTCATAAACAAGAAGATTTCTCTTCTTTTGAAGATAAAGCGCACTGAAGCGTACACTTTTCTTTTCTTTAAGGAACGAGGTTTGAACTAAAGTATTCAAACGTCATCTCTCTCTTTTCTACTTCTCTCAGCTAACTTGTTGCTAATCCCATTATCATTCAGTCGGCTCTTTGTTGTGACTACTGATGGAGAAAACCCAAAATGATGAATTTGACAGTGAAGTAAAATAACCCGAACTTGTGACTTGAACTTGCACAAATGTGTGACTAAAAGCGGTGCAGAGAGTTTGTGCAACTTTGAATCCACAAGTACTCTATACTCTTCAACCAACCATCAATCAAGTATAAGACGTACATCACCTCTTGAAAAACCACAAATTCGTGTGAGACTGAGCACTACAACGTAACTCCTTAAAGTGATAGTTATTTTGTGGTAGTAGAAGGAAGAATCACCAAAAATAACTAGATTTCCAAGTCTTCGTCATTGTGAATGTTAAAAGCTAGAACAAGGATCTGGAAGAATCTGCATCCAACCCACCCCGATATCTTCAGATTCTAAGTACACGCACCCGTAAAATTTCACTTCAACCTCAAATAAATAATAATGAATTAACGCCATAGTCACATCTTATGGTTTAAGTGCCCAGATCTAGCCTCTTTTTGATGTTTTCAATGAACTTTGATAATGGTTTTATCCCGACCTTAGTCAAAAGTACATAACCCCGTAAAACTTAATGATAACCAAAATGCCATGAAGTATATCCAAACAATCATCCAAGACATGAAGTACACAGTTTATCCCTTCTTCAAATTTGAAACCGTAGCACCAAAATCAGATAAGATCCAGAAATACACTTTCCTTTCTCCAGGATGGTTCCATCATCACGGGATTTTATAATTCTATGATTTAAACCAAGAAATAAATTCTTTCGCGGGATTTTACAAAACCAAGAATAAACCGAGAGATAGATCCGGAAATGCACTTTTTATTCTCCAGGATGGTTTCATCGTCACGGGATTTTACAAATCTATGATTTAAACCGAGAAATAGATTCTTTCGCAGGATTTTACAAAATCAAGACTAAACCGTAAACAATGACAGATTGAATGTGTTATGATAAATTTGGTTTCGGTGAATATCTGTTTTAGAGGAGCATGTAATGGATCATCAACAATTCTTCTCCCATATGTAGAATACTTCACAAACCATACTAAGTAAAGTAGTATAAACTACTTCCCCCTGGAGGTTGACCTTATAACATCAAAGTACACGTTTCTCCCCCATGATGATTTCGAACTTTCGGAAGCATGATTGACGTGTACGACCATCTACACGAGAAGTTCTTGTCATAAGCAAACATCTTGAAAAATGAAACTGAAGATTCTTGAAAGATTTTACTTAGATTGTGAAGTATCATTAACGTTCTGAAGCGTCGAATATCCCATGAGAATTGTTGATTACATCTCAACCTTTAAACTCTTTGGTTAACATATCATCCACGTATTGTGTAGACAATTGCTGTGACCACCTGGTGAAGTAAACCCGATATACCAAACTTGACAATAAAGTAGAGTTCCCCAAATTAGTTACTTAAGCTTGTACTATCCTTGTGAAAAAGAATGGTGTACCCAATGTACAGAACCTCTTGACATATCCTCAACTGCGTGAGACACCGAAAGTGATAGCTAGTTTGTGGGTTAAAAGAGAAAGAATCACAAAAGTAACTAGATATCCTAGTCTTTATCACATGCAATATATGCCCAAACAAGTCATCTTCGCGGAAGGGACGAAAGAAAGAAGACGAAATAAGTACACGTGCCGGAAAACCTCACTTCAAATCCAAATAAGAAATAAAGAAGCATCTCCGTGGTCACAATTGATATTTATTGAAAAACTTTTAGCCATGAACCTCGTAAACAAAACGACCCAAGTCCAAAGCTAACATTTCACAAATAGCAACTCCGGTCCATTAAACAAGCCATTAAACAAACCCGATCCAGATTTGAGTAAAGCCCAAAGACAATAGACTAATACTCGTTTGAAGGTAGTGACCCTATCCAATCACATAATTAAGGCTGGTCCAATCTAAACGTCGCAACCCTTACATGTGTCCAGCCCATCAAACAGATTAAATCTGATCCATTTTAATACCCATTCACAAATGTAGTATACAAATGTAATACCCGGATCAGGACTTTCCTCAAAAACCATCTAAGTGTTTTCACTTGTTGTAATATACATATGTAAAATACAAATATAATATTTCCACCTGTAGGATACAACATACATTTAATCTTATGTAGGCTCAAGTTTGATTAGCAATGCTCGGTCCACCAATTGACTCAGCCCAAGTTCAAAACCAATAAACCGCAGCCCATACAAAGTGAATAAAGATATGTGGTATTAGATGTTTTTGTTTAATGTAATTTGATGTAGATGAGGGTTGGGATTAGATTTGTCTTAGATCTGTGACGATTTCATTTTTCATGTTATTGATCATTGGGATCAGTTGACATTGGTAGCTTAAACAAAACGAAACTGAGATCCCATAACATTTACGAGATAGATCTGATCTGAGATTAATGACCAATGATGAATGTTTCTCTTGTTTATTGACTTTCATAAGTCTTGATGTGTCTTCGTATTCAAAGAGAGAACAATTTGAGATCGTGTTATGTTATCATATTATTCATTGATTCTTGAAAGTGATAGTATGATATAGAGTAGGATGGTGATGGGATAGAGGTATTTGTGGAGTTGATGGTTGTTTGCGCAATATAGGATAGACTTGGATTTGATTGCGGTTTGTGGATCGGCTGATTTTCAACACTTTTACATTTCATTTCAGTTTATTGTCTTGGACAAATGATGTTTTTGCAACTGATGTCAATTAGGGTCTTGGTATGGTTTGTAGTAAAAAATCATACAGATATGGTCACTTCTTCTACATCTTTTATGCATCAAAACGCATAGACAACACTAAAGGTCTCGAGTCAAAAAGCAAAGTATTTTTTCAACAAATCGCACTCTTCTTTATAAACCACAACAAACCTGTAGGCCAAACCGCACCCATCACAAATCACAGTTGACCTTTTACCCTTCAGTAAGTCGCAACTTTCTTCAAAACACATACTTGTTGTGTCTTCCAAAACGCAGTTTGTATCAAAATGCAATGACTTGTTGTGTCTTCCAAATCGCAGTCTGTATCAAAATGCAATGACCTGTCAAAAATTATTCTGTTTTATCTTTCATCAAACCGCAACCAGGACTAAGTATACAAACCGCAGTCAAGAACTGTAGCAAAACGCAGTGAAGAATGTATTCATGTTTAAACCCATATTTTTTGACCAATATCCGACCAATATAACTTATGACTGCAAATACACAGTGTTTGACTAGAAAGATGAGTGAACCTTTTATGACCACAAAGTGATAACAGAAACAGTTAACCATAAAGATTATTTGACCACCAATCTGTATTCAGAAACTATAATAAAACTGTTATAATACTTGTTAAAAACAGTTTGACTACATCAAGCTTGACACCAGTAAACATCTTTCAAAGAGTAAACAACTTAAACCAGATTCAAAGATAACATCAAACATCATCAAAAAACCGCATCAAAACATCACAAAGACCGCATCAAACCGCATAAAAAACGAGTACAAAACCGTGAATCAAACCACACGAATCAACAAAAACAACATAGCATTGGCTCTGATACCAATTGTAGGATCATTATTTTATGTTGTTCATATGATTCGGGAGGTCTAGGATTATGGAAGAACAAGATAGCCATTTTAGAGAGAGAAAGAGTAGAGAGGGTAGTTTCTTGAGAGAGAAAACACTATGTGTGTGTTTATTAGAATGAAAACCACCAACCATTCCCAAGGGGTATTTATACATCTTACATAACGCCATCTACGGGCTGTGGATCAGGCATACAGTGGGTAAAAACCCGTCCGTCCTCCACGGTATTGCTAAACTAACTAAATGACTAATAAATAACGTAATGTCTACGAGTTAACATATGCTAGACTATAATTGGGGTGATCGACACTTCAACATGGATTTTCTAAATCCCAACAGATATTGTCATAGTAAACAAGCGTAGAAGTATGCATAGGAGCATGTAATTCTCACAAAAGATTAAAACTCCAAGCAGTTTATGAATCCCGGAAGTTTCAGCGACAACATTAGCAACACTCCGATATTCAGCCTTTGCACTAGAACGAGATAAAGTAATATGTCGTTTAGCAGACCATGCCAGTAGATTATCCCCAAGAAAAACACAATGCCCAGAAGTGGATCGTCAGCTGACTGGGAAATTTGCCCAATCAGCATCGGTGTATGTAGTGAGCTTAGTGGTAGTAGAAACATGCAGCTGAATACCATGATCAAGAGTACCACGAACATACCAAAGAATCCGCTTCAAAGTAGCAAGATGAGGCTCACAGAGATCATGCATATAGAAACAAAAGTTTTGAACATTATAGAAATATCTGGTCACGTAAAACTAAGATATAGAAGAGCACATGCCAAGCTACTATTCAAGGTGGAATTAGAAACTGGGTCACCATCAGCACCCAACTTGGTTTCAGTATCAACCGGAGTCCTGCAAGGATTGAAATGTTGCATACCGGAGTCCTGCAAGGATTGCAATGTTGCATGTGAGCTCTTTCAAGTATTTCCTCGGCAAATTTAGATTGCGATATAAACATATCGGCCGAAGCCGATGAGCCGAGATGCCAAGGAAATAATTAAGAGAGCCAAGATCAGTCATAGAAAACTCGACATGTAAGGAGATGATGACCCGTTGTAGAAATGCTGCAGAAGATGTTGTAAGAATGATATCATCAACATATAATAATAAATAAGCAATGTTAGTCCCGCAATGAAAAATAAACAACGAGGAGTCGGTTTTGCTTTGTTGAAAATCGACTCTCGTAGCATAAGAGGCAAAGCGATGCGCTTGCTTAAGCCCATATAGTGATTGTTGCAAGTGAAATACATAATCGGGGTGAGCGGGATCAAAATATTCCGGAGATTGAGGCATATAAATTGTCTCAGAAAGATGACCATGAAGAAAAGTATTCTTCACATCCAACTGATGAATAGGCCAAGCTCGCGAAACAACAATACTCAAAACAATACGGATAGTCTCCCGTTTAACAACCGGACTAAAAGTCTTATCACAGTCGATTTCCTGTTGCTGACTACGACCAACGGCTACCAAGCGAGTCTTGTACCTACTAAGTGATCCATCTGCATTTAAACTTATCCCTAAAAAGCAACATAGGTCGCACAATATTCACATTAGTAGGACACTGCACAAGCACCCACATGCCATTAATAATTAAAGCATTATATTCCTCTAACATAATTCCATTTAGTATCACGAAGACCATGAGTATGAGACTTGAGAATTGGGGACATAGTGGTGACATTAAGAGACATACATTCAAAAGGTTTTGAACTATCGGACTTTGCACATGTAACCATGGGATGAACATTATAGATAGGTTCGTGTAATGTATGGGCCGCGGAATAGACAATAACGAGGTTAGAGGTTGAGGTAGTTTGTTGTTGGGCCAAAGGTGAACCAAATGGTGGTGGGTTAGGATTAGTTTGGTGGGTCGGGGTTAGTGGGGCAATGTGTTGTTAGGTCACGGGGGAAGCAGTGGGTGGTGGACTATCACTGGTTTGGTGGGTCGTGTTTATTGGAACACTTTGTTGAGGTGGTGATGAGGTTGGAGCAGTTTGTTGGGCCAGTTGGGAGGCAGTGGAGTGATCGGGCAGGACAGGTGAGGGTGGAAGTAACGGCGGAAGCAAAAAATCAAAGGAAGGCGGGTTCTTTGGAGTCATAAAACCAAACATAAATACATCTCCATCAAAAGTAACATAACGAGAGGTAGGAGAGATTATTGATTCCGACAGTGATGAAGAGGAGGTTGTGAATACTTTTGATGAGTCAGTGAACCTATTTGGTGGTGGTCATGATCGTGAAGATGATTATAATGACTATGATTATGATGATTATGCGGATCAGGTCTACGATCTTCCAGAGAATTTGGATGATCTTTATGACACGTATGGAATCAAGCTCCAAGGCATTGGTAGGAAGTAATTTTGTTCTTATAGGAGTCTAAATGTTTTTTGAGTAGTGGTTTATTTTCTTGTTTAGAGAATAGGAAGTATCTTGTTATGTAAGCCTTTCCACCTATGTAACCGGTTGAGATATGAGATTCACCCATATCCTTTGTACTTAAATGTTTTTTTGAGTAATATATTTACAGGGTCTTTTGACCTTTTACCCAAAACATGACGAGACATGATCATCTTATTGGTGGCAAGATTAAGACAACAATAACCGCGGTAATGCGATGGATAGCTAAGAAAAATGCAAGGAGTGGCGCGAGGTACAAGTTTATTGGTAACATACATGTGCGGGCAGCGAAGACACCCGAATAAATGTAAGTGGTCATAGGTTGGGTTTATTGTAACGTTTAATGAAGAGTATTTCATTTTGAATGGCTGTAAAACACAAGATTTGAAAATTCCCGATGCTCAATTATTATTAATGATCAAATATAAATACATTACAAGTCTTATACACTAAAATAACTAACATGAGCTAAACCCAATAATAAATAATAAACAATACATAAACTAATAATCATTTGGCTAATAATAATAAACCAAGCTTCAAAGAAAGCTAATTACTCTTTTATTTCACATTTGAGAATTATACCTTGTTCTATTCAAAGAAATATATTAAAAAGATTATTCTTCATAAATTCATTAGTTGAATTGTTGAACTACCTTGATGACGATGTTGTCAACATCAAACTGAACTATTTCAGTTTAAAAAGGTTTGGTGGTCCAGAATTGATCCAATGCCAAACGAAGCCAATTCAAATCAACTAAATTTTGCCGTTTAACAAATATCATGCTAGAAAGTGGGAGAATACAATAAACAAAGTAATAGAAATCGTGTTTTACTAGCTTCTCATTAACAAGTGGAAAAAAAAATTAACAAGTGGAAAGAAAATGTTTGTTGGAAATATTTACAACTACGCAAGCAAAAGATACAATTCCTTAAGCATTACGACTACTTTATATTGGTCAAAAAGGGGATACTAATAAACACTAGTAAAATAATGACATGTTTTAAACTTCTAGAACTTTGGAAGAAGAGACCATGGCTTAATTAGTGTTTATTATTTTTATTTATTTTTCTAATTTTTTCACTTGTCATACTTAAGACTATTTCAAACTTTAACTCTTAGCTTCGAATATGTACGATTTCAATATATAGTGACAAGTTCTATTGAATATTATTGACTGTGTTTTATTTAATACTAACCTTATGCTTAGTTTGAAACATGAATTAGTCTTTGACCATATATATTGTCTAGAACTAAATTTCGACTTTAGGCTTCTTTTTATAGTTTTTATTAGAAAAAGCTAGTATGAATGCTTTAAACCAAACACGAGTCTTTTAGATTTTAGTTTTTGTTGTTTAACTAACTTACCTGCCAATTATTTTTGAAGTCAAAGTTTAATTTAAAAATTTTAAGAAAAAAGAAAACATTTTGTGGTAAATTATTCATCAAATATGAGTTGTCTTGTGCAAGATAGTTTGAAAAAAATAAAAAACCTAAACCTCAAATAATACTATTTTAAGATGTTATATCTAGTACGTAGCATCAAATCATTTTCATTATTCATATTAAGATTAACCCTTAAATTGTATTACAAATTTATCGTGGATTAGTTGGCCAAAAGTTCGGAAACATGATTACCCAAAAAAATTTATATAAAAGTAGTAGAATATGAAAATATATTGTTCTAGTAAATGTCATTTGTGTAAATAAATTTAAATCGTTCACTCTCACTTCCTTCAAGTTGTTTATGTCTCTTTTTAACATATATATTTTACCCGACACACGTTTACAATTTATAGAAGGGCACGGTGCAATGACCCTATAACATGTTATAGGCGCCAAAATGGCACCTATGGCGTCGTCATGCTTGTTATACTGCAGCGTTGGTTCCGTGTTATAGGTGCATAGCCATGTGGATGACGATTTATTTATTTATTTTTTCCTTGAGCGAGCGAAGTTTTTTGTTAATGCATTAAGATGTTAATGTTATAAGAGTCATAGGGTATAAACTAACGCTACAATATCTATAATCTATAATAGTTATAGGTGAAACTACACCTTGCAGGCTTGCACTATGACCTTATGTAAAAATCAAATGATAACGAGCAATTACGTGTCACTTTTGATTAACTAATACGTAGGTTTGGTAAAACTATTAAACAATGGGGTAGGTGCCTCGTCAAATGGAGTAGTTGGATGATTGACTCTTAAAACATGGAGACAGAAACACTTGTACTTTTCAATCATGCACCTATGATTAAACAAAAAACTATATCTGGTCTTCAATAACGTGTTATAGCAATTGTGTACGTGATAAATCCGTATTAAAGAGATAAAAAGCTTATTATAAATATAGTTTTGCTAGTTTATGGCCGGTTAAGATTGTAATAACGTGTTAAGTTGGACAGGGACGGAATCAGGAGGGTTCGCGTAGAGTTTCGGGACATCTATAAATTTTTGTGTCATAATATTAATTTTATTACAAAACATCAATTTTTTTATAAATTCACCTAGCAGTCACAAAAAATTATGTATGTAGTTTGATTGATTTATCAAAAATGCATCCGGTGACTTTGTTTTCTGGTTCCGTCTCTTACGTTAGATTTGGATTTGGATGGCGGTAGAGTAGAATTTAGGTAGTATTTTACTAAAGTCATGTTGGTTAGTATGTTATTTTAACTTTTTCTCTCTTTTTTTTTTTTTTTTTTTTCATACGTATATCGTCGAGGCTTGAACCCATGATATTTAATTTGGTGAAGAACTCACATCTGGCTAGGTAAAAATAGTATCTTGTGATTATAACTTTTTACTATTTTCTATCAAGTTATGTACAATTACCTTTGAAAAACCTAGCTTAATAAAGGTTTGACTTGAAATACCGTTATTACCGTACATAACCGTATATAGTGCTAAAATCTAAAAATATTCATAAAGAAAAGTATAAATAATCGGGTCAAATATGATGTACTATGTATTCTTATACAAAGTATATCTTTGAAGAGTAATAAGTATATTATTGACAGAAAAATAATGCAATTATTTAATTAAATTTAACTATTTGGTTAAGTGCATGAATATACCAAATGATGACATATTATGATGTCAACATAACATGTAGCATAATTATAAACATAATTTTATTTTCAATAATCAATGTATATATTACCTTTCACTCAACTAATATACGTTCTCACAATCTAGATATTTCTGCTTAGCTACTTTGACATAATGTATGAAAAGTTGAAAGTATCTTTAAGTTTTATGATAGGACAAGTTTTTATGATTTATCATGATATGAACGAATCCTTCTTTATCATATAAAATAGACCTTATTATTTCATACAACACCACAATTGACAAGACATAATTGGACTCATATAAGCCGTCAAGATTCTTAAGTTAAACAACTACTAATATGAAATAGTAAAACTTAACGCGTTTCAAAAGTGATTTCCAAAGTCCTGAATTATATATAAAAAAAAGTTGTTCAAAGAAAAATTATATAAAGAAGACATAATCATAAATCATTCATACAAATATTTCAATATATGACATGATATAAAAAAAACACAAGTAGCACCTTTCCTAGCTTGTTCCAATTCCCACCAAAAAAGAACCAGTCAACTTCATATTCACTTTATATAAACCTAACTTATATTGTCACAAACATCATTACTCGATCAAAAATAACAGACTTTTGATCGATAAAAACTTTTCATCTTCAAAACCCTTAGATAAATTCCAAATGGGTAAATTCTTAAGTATTCTTTTTTGCATTTTGATATCGAACTCGATCTTAACTCTAGCTCAAGATTGTAACACGTACACGTTCACAAGTAACGCGATATTTGCAACGTGTGTTAGTTTACCAGTCCAAAATTCGCACCTTCACTGGAACTACCATCAGACTAATGGAACAGTCGATATGGCATATCGACACACTGGAGTATCAGCATCTACGTGGGTTGCATGGGGTTTAAACCTTGATAGAACTGGTATGGCTGGTACTCAAGCACTTGTTGCTTTACAAAACTCAACCGGGAACGAGCTTATACTTCTTCGGTTGATGATTATAATACTCAGTTGCAAGAAAGTGGGTTGAGCTTTGAAGTGCGAAATCTTCGTGCTGAGAGAGTTACTGGTGATGTGGTGATTTATGCTACTTTGGTGTTGCCTAGCGGTAGGACTAGTTTTAATCAAGTTTGGCAGTCTGGTCCAGTGACGAATGGAGCTCCGGGACGGCACGCGATGAATTCGGAGAATAGGAATTCTGTGGGAACTGTGGATTTCGTCTCGGGTGCACTTGCTGGTGGTGGTGGTGGTGGTAACGTACTTCACCGAAGAAACGTAAGCCTTCTTTTAACCTAAAAGTTAATTAAAAATAGTAGTAGTAATTAAATTACTTTTAGTTTTGTAACTTTACCAAACATTTGATAAAAGATATAAAACTGATATAACATAAGGACACAAGTTTGACTTCAGTCAAGACCAATAAGTTTTCTAGATGATCAATATTTTTTTTACTGAGTTTTGGTATTGGAATTGGTCTGGTAAGGTACAAGTGATTGATGCATAACGGACACACAGTTCCGACTTTTCATTTCTTTGTGACTAGTTAAAATGAAAAATATGGACTTTTGTACATTGATGGGTAGTTAAAGACCTTAAGCACATCATGATCCAAGATTGTTTGGTTGTTCACTTGTTTCCTGCAATGTTTACAACATGATAAGTTGAAAAAAGGATTTGTTTTTGGCATATGGGTTGTGATCTTGATTACAGTTAATCATTTCTTCGTTTCTATGACAGACTCATGGAGTGTTGAACGCCGTAAGTTGGGGTATATTGATGCCTATGGGAGCTATGATTGCAAGATATGTGAAGGTATTCAAGGTAGCTAATCCTGCTTGGTTTTACATGCATATCGCTTGTCAAGTGACCGCCTATGGTGTTGGTGTTGCTGGTTGGGGTACTGGACTCAAGCTCGGGAGTGACTCTGAAGGCATCAAATACACTACTCACCGCAACATCGGAATTACCCTTTTCGCCCTTGGAACCCTACAGGTACAACACACCACCACTACCCGTGGCTTATTTAAAAGTGTTTATCACCGCCTGCTTATTTTTAAGAGCTTAACTACACGAATCCAAAAGGTTTTTTTAACCAAACGCTTAATACTATTTAATTGCTTAAAAGATACAGAGATAACCACCAAGAGAAGAAATCCCAAACACCCACTGAGGGCTGTCTAAGATTGCTTATATTAGACAATGTAACTCCTTTTATAAAAAAATAAATAAATAAATAAAAATAAAAATAAAAAAGGTACCAAACGGCTTATTGTAAAGTGCTTGTTTACTTTAAAAAAGCACATAAAAGATGATCCAAACACTGAAAACTGCTTATCTGCTCAAAAATAAATCAATAACGACCTAAATAAGCAATCTCAGTTCATCCAAAATTAAACTAACGTTGATCCTGTTTACTGTATATAGCTATTCGCACTCCTATTGAGGCCAAAGCCTGATCACAAATACAGAATTTACTGGAACGTGTACCACGAGCCGTTGGGTACACTGTGATCTCACTTGGCATTACGAGCGTGTTTAAAGGACTCGATATCTTGGACCCTGAGAAGAAATGGAAGCATGCATACATTGGTGTACTTATATCTTTAGCGGCTATTGCAGCCATCTTGGAAGCATTTACATGGTTCATTGTTTTGAAAAGAAAGAAGGAGGACAAACAAACAGGAAATGGTGCTTATGGAGCTAACGGTTACGGCAATGGCCACTCACGCAGTGATGCTTAGAGGTTGAGATTGTTATGAGATAATATTTGGTTAGATCATGTTTATACATCGTCTTTTTTGTTGTGCTTGATTATTATTTGGTAGGAGTTATATTCTTTGTTGTCATTTGTATTTGAATACTGGTTGTAATTTTTTTTGTTATATATTACATAATATACATGTTTGTAGGATTTGTGATTATGAGCTATAACAGAATCTTGATCTAAGAAATGCAAACTAATTGAAAAATCAAACCGATTTAATTGCAAAATCAGTATTGACATAACATACATACAAGTTTTCAAACACTTAAAAACTCATGACATTAAACAAGTCATGTGTCCATATCCAAATTCATAAATGTTGTAAGAGCCAAAAGTCCAAAGCTCCTAGAAGCGGCAAAACTTTAACATTCACATAGGTGGTTCATCTTTATTCATGCTCCTGCCAAGCACTTTTTCAAAGAAATTAACCATTAAGAAGTAAAAACTTCATCTCCCTTTCAGCGAGTTTCGAGCACAACCTTGGGATGTAAAATAAAACATGTGCTCCAGTCCATCGAATGTTCACCTTCACATTGAACTCGACTCCCAAGTTTCCTTAGGAGGAGTTGGGTGTCTTAGCATTCGGTGACTAAGTTGTACTTAAACTCATCCCTTTAGCGACTTTAAAACCAAGTCTCTAGCCGATCCCTTCGTCAAGTGATCACTAAATTTTGTTGAGATCTAACAAACTCTATAGATACCACCCCATTCATGATAAGCTCACGAATAATGCTATGTCTGACACCTAAGTGTCTGGACTTCCCATTGTACATCCGGCTATAAGACTTTGCCAATGTAGCTGCACTATCACAACGGATAGAAATAGGTGCTATAGGTTTAGGCCACAATGAAATATCAAAGCAAGTTTTTCAACCATTCGACTTTTTTACCGTTTGCTAAGGCCACAAATTCGATTCCATTGTTAAATTGGTGATGCAAGTTTGCTTCTTGGATGCTCGAAGTTGCACCTCCACTAAGTAGGAATACCCGACCACCGGTAGGCAATTGTCTTCGATGTTCTTGATCCAACTTGCATCGGTGTATCCTTCTATCTTGAAGGATACCCAAGATATGAGACTATAATCCATAGTTCTCTTGAGATACTTGATGCCCTCTCCGAACTACTTGCCAATGATGAGCACTAGGATTGCTAGTATACCTGCTCAGTTTACCCACTGCAAAAGCAATATCATGTCTTATACAAGTCATGGCATACATTAGGCAGCCAATTACCCTAGAATACTCAAGTTGACATACAGCCTTGCCATTGTTAGGCATCAGCTTCCCACAAGTATGCATAGGTGTACTCACAGGAGTACATTCAAAGTAATTGAATTTCCTCAACACCTTCTCAATAAAATGAGAATGAGAGATATAAATTCTTTTACTTTCATGTTTAATCCTTATACCAAGGATAACATCAGCCTCCCCCAGGTCCTTCATGGAGAACCTTGATGGAAAAAATTCCTTTGTCATGTCAACCTGATTTTGGTTAGTGCCAATGATCAACATGTTATCAACATATAGACAAATGATGACTCCTTTACCAGATTCATCAAATTTGCTATATACACATTTGTCGGATTAGTTAATTAAATAACCATTAGACAAAACCACTTCATCAAAATTTTGATGCCATTGCTTAGGTGCCTGCTTTAGTTCATAAAGAGACTTAATCAATTTACACACCTTTTTTATTGCGGGCAAGATGAAGCCTTGAGGTTGGTTCATATAAACCTCCCCATCCAATTCACCATTTAAGAAAGTCATTTTCACATCCATCGATGAATAATCGATTATGAATTGATGCCAAAAATCAACAGATCTTATAGGTATCGATACGAGCCACACGGGCATAAGTATCAAAATAGTCTATTCGACTTTTGTTTAAAGCCACGAATGACTAGTCTAGCCTTGAACTTTTCAATAGTTCCATCTACCTTCATTTTCTTTTGAAAATCCATTTGCAACCCAAGGTTTGCAACCGGTGGTAGATCAACCAACACCCAAGTGTTGTTGCCCATGATGGAATCCATCTCATCATTGATTGCTTCTTTCCGAAAGCAATATCACGAGAATTCATTGCTTCTTCAAATGTCTTGGGATCATCCTCAACAATGCGACAATAGGAGTATTGGTCGAGACCTCATCCTTGTTCCTTCAATTAAGTATAATTGAAACTCGGTCCAAATGACTTTGGAGTCCGGACCCTTTGCTCTTTCGAGCACGTGTTCGAGTTGTTGAACCACAACCTCATCGGGGACCTCGATGGTAATTCATCGAGGACCTCGATATACCAATGTCATGAGTTCCGGTGGGAACCATCGACTTGGTCTGGGGCCGACGAGAATCTATTTTCATCAAATATAACATCCCTTGATTCAATTATTGAGTTAATTGAAACATATTCATTAGGTTCAATAACATAGAACCTAAAAGCCTTGGAATGCTCGGCATATCCAAAAAGATGCATTCAATGCCTCTTTCACCCAAAGTTTTCAACTTTGGATCGTGAATCTTACAACCCCTACATCCCCAAACCACGAGATAGTTCGGTTGGGTTTCCTTTTGTCCGAGTTCATAAGGGTAGTCTTGTTCCTTTGTTGAGAACCCTATTTAATAAATAGCAAGTCATTAACATAGCTTCACCCCGAACCCACCCTTGACTCGATCTGAATAGGACAATATGGAATTAACCATCTCCTTCAACACCTGTTTTCCTTTCGAAAATACCATTTCTTGAGGAGTATAGAAGCGGTCATTTCATGGATAATACCAACAGATGAAAAAACAGAGTATCCATGTACTCTCCTCCCTATCGGTCCTTAATCTTTTGATCGGGGACCCAGTTGCAATTCAACTTGATTTTAAACACTTTGAATTTATCTAATGCTTCATCTTTAGTATGTAATAGATAGACATAACAAAACCTAGAAGCATCATCAATAAATGTCACAAAGTATTTCTTATTCCCACGAGGAGTGGCATGCACATCACACAGTCATCGTGTATTAGCTCGAGCTTAGTCTCACGATTAACAACCTGAAAAGGTTTCTTAGTTATTTTGGTCAACATGCAAGTTTTACACTTTTCAGTGTCCATGTCAAATGCTGGGATTAACCCATCCTTAGACATATCTTGCATCCTTTTATAGTGTATATGACCAAGTCTAGCATGCCAAAGGATAAAGTCAGACATGTTAGTGGTGGTCACAAAGGCTGAATTGACATAATCATTAAAAATGTTCAACCTAAACATTTGATTACACAAATATTCAAAACCAATAAACACACCATGTTTAGACAAAACAAATTTATCATATTCAATAACTTGTTTATAACCATGATTATTCAAAATACTACTTGAAAACAAGTTCTTCCTTATATCAGGAACATGAATAACATTAAACAAAGTTACAATCTTTCCGAACTAAATTTAAGATCTACACAACCACGACCATGCACCAAGGTCATTGACTCATTTCCCATGTGAAGAATAGAACCATCATTCGGTGACTCATAAGTCTTGAACCAACTTCTATCTTTGCACGCATGAACTGTAGCACTGAGTCAACCCACCACGCAACATCATCATCACGCACATAATAAGATTCGAGATACATATGTAACATAATAAATCGAAAAGACTTATTAAACATATTCGACCTTTCGGTGAGTTGGTAGAACCACCACTCCACGAACCATTAGTGCACGATCCATTGGTTTTAGCACCAACCTTAACACATTTGCAATCCCTTTTAATGTGACCGGTTTGCCACATTTCCAACAAGTAGGTGTTGCCTTCTTGTTAGGATATGCCCTGTGTTATCATGATGTTTCGTTTTCCTTTGTTGTCATTGTACACGGTGGAGTTGTTATGCTCCACCATATTGACAACAGATGAACCATAGCATTGCTACTCTTTGGCTTGTCATTATCACGCACCACGGTGAATCCTCAATGCGCAGATGAATGCCCAACTCAACGAGTTAACTCATACTTCTTATGATTCAAGGTATGCTTGAAAAATTCCAAGAAAGGGAAGTTTATCAATGACACAAGAGACGAAATAGCCTCATCCATGTGCATATTATGTTGTGTAAACCTTCAAGTATACCAAGAAGTTCATTGTATTGTTCCATAACCGATGCGGAATCGGTCATTTTGTAATTTGTGAAATTACTTACCAGAACTTCTTACTTGATGCATCCTTAGCCATATATTTGGTATCCAAGGAATCCCATAGTTCTTTGGAAGATTCAAAGTTCTGATAAATTTCTAATAGAGAATCAGACATACCATTGAGGATTAAGCCTCTGCAAATGTAGTCATCATTCTCCCATTTGCTCCTTCTCCTGATCTGCTCTATAGTAGCATCATCCCCATCATCAGGAATAGGAGTGGTAAGCACATACACCACGCTCATGCTAGAAAGCAAGAAGTGCATCTTTTTCTGCCATCTCCTAAAGTTCACCCCTTCAAACTTGTCGAGCTTGGCAAAGTTTGAAGCCATGTGTTTCATAGCAACATCAGCCATTGATTATCACAAATAATTTACTTTGATTGTTGGTGGTAATTCGCCCAGAACAGGGTAAGATAATCAGTAGCAATGCTATACCAAATCAGGTTACCGGATATCACTTGGAATCGTGTGATCACTTTCCAAAGTAAACTATTCGACCCTATACCTGGGTTACACGAATATCTACTTGGGATAAGACCAAATGTTAGTTATTGAATTAGGCACAATCAATAACCCTTGCACTTATAAGTGCTTTAGCTTTCTGTTTGTTTCTCCTAGTTTTAGTACATCTTCATGCTGATGATGACGATCTCTATATATAGTAGAGAACACTCAACCCTAGTCAATGGACTTTATGAGTGATTAACGACCAATTAATCACCCATAATAAACCTCCATTATCATAGGAATAGTGGTTACATGACCAATTAAACGTGGTCATTATGCAGTTGTAATTGCCACTTGAACAGGTCAATGCCTGTTACAAGTTGATTCCAGTACTACCAGTTGGAACTAGCCTACCAGTACTAACTTAGTACTATCAGTAGGAACTAGCCTACCAGTACTAACTTAGTACTACAAGTACTAACTCTGGCTACCAATAGTAACTTAGCACTATCAGTACTAATTTACACTACCAGTATTAACACTGGATACCATTACTAACTTAGCACTATCAGTACTAACTTAGCACTACCAGTACTAACCACTATTGAGTCAGGGTGTTCAGGGACCTCATGGGTGTACACTCCGTACCTCCTAACCTAAAACCAGGTGTGAACTAATCCCACAAGTGCACTAAATTTTCCAACATCCTCATGTTATCCAATGAGCTCACATAACGAACCATCACAACAATATATGATCTAGTAACATTGCTCGCAACAGTTGAAACATACACACAAACAAATTACAGAACTTTATGCCACTTCAATTAAGAATATGTTAGATTATGATATATCTCTTATCACTTTTATCTTTATAAAGTACAGGGACTGATTTTGTTATTCTTATATCTGTTTTGTAGCTAAAACAAGAAGTTGTGTCAAGTGTTAATACAAATAAACCGTAAAAACGTTTATTAATATTTTGCGATCTCTTTGTGTTTTGTTAATAACAAATATAATGTTATCTTAAGTATAATTATAAGGATACATGTCATTTTTGTAAAGCATTTACATATAGCCATTTAAATACAAAATGTAGTAATTAAGCATTTGTTGTAATAGTTTATTAGGATGGGTAAAACCATAACCCATGGATCTTAACCCATACCAAGTTGGCTAGATACAATGTATACTTAGATACATTGAATCTAAAGAAACCCATGGACCAACCCATAACCCATGACCCATGACCCTAGGATACACTAGACGGATCCCAGTGGAAGGGATCCGTGGGATCCGAGAACAGTGAAGATTTTTGCCTATAAATAGAGAACCATTTCTTCATTCTAACTCACCCTCTTCTTACTAAATCTCTCAAACACTCTCATTCTCTTCTAACATATAGATCACTTGATCTAGAGTTGTTCTTCTTTCTTTCTATTGTGATTCTCATATAGGTCCTTCTAAGGCGAGATCACGAGCATTCTACAAGTCATCCAAGCAAGGGGTCCTTGATTGATTTGTCACTCCATAAGATTTACGTGGCGAAGATCTTGTATTTGATATTTCACATATTTGTTGTGTAATAGTCGTGTTGGTTTGGTCCACCGTGTTACGGACTCGGTATCTAGCTTTGTACGGAAAAGTGTAAACAACGTTGTGAAGGCTTCTCCGCCAAGTGAAGGAGTTTGTTGATATAGTGCTTGAACTCTCGAGTAGGTGACTCAGGGAGTAGAGTAGGGCAAGGAAGGTGTCCTTGTAGCCGAACCATTATACATCGGTTGTGTCTTTTCTTTCCCTTCGCTTTACTTTATTTACTTGCTTTATCATTAGATCTATACTTTCTCTACATCCATAAGATCTCACATATTAACGAATCTAAAGTTTTTGAAACTAACGTAAAATCGGCAAAACTATTCAACCCCCCCTTCTAGTTTTCCACAATTGGCATCAAGAGCTAAGTTTATAAAAGTTTTAAAGTAAAATTGTATTTTAAAACTTTTCGATCACTATGGGTTCGAAAATTATAAGGAAGGGCAATCTATGCAACGACCACCACTACTTGAAACTAATGGTTTTATATATTGGAAAAATAGATTCGAAACATATGTGAAATCTAAAGATATTGATCTTTGGTACATTATTGTTGAAGGCAACTTTGAGGCTACCTCAAAAGACGATAAAGGGAATTTAGTTAACATACCTCATGATAAACTAAATGATGAAATGAAGAAAAAGCTTTCTAAAAATAGTGAAGCAAAAATGGTTTTATATAATGCTTTACCGAAAAAGGAATTCAAAAAAATTTCTATGCTTAAAACCTCTAAAGAAATTTGGACTTCTTTAGTTGTAACTCATCAAGGCAACCAACAAGTTAAGAATAATAAAATTGATTTATTTGTTCAACAATATGAACAATTTTCAATATCGGATGAGGAAACTATAGATCATTCTTTTGCTAACTTTAATACTATTATTACATCTTTACAAGCACTTGATGAATCTTTTCTAGCCGTAACCATGTTAGGAGATATCTAAGGGCACTTCCATCAGTGGAGATCCAAGGTGACGGCGATCGAAGAGTCAAAAGATTTGACAATCCTCACCTCGATGAACTCATAGGCAACCTAAAAGTCTAAGAGCTTGTCCTTGCCAAAGACTCAAGCCTCAAAGGTAAAGAGAAACAAAATCTCTTGCTCTTAAAGCCAAAAGGCTTCAAGCGATGAAGAGAACTCCTCTTCGAGTAGTGACGACGAGGAGTACGCTATGGCGGTAAGTGTGACAACTCGCAATTTCAAGTCATTTCTCAAGTTTCACTATTTCAACATTTATCGTAAACTAGGTTTACGTGTTCCAAATTCGCGTAACCTTAATGGTTTAGCGGCGAATTCATGATCATATCATCACGAACATTTCATATGGACTAAGTTTAGTCTACATTTCATTAGCATCATTTGCATCATGTTAGTTCATTCATGATTTTTGCATTTCACATTAAACACGTAAATTTTATATTAAATAAGCGTTATCGCGTAAGTTATTATTTTGAAAATATAACCCGATGCTTCCAAAATTATCCGACATATTTTATACTTACATTTAGTTTATAAAAACAATATTTTGAGTTTACCAGTGTTTTAAATTTATTTTGTATATAAATCATTAAATTTATATTATTACGACGCTTTTCTTAAAAACTACACGATAATTATTATATCACTCAAATCTTACCAGGAATGTATTTTTACAATTTTTATGATCTCATTATAATCTATTTTGATCTATTAAAAATTTCCTTTAATACACTAATGTATATTAAACCTTACAAGTTACATTTAAACTACACATTTACTTACACTTTTTCTAACAATTATACAATATATAAAGAGAAAAAAAAAAAAAAAAGATATTTGGTACATACCTCCCCCCTTGGCCGACTAAGGGGGAGGTAGCATTAATTAGTTGGTGTAAAAATTTTCTTCATTGATTTTATAGATCCATACTCTTTCATTTACTCATTTCATTCACTCATAATTCAAAGTTGATAAAAAATTTCTTCTCTCTTTGTTCTTCATCCTATAACCGGCCATTCAAGGAGATACAAGGGATCATCAAATTTTTTTTTTACAAGCTCAAGTATATACAATCTAGATCACACTCTTATTAAGGTTTTGAAATAAAAACCTAGGGTGTTTAGGTTAAACCTTTGTTCTTTGCACCTCATCATAGTTTACTTGTAAGCATATCATTTATATTTTCATTTTCCTTATCATTTCATATTTATTTCTTCATATTTAGGCAAAACATGCAAGACTTGTGTTTATTTATACCATTTTACATGATTTTTAGAGTTTTATATATATAAAGTCATCCTATAATTATTCCTTGTTATATTTTGGTCTTGATGATGTTTAGGAACCCATGACACCCTAAGAAGGTGTATGGTAGGATTAGATTAGCTTTGGAGTTGATTTGAAGGTTGGAATAGGTTTAGTCGAGAAAACTATTTTCGACAAGTATTAAAAGTGGTCTGTTCTTATTTTGTTTTTCTGGAAAATCCGACAGTAGGCAAAATTTTTGGTCTTGATATTTAGAAAATATACTTTAAAAGCGAATCCGTGGCAGCTTGAGCGGATTAAAGCGGAGTTATAACGAAGAAGTTATGAATTTTTCAAGTTGACGACGAAATATATATATATTTCGAAAATTTCAGCAAGGTATTTTATTTTGTACGAGTTAAAAGCGAGCCTTAAGCTTTATAAATTATTTCGACTTGTCAAAAATATATTAGTATACTTTGATACGAAGCTAAGGACGTATAATACGTGAAAGCAGTTTGAAGCAGCGAAGATATACACGTTTTCATAAACTTGCCGTAACTATTATTTTCGGAAAAACTATATTATTTTACGAGACAAGTGTTACGGTAACTAAAACGACCATGTTGAAGGCTGTTTTAACATGGATGTGGAACTTTGGAGCGAAATGTCTTCTAATAAAATCGAGATCACCAAGCATATTTTCTAAAGCGACTAACCGTTTGTATAAGCGGAGTTGTAATAAATTATTCTGGTTGCTTAAACTTTGCGAAACTCATTTTTAAACAACATTTGAACAAAATCACCATATTTAACCTCTATTATCTTTATGTTCGAGACCTCTATGAAAACTCATGAACTGAAACTTCTAGATTTTGATACAAGCTTTCCAAAAGCTGTTGAGTTCGTTTCCTAACGTTCGACGTACACCATTTTACGACTAGCTTTTGAAGCCATTTTTGTCACTTTCATGAAATTTCCGGCGACATTATTTTCTGACGAAAAGTTAAAATTTCACAATAAATCATTAATAAACTATTGTAGGATGACATTTTGGCGTAAATACTTGTAAAGTAATTTAAGAATGGTCAAGGCGTCAAAAGAGTATTTTTCGACGATAAGTATTATTTTCAAAACTCGCAAATGGTATAAATAACATCTGAAATGCATGCATAACATTGCATCATAACTCATTACGTATCATATCATTCATAATAGGTCATTTTCGAGATTCACTATATTTCGGTGTATCCACTTTTGTCATCGTAATCATTACAACAGGTGAGTTCATAGCCCCACTTTTACTCTTTTAACCGTTTACAAACTCTTGGGGAGATACATGCTACATTTTAATCGAACACAAATTCTTTGAGCTGTATGCTATAACCGAATGTTTTATTGTCACTAAGTATTTGCCATGTTCAAGTCCCTACATCATGAACCATTAGTCACTTGCGGTGGCCGAATATTGTGAATAGGCCTATTGGAATTAACACTCCCGCTCTTATTGACCCAGTTAGGAAATCGGCGCACTATATTGAACGATGAAGGTAAATTGGCAAGTTTACCTATTAGGCGGCGATGAAACGATGATTACCAATTTTTATTGGTGCGATGTTTACGCTTTGGTGTCATGAACTTAGTGAAATAAATACGATTTTGTTTTCAACGATGAGTGTGAAACAATTTAACTCACACTACGATGATTGTGTTCAAACAATTACTTAAACCTATGGATTTCACTCAACCTTTGTGTTGACCTTTTTAAGCATGTTTTATCTCGGTATACAATTCATGGCATACATTTGGACACATCATAGAGTCGCGGTGACGACGTCTCACATGGGTTTATGAACTTTTGAACATCGTTTGACTTGTATTAAACTTAATTTCCGTGCATAGTAACTTTCATTTAGGACCTATCTTTGTAACTCTGAATGTTTTTATTAAATCAAGCGATGTATTTTCCAAACGACACTTTAGATCGTTCAATATAACTGTGATTGTGATGCTATGACAATCAATCCCGAGAATTCCATTCATTGCAAAAGCAGTAATTTGGGGTGTGACGGTGAGGGACTTTAAAAGTTCTTTAGAAGAAAGGAAGATCGTCAAACAACCATATGATGATAAGAAAGGCATTCGGAAAAGCAAAGAGGACGAAGCCAAAGGATGATCGTGCTTGCTTTAAATGTGGGGACCCAAACCACTTTATTAGTAAGTGTCCCAAAACGGGATGATCAAAAAGCGTTCGTGAGCGGCACGTGGGGAATGAGCGACGAGGAGGACAAAGAAATTTGTCTCATGGCAAATGACGAGGTATGCCACGAATACTATAGTAGTTCATCACTTGATGACGACTCTTTGCATAATGAATATGACAAACTATGCAACATTAGCTCAAAACTAATTAACAAACATAAGCTTTTAAAGAGTCAAAACCAACGTTTAGATAAAGAAGTCATAGAATTAAAAGCAAAACTAAAACGTTTAGAAAAGGGTAAAATAGCAAGTGGTGAATGTGAACTTTGCGTTCAACTCCAAACACTAGTTGATCATCTAGATTCTAAAATTGCTAGAATGAGTACGAACACCTTAGATACAATACTAGATGGTGTTAAAACCGGTAACAACCTAAAAGGCTTAGGTATTCAGCAACTTGATCCATCAACTAGATCCATCAACTAGTGAAAGTAAAGAAACAAAATTTGTTAAGGCGCTAGAGAAACCAGCCACTGTTGTGGCGGATCCCACGGATCCCCAAAAGGGAACCGGCTAGTGTACAGACGGGGATCCGTGGATCTGCTGTAAGCAAGTAGATAGTAATAACGTGGCGTCTTCATCTAGAACCGATTTTGTTATCATTAATAGGAAGAAACCAACTCGCGTCACCATTAGACAACCACCTCCAAAATATAATCCTACTTTTGCAAGAAACAAAGCTTCATCTTTTTCAAAACCTAATTCATTTAGGAGACCTAATAACTTTTATCCAAGAAGTAACCATCAAATGGGATGGAACCCAAATATGCAAAACGGTTTTCCTTTTCAAAACTTTGCTTCATGGAATGCATACTCATCTTATCCATACATGTCTAACATGAATGGAATGTTTAACACTAATGGACCCATGAACAAATGGGGACTAAACTTTTGAGTTTATTATTGTTTTAGGTATGCTTAAAGGTCGATCTAGACCCCGATGAATGGGTCAAGGATAGTGGGTGCACGAGGCACATGACCGGCAATAGGGATCTATTCTCCACATATGAATCCGTAAATTGAGGTAATGTGGTGTTTGGAAATAGCAAAAGTAGAATCATCGGTAAAGGTATGATTTCTAACAAATCTCTAACCACTAACGGTGTGTGTCACATAGAAAACCTAAACTTTAATCTCTTAAGTATAAGACAAATATGTGATAAAAAGTGCAATGTACTTTTTACCAAAACCGGTAGTAAGATACTAAAAAATGGCATAACCATAGGAAGAGGAATTAGGAAACATGGGTCTATGTCATTAAAATTGGTAATGAACCTAAAGAAAAACTTTGTCTTACCTCTATGGATGATACTTGACCTTATGGCATCGAAGATTGGGTCATGCCAATATGCGACTTCTTGATCGCTATCATCCAAAGATCTAGTAAGAGATCTACCTAAGTTAAAATATGAACATCACTTTTGTGATGCTTGTAATGTAGGAAAACAAGCTCATTCTAGTCATAAAGCTAAAAACATGGTGTCAACAACTAGGTGTCTAGAATTACTACATATGAATTTATTTGGTCCATCCGCTATCCAAAGTTAAGGCAACTACTACACTTTGGTCATAGTGGATGACTACTCTAGTATACATGGACAAAATTTTTAAAGAACAAAACGGAAACCTTTAATTATTTTGAAATATTAAGCAAAAAGATCCAAAGACAACTAGGAAGTCCTATAGTGTCCATTAGGACGGATCATGGTAGGGAATTCGATAATGAAGTGCAATTTGGAGCCTTTTGTGACGCTAATGGTATTACTCACAACTTCTCGGCTCCACGCACTCCACAATCGAATGGGGTAGTAGAAAGAAATTATAAAACCCTACAAGAAATGAGTTGAACAATGCTTAATGTACAATCCATACCTCAAAAGTTTTGGTGTAATGCCGTTGATACTTTAACGTACATACTCAATCGAGTCTTAATAAGACCAATCTTAGGTAAAACTCCATATGAGTTACTCCGAGGCAAAAAGCCTACGTTAAATCACCTTAGAGTCTTTGGAAACAAATGTTTTATTCTTAACACTAAAGATTACCTTACAAAATTTGATCCTAAATCAACTGAAGGTAACTTTCTAGGTTATTCGCCAAATAGCAAAGCTTACGTCATATTAAACAAAGAAACAATGAAGGTAGAAGAGTCATTAAATATAAATTTGATGAAAGTCCACCCAAACCCTCTCCACTCTTGTCGATGGCGAGATCATAGAAAGTGATGCTATAGTAATAATGAAAAAGATAAATGAAGAAGAAGAACCTTTAAATAATGAAATCATAAACATTAAAGAGTCCAAAGATCACCCGTAGATAAAGTCATAGGAAAGCCAAGCGAGCGAACATTAAGGTCTCAAGTTCAAAATCAAAGTAGCTTGTTTTGTTTCGTTTCAACCATAGAACCTAGGAATACACAAGAAGCCATAAAAGATGAGAGTTGGGTAATGGCTATGCAAGAAGAACTAAATCAATTCGTGTCTAATGATGTTTGGACGCTTGTCCCTCCACCTAGTAATCAAACCATAATAGGAACCAAATGGGTTTATAAAAACAAATTAGATGCAAACGGAGTAGTGTCTAGGAACAAGGCTAGACTCATTGCCCAAGGGTATAACCAACAAGAAGGAATAGACTTTGATGAGACCTATGCCCCCGTGGCTAGATTAGAGTCTATAAGAATACTTCTTGCATATGCTTGTGCTAATGATCTAAAGCTTTATCAAATGGATGTCAAAAGTGCTTTTCTAAATGGTTTCATTAATGAAGAAGTATACGTAGCTCAACCTCCAGGCTTCATCGATTTTGAAAAACCCAAACATGTATATAAATTAAAGAAAGCCCTTTACGGTCTTAAACAAGCTCCAAAAGTTTGGTATGATAGACTCAAGTCATTTTTAATTAAACACAACTTTACCATGGGGTTAGTTGACAACACACTTTTTACTAAGAAAAGAGAGTCACATATAATAATAGTGCAAATATATTTAGATGATATTATATTCGGATCCACTTGTCAAGACATGTGTGATGATTTCTCTAAAATCATGCATGGCGAGTTCGAGATGAGTATGATGTGAGAACTTAGTTTCTTTCTTGGTCTACAAATTAAATAAGTAGAAGATGGTATCTTCTTTAATCAATCTAAATACATAAAGGAGATGTTAAAGAAATTCGGTCTAGAAGAGTCGAAACCAATTAGGACACCAATGTCATCCGACACCAAACTCACAAAAGATGAAGACGGTTAATCCGTAGATAATACTAAATATCATGGCATGATAGGTAGTCTTCTCTACCTCACGGCAAGTAAGCCCGATATCATGTTTAGTGTTTGCTTATGTGCTAGGTTTCAAGAAGACCCTAAAATATCACACCTAGAAGCCGTAAAAAGGATATTTAGATACATTAAGGGTACATCACAATTAGGATTATGGTATCCTAAGGGCACGGGAGTAGAAACAATTGTATATGCAGATTCGACCATGCGGTGATTACGTTGATAGATAAAGTACAAGTGGGGTATGTACTTTCATGGGATGTTGTTTAACATCTTGGTTTCTAAGAAACAAGCGGCATTAGCAATATCAACAAGCTGAAGCCGAGTATGTCTCCGCCGGCAAAGCATGCCAACAAGCACTATGGATGAAACAAGCGTTAGTCGACTCGACATTCCTCTAGCGACATAGCCATCCTATGTGACAACAAAGGTGCCATCGACTTAAGCAAGAATCCGGTATTGCATTCTCGCACAAAGCATATAGAGATTCGACATCACTTCTTAAGAGACAATGTTCAAATGGGGAACATCTCTATTGAGAAGGTAGCATCCGAAGACAACATAGCCGGCGTCCTCACCAAACCGTTGAAGGCGGAACAATTCAACCTACTTCGTCTTGGTCTTGGTCTAATGGAACAAACGTCGTAAATTATTTGACTCTACAAGGTATGTAAACACTAGCCTTCTTCTTTCTGAGTCTAGGATATCTATTTCATGCACAACTCACAAACAATACGGGAATTTTCAAAACCCAAGATAAGTTTTCAACTTATAGCTTTCTTATTTTTTTTCTTTTCAAACACATACACATTTTCAAAGAAAAACTATTTTCAAAATGTTTTCTAAAAGAATGATACCTTCCCGTATCAATTTCACAAAAGCAATTTCTCACGTCTAGGACAAATCGCTTTTTCATTATTAATACAAAGTAAAAACTCGTTTTCATTACATCTCATGTCTTTTGAATGCTAAAGGGGACATATAACTAATATGTGTTTTCGGGTACATTCATTTAAGCAACAATGAATTAGGAGCATTGATAACACTCAATTACGTACTTGTGTACTAAATATGTGTTTTTGGGTTATCTCAATAGGATGCTTTTTCTACTTCTAGTTTACTTTTCTTTTTCTTTTAGAGGTCGAGATAACCGCAACTCCAAATAGTTTACATATAGGCACACAATAGGCAAAAATGTTTCCAAAAGGAAAATTTTGTCTTTGCTGAATCACAGACCCACGGATCCCGGCCTTCATCTTCGGGCGGATCCCTCAAGGAAGGATCCGTGGGATCCGTGAGACAAAAGCTGTTTTTACCTTCTATTCTTTTCACTTTGGATGAAAAATCCATATATTTTTTTAATTTTTTTTGGAGTATGCTCTTTAATGCTTGTGTTCTCATGATCACATGCCTTAAATTCATATCTAATCATTAGATTTTAATCCACATTTTGGGTCAAGCATTCATTACAATGATTTGTTTTCTATATAGAACTCCCAAAATGCTTGCATAATCCATCTCATCCTCACAAACACAATACACCATGTCATCCACAAATCCTTTAGATGAATCACCAAGTAAAAACAATCATCTTCATGATACCCAAACCTTTGTACTAACCACATCCAAAATACCACAATCAAACTCTAGGATATCCGCACGGATTAGTATCCGATCTTGTTGCTTAGCAAAACCAACCTCAAATGGTTCATCCTCAACAAACAACTCACCACAAGATGCTTCTTTTATAGCACCTCCCTCATCATCAACAAGTACACCAACTTCATCACCACCTAAAGTCACTCTTTTGAAACTCCTTAAGACTCCAACAAGATCCAAACAACCTAAACAAAAAGAAATAGTCTTTTCAACACCCCCCACATCTCCAAATACTATTTTTCAAGATCTTGAAACATCACCACCATTAGCTCCCATAACATTACAAGAACATCTAGGTTCTTTTCCACCACCATTTACAAACATTCCGGATGTTGATCCATATTTTCCTATTTTTCCACCACATCTTCCGCATAACTCAAATCAAAACAACCCGGAAAACTTCCGCACTAATTACCCACATCATTTACATTGTGAACATTGCCAATCCACTAGGGAAATCGCAATAGAAGTTAGGGAAGAAATGCGTTTCATACTCAACCTCATCCTTGATCGCATCAATACCATCACTCATCAAAACCTCCATCCATAACCTTATGCAAGCATGGAAGGAATCACTACTACTATTTTCTATTTTTAGTATTTTTATTAAGTCATTTTCAAGAACAAGTCTTGTTCTTATTGTTTGTGCTTGTGCGTGGCATAAATACCACTACAATCATTGTTTTATTACAAGGGCTTATTTACATACCTTGGCTCCCAATCTTGATTCTCGTCAATCACAAGATTATTTAAGCATGTTACTAACCTCTCTTTTTGTAGGATTTTTATTTTTCTTCACTTGACGTCCCAAACAAAGGGGAGCTACCGTCAAGGGGGAGTTAGCGTTTATTTCTTCCAAGGGTTAACTTTTTGTTTTGACAAAAAAGGGGAGAAGAAGTAAAACTTAGGGTCTTTCAAAAATTATATCTATTCTTAAGTTTTACTCATCATAACATTATGTTTTGTCATCAACAAAAAGGGAGAGATTGTTAATACAAATAAATAGTAAAAATGTTTATTAATATTTTGCGATCTCTTTGTGTTTTGTTGATAAAAAATATAATGTTATCTTAAGTATAATTATAAGGATACATGTCATTTTTGTAAAGCATTTACATATAGCCATTTAAATACAAAATGTAGTAATTAAGCATTTGTTGTAATAGTTTATTAGGATGGGTAAAACCATAACCCATGGACCATAACCCATGGATCTTAACCCATACCTGTTGGCTAGATACAATGTATACTTAGATACATTGAATCTAAAGAAAACCCATGGACCAACACATAACCCATGACCCATTACCAAAAACCCATGGGCAAGAGGCATTCCACGGATCCCTAGGATTACACTAGACGGATCCCAAGTGGAAGTGTTAGGAATCGAAATTCCGTGTATTAAAGAGTCGGTCACCTCAAGTATATGTAATCGTTAAAAGCTCGTAGTCGTACTTCTTTTATGTTAAGTAGTATTTAGTTAAGTAACACCGTGGAGGACGGACGGGTCTTTACCCATCAGATGCACGATCCACACCCGATGTGTGGCGATTTATGTAAGACTATAAATACTCTCTACCTCCCAAGGTAGAGAGTTGGAGCTCATAATAATATCTTTCACTTTCTCTCACTAAGTTCCCTAAACCTCTAACTTTCTCTCTAGAACCTCATTCATACGCCACTTTGTGTTATGGTTTGATGTGTATGTGAAAACTAATATCTTACAATTGGTATCAAGAGCCATGGTTAGATCATATCTTGCACATCTTTGGATTTCTAGTGGTTTTAGGTGGTTTTGAGTTTGAAATAGTTTAGTGGTTTGTGCATCATTTGGTTGATTTCTTGTGTTAAAGTTTGGATTTTGTTAGTACTTTTATGTTTAGAATCTTCACAAGTGTTTAGGTTTTCATTTGGTAAACTTGAATCATCTTGGTAGGGTTGTTTTGGATTGAAAAGTGATGTTTATGAGTTTTTTCATGCTAGCGACTTAACACACGAATTCTTTCTTCGTAGCGACTTGCTTTACAAATTTGTAGCGAGTTACTGAGTTTTGGACCTAGCGACTTAGAACTAGTGACTTACGGTACAAGTAGTGGAATTTCCACCACAGTGGCGACTTGAGTGCATGGCGAGTTGCTATTTAGCGACTTGTATCTTTAGCGACTTGAGTAGCAATGTCGCCAAAATTTTGCTAGCGACTTGAGGCTAAGCGAGTTCTTGCTAGCGACTTGCACTCGTCTAGCGACTTGGGACTTTAGCGACTTGGGAGTGTAGCGAATTAGGTGTTAGCGACTTGGTGCATTTTCTTCTAGCGACTTGGGTGATTGTTTACGGTTTTCTCTTGATTTAGTAAAATCCGTGAAAGAATCTATTTCCGGTTTAATCATAGAGTTATAAAATCCGTATAATCTGTTAACATGTCTACCAACGTTCCCACTATCATCTCCATTGTTGTCGAGGATGTTCAAGCGGTGGCTCGGATACTCGCCCACCCATGCTTGACAGGCCGACTACGATTCTTGGGCTCAACGAATCATTGTCTTGCCTTGGAAAGGAAAATGGTGTCAACATTCTCAAATCCATTGATGAAGGACCGTATCGAGTTGAGGCGACCGAGAGATATACTTGACACTAATGAAGATGGAACTCCTATTTACGGAATGGACGGACCTAAAATGTATGATGAGCTTGATGATAAGGAGAAAAGAGATTCGATGCGGATATCGGGGCTTAACATTGTTCTTCAAGGTCTTCCTAAAGACATCTACAAGGCGATCAATCACAACACCGATGCAAAGGCGGTATGGGATAATGTCAAGATGCTTCTCTCGGGTTCGTAATTAACAATGGAAAAGAAAATCACAACTCTATGACGAATTTGAACACTTCAAGATGAAACCGGATGAGAGTGTCTATGAGTACTATGTGAGATTTCATAAGTTGGTGAATGACATGAGGAACATCGAATGACTATGCCTAACATTCATTTGAACTCAAAATTTGTGAACAACGTGAATCCCGAATGGCACAAGTTTGTCACCTCTGTGAAGCTCACTAAAGGATTGAAGAATACAAACTATGAGCAACTCTATTCCTTCCTCCTTGAATGAGAGACATGCTATGTTTGAAAAATTGGTTCTCAATCGGTTCAAAACCAACACAGGAGAGACAAGCTTGTCCAATGACTCAACGCCTTCTACTCAAACATCGGAATCACAACCAAAGCTTCACAAGTCATACCCTTGGGTAATGGTAATCACAAACTCATTCCCGATCCTATGTTCAAACAAGTCGATCTTGATGCACACGTGGAAACTTCATTAATCAACTAGCTCTTCCGATTAGTCAAAACATGAATTCTCTCCACAATCCAACAACAACCTCGAGCGACTTCTAACCCACACAATCAAGCTCTGTTAAAGATGGAAGGATCGTGGTGCAACCAGTTCGGAAAGACAGTATGATCGGGGAAGAGGTGGGTGGTAGAGGTTATGTTGGTAACGAATCGAGGAAGGAATGGTAACCAAGGTCAAGCTAAGCCGATCAAATGTTATAAGCTGTGGTGGTGAGGACACATTGCAAGAAATCGCACATCTCCAAAGCGTCCACGAATCGCCGATTACTTGAGAGATAAGATGTTGCTTGTACAAGCTCGGGACATTGGTCTTTGCTTTGGATGAAGAGGAATTGTTGTTTCTTCTTGAGGGCAATGCCAAGACCTATGATGCAGAGGTGGATGAGTAGCCTATTCGTAAGATAGGTCACAATCATCGAATGCCTTTCAAGTCGTTGATCGTGATGCATACGACTGATGTGGATGATGGACCCATCGCACACACAATTTTTATGGCTAGCATTTCTCCAATGGTTTCTCCCAAGGTCTCTTCTTCACCACAAGCTGGCCCATCCAAGGACAAACTCATCTCGGAGGTATTAAAACTATACGATGATCTTGATGTGCAACAGATGCATGACAAAGTACAATCAATCGAAACTATTGAATCAAATATTGAAAATATGGGTAATATCGATATTGTCCCATATGATCAATATGTGAAACAAAGTGAAAGTGAAGTTGTACCAAGTGATGCATCTTCTGCGTCAACAATGACTATGTTTTTGATGAATACACTGCAAGTGCCCACGATGATTCTCGTAATTTCGAACTAAATGCATATAAAGAACGTGTTGCTATTTATGAACAACGTGCTAAATTTGAGTTGACCACTCGTGAGCGAAATGGATGACCAAGTGCGTCGATAATTAGAAAAAGTAATTTTAGAAGAAGTATTGAAACAAGAATTAAATTCCTTGCAAGAAAAACTTTCTAAAGCAATTAAGCAAAAACAAGAACTTCAAGAAAATGTGAAAATGCTTAAGCAAGAATTTAATGCAAAGGAATCAAAACTCTTGAGAGACTTTTCTAATCAAAACTTTGAAAACAAACTTGAAAACAAGTTGTACATACAAGGAAACACCGTTCGAATGCTCACATGGTCACTAAACATAGAGTTCTTAGCGATAAGCATAGTGTTCCCATTATAGATAAACCCAACCCCGAGTACGGAAGATAGCAAAAGCGACTCAAAGTGTGATCTATGATGGCAATGAGATTCTTAAACCTAGACAAAAACCTAGTTGTGTTGAGTGCACAGAGGATGATAAGAAACTAGATGAAATCACTAGGGAAAAGATGAATAAGAAACTAAATGATCCTAAATGCAAAGAAAAAATAATTATCACTCCTCATGACTACAAGAAGGAAAACTGGATTTCCTTGAACAAGTTTAAGCCTCGAGACATTGTTGACTCCGAACAAGTCTTCGGAAAATGGATTTAGATAAGCGTAAAGTGAAAATATTGTTGAAACAAACCCTCCCTTTGGAAAATGCCTAGGTAGTGTGTATCCTCCTAACACACCAATGCATCTTGTTCCTAGAACAATTGCCACTAAAAGCAAGACCTTAATTAGCCAATACGTTATTTTTCACTATTTGTTGATTTTGAGAAAACTTGCAAGAAAAGTATCACACCCATGGTATAATCAAGGAGAAAGGGTTTTGAACAAATGAAAGAATGTTATTTAACGAGGTCATGCCTTTCTTTAAACTTCTAAAAGATCACTTTGAGAGTCTTAAAAGGGGATAGAAACCGATATTAAGGGAATGGAAAAGGAATTTGATGCAATGATTGTTGAAGTTAGTGAATATGAGCGTGCACTAAAATATAATGAGATTGAGAGGAAGAACTTGCACATTAAATGAGACTCTTATTCTTGAATGTGTTGCTCAAGATGTGTTTTTCATCGCTACAATTTGTTCCATTAATGCTTCCAAATTTCATGAATTATCGGTTGCCTCAATGTCTCCCATGATCGTGTCATTGAGCTTGAAAAACTAATTTTGAACTAAGCGAGAAAATTGAACTGGATGATCACGACAATTTGGTTAAACATTTTTCTAAACTAGAAGTTGAGCATTTTAATTTACAACTAAAATATCAACATCTTAAAGAAAATGTCAAAACTTCAAATATCAAGACATCCTCGATGCCCCGAGTTTGATGCAGTTTTCAAATTAACAAACGTGATGAATGATTCAAGCTCGATGCAACACGATCGAGAAAGTTGAAAGCCTAAATCTCTCAATTAAAGGGTCAAACGAACAATATGACAGGCTCCCAAATGCCTCCTCCTTTAGATTCTCGTAATTCTCAAACGTTTCATCTTCAAAACCTAGTAAATGCACTACAAAAGGAAAACAAAAGTTTTCTAGAAGAAAATGAAAAGGTTAAACGTCATTTCAATGAGTTATTTGAATCAATTAAGGTCACTCAGTAACAAAATAACGAACAAATAGCTTCATTGCAAAAGGAAATTGAGAATCAAGAGTCGTAAAAGGAAAATGCCAATGACCAATGGGGAGAATGGTGTATCAAAGGTTCACTCTTGTGATAAATACGCTTTTACGTGAAATATGTCCTCCTCATCTAAGGAACAACAAACTTGCTATTCAAACATACTTCTCATCCCTTAAGGATTGCTTAGAATGTCTGCGTGAGATTGTTGAAGAGGATAAGTTAGAAACCTCATGATAATGCAATTGGACATGCATGCTTATATGCCAAACGATCTCAAGAAATCTTAGAATGCTTGATCACAATATGCCCAAAGTCATTAGGTGAGAGAGTTAATCCTTTGATTCCATGCTCGATGCCTAATGCCAAGTATGATATTCATTCGATTCCTAGTGCTTTGAATATGAACCATAGTGTGCCTTTAAGTAGTTCAGATTCCAAATCTGTCAATGCCAAGAAAGAGAACTCAAGTGTACCTTCTAGGAGGAATTCAAATATCAGTACTTCTAGTTTCAAGAAAGTGAACCTTAGTGTGCCTGCATGTAGTTCAGATCCCAAAGACATCTAAACAGTGATGCAAAGAGTAGTAAAACCAACTAATGTTCCCATTCCTCTACAGAGTAATCGGTGACATTAAAAGGAGCGGTCAAAGTCTCAAGACAATACAAGGAATGATAGGACCTCGCAAGCTAAGAATGTTCACCGGAAAAGAGTAGAAGAACAATCTAGGAACTTTAAGTTTGAATCGAATAAAACGAATCGTGTTGATTCTAGTATTAGCCATAGGCGTCTTGTAATTAATTCAATTCGATACTATTTGCAAACCTTGTATCGATGATCGCTTGAATTTCGCTTTCTAATCATGAATATGGTGTTAATGTTTTCCTAATGATGATAATGGTCCGATTAATGTTGCTTATGTTCATGCAAAAAAGGCAAAAGGCAAAACGAATGAGAGTTAGAAAACGTTGGAAACCCATAGGAAGAACATTTAGTAAGATAGGATTTTATTGGATACCGTTGGTCATAAGAATAATCGAGACAATGCCCACTAGAAAATGGATGCCTCTTGGTAGAACTATTCCCATAAGAAGTGAGCACACTTGTGAACATGGCTAATCTGGATACTAGTATCGCATCTATTCACAATGAATCCAAAGCCTTAATTCCTAATATGAATGCTCCTTTCTCCGATGTGGGTGTTCCAACTGTTGCTACTAACCAAATGGAACCCATTCTTGCATGGGGATCCCAATTATCCAGCTTATCCATTCTTGTTCGTGTTCAACTGCGGATCGTTCAAATCGCTTACGTGGTACCGGACTCAGTTGCTCCAAGCATATATTTGGAGATCGGTCGCGCTCATGAACTTCGTGAGAAAATTCATCGGGACCGTTAGATTCGGTAATGATCATTTCGGTGAAATCATGGGTTATGGAGATTACGTTGTTGGTGATAGTGTCATCTCTAGAGTATACTATGTGGAAGGTCCGGGTCATAATCGCTCGTTGGTCAATTCGTGATTACGATCTAGAGTAGCCTTGAAAAACATACCGCTTTGTTAGAGATCTTAATGGTAAGGAACCGTTAAAAGGAACTCGTGGCTCAAATCTTTACACCATCTCCATCGATGACATGATGAGGTCATCTCCAATCTGCTTGTTATCAAAGGCTTCTAAACAAAGTCATGGTTATGGCATCGTCGTCTCGATCACCTGAACTTCGGCACCATCAATGATCTCACCAGAAAGGACTTAGTTGTAGGTTTACCTAAACTCAAGTACGAAAAGGATCATCTTTATTTAGCATGTCAATTGGGAAAAAGCAAGAAGTATGCCCATAAACCCAAACCTACTAACTCTGTCACAGAAGTTCTTCATATGATTCATATGGATTTATGTGGACCAATGAGGGTGCGAAATATCTTTGGGAAGAAATATGTGTTAGTTGTGGTTGATGATTACTCTAGATTCACAGGGTCAAGTTCTTAAGGACAAAGGATGAAACTCCGATATCATCATCAAACTCATCAAACAGTGCAGTTCGACTTAACAAAACCGTCGAATTATCGAGCAGACAATGGAACCGAGTATGTCAACAAACAACTTAGTGAATTCTATGAAAGCGTTGGAATCGACCATCAAAGAAGTGTTCCACGAACCCCTCAATGTAATCGGTGTAGTTGAAAGACAAATCGAACTCTTGTTGAAGCCGCTAGAACAATCTTGATTTACTCAAAGGTTCCAATGTTTCTCGGGTTTGAAGCAATTGCCACCGCATGCTACACACAAAATCGTTCCTCGATTCACACTGCTCATGGAAAAACTCCATATGAACTTGTCCACAACAGAAAACCTAATCTCTCTTCCTTCGTGTGTTTGGTGCATTGTGTTATCCAACTAATGAGGGTCAATACTTAGGCAAACTTAGGGCTAAAGTCGACATTGGAGTATTTGTAGGATATGCACCAAACAAAAAGGGATACCGAATCTACAACAAAAGAACCCGAAATATCATGGAAACAATTCACGTTACGTTTGACGGTGACCGGTCAAATGGCTCTGGACACTCCACTCGGGACCCGCACTTCAAAAGCAGTCCCATTGGTTCATCCCTTGTTCTAAACTCTTCTCAAGAAACTCCATATGTACCTCCATCGAAGATGATTTAAAGAAATTGTTTGATCCTATGTTTGATGAACTGTATGATTCAATTACTAATGAGGTGTTGATCCTTCAATGAGGATGCTCATATTCCCGTGAATGAAGTCAATCCCTCGGTCTCAATATCTTTAAGTCAAGAAGCACTGCTGCGATCCTTGATCCTCATCAACAAATCATCATTCTTCAAATGTACATCATGGAAATGTTTACGCATCAATGATGAAGTTAATCCCTTTGCTACTCCCGAAGATGCTCCATTTGAAAACATATTTGCTCTGAATCATCATCGAACCATTTTCTTGAGAGACATCGAATCGCTACCTCGGTCCCTCAACAACCGCCACATGAACACCTTAGAAAATGGACTCACGATCATCCACTAGATAACATAATTGGAAATCCCTCTCGTCCAGACAAACACGGAAACAACTTGCAACCGATGCCTTATGGTGCTTCTTCAACTCCGTACTATCTAAGATCGAACCAAAAGATGTTAAAACCGCCATGAATGAAGATAGTCGGTTCAATGCCATGCAAGATGAAATTCATGAGTTTGATCGACTTGATATATGGGAGTTAGTACCGCTCCCGATCGTGCTATGATTATTGCTCTTAAATGGATCTTCAAAGTGAAACTTGATGAGCATGGTGATGTGTTGAAGAACAAGGCTCGATTAGTTGCTAAAGGATACCGTCAAGAGGAGGGTATTGAATTTGAAGAATCTTTTCCTCCGGTTGCTCGAATCGAGGCAATCGTAATCTTTCGGCTAATCTTGCTAGTAAGAACATGGTAGTCTATCGGATGGATGTGAAGGCGGCATTTACGAGCGGAGATCTTAAAGAAGTCGTCTCACGTCGACCAACACTCAAGGATTTGTGAATCAAGAGCATCCTACTCACGTCTATCGTTTGAAGAAGGCTCTTTACGGTTTAAAGCAAGCTCCAGGGCATGGTATGATACACTTTCAAAGTTTCTTCTTTCAACCGGATTCAAAGAAAGGAGCGATTGATCCTACATTGTTCACCGTGAAGTCGAAAACATTTAATTCATGTTCAAATTTATGTTGATGATATTATCTTTGCCTCGGCCATTGCACCCAATGGAATGTGATCATTTTTGAATGAAATGAGTTCAAAATTTCAAATGTCAATGATGGGACAAATGTCTTTTTCTTGGGTTTACAAATTTCACAAAGTCCGGAGGCATTTTCATAAATCAATCTAAATATGCAACGAGATCTTAAAGAAATTTGGATTTGATTCAAGTGACCTGTTGACACCCCCATGATTGACCGAACCAAACTAGATGAGGACCACTCGGGGATCATGATTGACCAAACGAAATATCGTAGTATGATTGGATCCACGATGTACCTCAACGCTAGTAGACCCGAGACATCTTGTTCATTTGTTTGCATGTGTGCTAGATACCGTGCTAAGCCTACTAAAAGCACCTTGAAGCGCTTAAGCGGGTCTTCGGTATCTCAAGGAACCATCAATATGGGTCTTTGGTACCAAGGACACCGGTATGTCATTAACGGCCTATCAGATGCTTGATCATGTAGGTTGTCAAGATACACGTCGAAATGCGTCTAGAGGTGCTCAATTTTGGGTGATAAGCTTGTGAGTGGTCTTCAAAGAAGCAAATGAGTACTTCTATTTCCTACAGAGGTGAATACATAGCCATGTCATCTGTTGTGCTTAAATCTTATGGATGAGATCTCAATTATCGACTATGGCTTTGTATTCAACAAAATCCCTACATCTTGTGATAATAAAAGTGCTATTGCTCTATCATGCAATAATGTTCAACACTCAAGAGCAAAGCATATCGACATTCGACATCATTTCATCGGGAACAAGTTGAAAAAGGTGTGGTGGAACTCTATTTTGTGAGGTCTCGAATACCGGTTAGTGACATCTTCACCAAAGCTCTTCCAAGAGAACGTTTTGAGTTTATTCTTCCACGCCTTGGCTTGAAAAGCCTTCAACCGAAACACTCAAACGTCTTGAGGAGGAAGGCGAAGAGTAAAGGTCTATCTTCATCTATCTCTTGTTTATATCTATTCAAAATCAAATAGAAAAATATAAAACTTTCAAAATCCATAAAAATTTGAAAAATTCAAAAATCTTCAAAAAATATTCTCATTTTGTCATGTTTCTCTCGATTCGATAATATCTACGGTCTTTATGTTGTCATTCAAAGAATGACACGGACTTTAGATGTTGTTCGAATTTTTATATAAAAAAAAAAAAAAATCAAAAAATCTAAAAATATTTTTGGGAGAAAGAGAAAGCGATGGTTTATTGTCATTTTCGTGCAATAACCGGTTTTAAAGAAAGAACGAGCCATGTTTTATCATGCTTTCAAAATTCCATGCTCGATTCTATATACAATTATCTGCGAAAACTAAGTGCTTTGAAAAAATAACTCGGTCTCTATTTTGATAATCATCGGGACTTATTTGTCAAAATCTCTATCTCTCGATCAACAACCTATGTCATTGATTGAGGGGAGAATGATTTCAATTAAATTAAAAAGTTATTTGGCATTAAATTGTTTTCAAAAGATGTACATGCATGTTTTATCAATGGAGTTTAAAGTCTTAAAATCCGATCCTTATCGCTTAAAACGCTTTCATAATCAAGTCAAAATTCCCTTAAAAGCCTTCAAAATCAATTTAAATCTATAAGAGATCACAAATCTCAAATGATTTGATAATTGTGATCGGGAGAATGTGTGATTTAAATTGGATTTAAATTGATAATTAGGTAAATGGTTTTATAAGGATGTACATGCTGTCCTTCCCACATGTGATAAACGATTTCAAATTTTCAATGCACATGTTGAGGGGAGCATCTATCTTAAACCTATGATTTGAAACGTGATCATTTATCTCATGTGCGGGTTCCTCTAGTATGTGCAAAACTCTCTTCTAATCTCGAGGCACATATTGAGGGGAGCAAACTTATGAAAACCTCATCCTTCCCGTAAATGCTTTATCATCTTGATTTGATCGGGGAAGGATGTTGATATCTCTTAGAAAATGGTAATCAAAGAAGTAAATTCTTCCTCTTGCCTCCGTGTGCAAAACGATTTCAAACATTTGATGCACATGTTGAGGGGAGCACTGTTCTAAAACTATCAAAAACAATTCGGGCACAAAATGTTTTGATAATATATCACAAGTATCTGGATTGATTTTCAAATGGTTTTAATTGGTTCCAATGGCGATGAACAATACCAAATTGACCGACCTACTTTACTTTATATGCGGTGATATAAGGATGATAAGGTTAGGTATGTGTTCCCATGATCCACGTAACCGGAGGGATCTACCGAGGACAATCCACTAGTTAGTGTAGAAGTCCTTAGGTATGATGATAAAAGGAGAAAAGTGAGATATGGGAAGAGTGCGGACTGAAATAGAGCAAGTATTGGAACAAACCCAACAAGGTTCTTGCTATGAAGTCTCGTTAAGCCTTGAAGGGGTTGAAGAATTAAAAGAATTGAATGAGAAAAGGGTGAAAACAAATAGCCTTCCATTTATTCAACCTTAGGGCGTAAACCGGTTCACTTCATATGCTACCGATGGTAACATCGGTATTGAAGACAAGACGTCATGGACCCAATGGACGCCTTGCACTTCAACTTTCCAAACCACTCAAGTTCCTCTTAAAAGGACTTGTTTCATTCTCACGGGAACCGACATTATCTATCGATTTTCTCTTAGAGATTGTTGATATTGAAGAGGAGACCTCTCCCTAGTCTCCCACACAGATCCAAATATGCACAAATTGAGTCTAGAGCCACGAGATCATCAATAAATCTCATTAGGACACTTTCAATGAAGACTCTCTGTTTCACACAATGTGGAAGAGAGATTATATCTTGAGTCCCACGCATTATCCTTGTGGTATTGCCGAACATCGAGTGATGTGAATACATATTCACTATGAAGATGGAAAGCCTTCGAGCCAACATCAAACAAGCTCCCTCGGTAGGTGGCATGTGAGATCTATTATATAGATCAACCATGTGACAACCGAATGAAACAATGGGCGATTAAATCTCTTGAATCAATCTGGTTCGGGTTATGGATTGACGGATACCTTTGAAAAACCGGTCTTTGTGCATAAAACTCTTTTCTTTAGCACATCGACCGTGTACTCATTTTCAAACCAAAGGTGTTTTTATGATTGATAATTGATTTTCAATAAAACCTTCGTTGTATTGCAAAACAATTTCTATTGAGCAATACACGATTGTTTTCAAATCTCTTTTCATCAATCGGTGGACTTAAAATTATTTGGTTCACTCACTCCGTGTTGTCTTCTTTGAGATGTTCGGTTTGAGAACAGCTAGAACATTGCGCGAAACCTGTCAAGGAAATTCTTGAATTATACCGATCACAGGCGGTACATGTATTGATCAACGGGAACCGTGGGCGTGTACCTCGATTCAACGAAGTGATCAAAGACACTTTCGTGCGATTTATTGCTAATCGTTGTATGCGGTACACCCGACGTTTGCGGTGATCGAAATGAAGCGGTCAATCCATAGCCGCATGCTCACTTAACACATTCATCTCAAAAGAAATCATGATTAGTGCATCAATGACTCGATATTTTCACTCCATGCTTCGCTACTCTGCGCCAATATCATGATTCAACAAAAGCTTCCGCTACTCGATGAGAAGATATCATGATCCCGAATGTGAGCATGTCGGTCCTAAAGTCACAACATCACATAATACCAACACCACAAAGGATGTGTCGAGATTTTTGATAGTCGATGATCTCAAATGATGGCTCAAAATTATTATCACGTGGATCGAGAAAAGACCTCCACTTGGAGTAACCAAACATGAAATGTGAAGAATCAATGACTACGAGCTTAGAAGCAAAGGACTACATCAAGAATGCAAGAACAATTTTTAATGTAACATCTATTTGTATTCAATGTAATTTTGGTACATGATTGAGGTGACCTCCTTAGAGGGAGATTGTTAGGAATCGAAATTCCGGTATTAAAGAGTCGGTCACGTCAAGTATATGTAATCGTTAGAAAGCTCGTAGTCGTAGTTCTTTTATGTTAAGTAGTATTTAATTAAGTAACACCGTGGAGGACGGACGGGTCTTTACCCATCAGATGCCCGATCCACACCCGATGTGTGGCGATTTATGTAAGACTATAAATACTCTCTACCTCCCAAGGTAGAGAGTTGGAGCTCATAATAATATCTTTCACTTTCTCTCACTAAGTTCCCTAAACCTCTAACTTTCTCTCTCTAGAACCTCATTCATACGCCACTTTGTGTTATGGTTTGATGTGTATGTGAAAACTAATATCTTACAGGAAGGGATCCGTGGGATCCGGGGAACAGTAAAGATTTTTGCCTATAAATAGAGAGCCATTTCTTCATTCTAACTCACCCTCTTCTTACTAAATCTCTCAAACACTCTCATTCTCTTCTAACATATAGATCACTTGATCTAGAGAGTTGTTCTTCTTTCTTTCTATTGTGATTCTCATATAGGTCCTTCTCTAAGGCGAGATCACGAGCATTCTACAAGTCATACAAGCAAGGGGTCCTTGATTGATTTGTTACCGCAAGATTTCTATAGCGAAGATCTTGTATTTGATATTTCACATATTTGTTGTGTAATAGTCGTGTTGGTTTGGTCCACCGTGTTACGGACTCGTATCAGCTTTGTACCGAAAAGTGTAAGCATCGTTGTGAAGGCTTCTCCGCCAAGTGAAAGAGTTTGTTGACATAGTGCTTGAACTCTCGAGTAGGTGACTCGGGGAGTGGAGTAGGGCAAGGAAGGTGTCCTTGTAGCCGAACCACTATACATCGGTTGTGTCTTTTCTTTCCCTTCACTTTACTTTATTTACTTGCTTTATCATTAGATCTATACTTTCTCTACATCCATAAGATCTCACATATTAACGAATCTAAAGTTTTTGAAACTAACATAAAATCGGCAAAACTATTCAACCTCCCTTCTAGTTTTCCACAAAGGTTGTTAAAGATTGAAGTGCAAGGACTGTTTTGGTCATGGCTGAAGACTTCATGCCTATATAAAGAGAGATCGGCACTGTTCATCAATATAAAACCCTATATACTTTATCATATTCTCTCATTGATAAGATATCAATCTCTGAGATCATTGTAATCTTGTTCTTGTTTCACTATTCTGGTGAACAAGTGCGTTTTCTGTTATTGCTTAATAAAAATAAGTTATTGTTCTTTTGTTGAGTTGTTCTGATTATACCATTCTAGATAGTATCAAAGCCAGGTTTACTCTGATTTCATGAGTTAGGGTTTCATCGGTTCTTTGTATTAATCGATCTGGTGTTTCTGAAATGGTTAGGGTTTTGATTCATTGGTTTTATTAATCGGGCTTGTTAGATCTGTGGTTGGATTGGGTTGAATTTGATGGATCTGATTCAGATCTAAAATTAAGGTTTCATCTCAAACCCTAACTTTTGAGGATTTATTGTTCTTCATCTTCCACTGCTTCTATATCACTGTATTTGTTAGGAATTAGAAAATTCCTTAGTGAAGAGTCGGTCACCCCAATTGTTATCTAGCTTAAGTTAGCTCGTAGACTTGTCGTTATTTACGTTATTAAGTTGTTTATTAGTTAGTTTGTAGCGTAGTTTAGTTTAGAGCAACACCGTGGAGGAAGGACGGGTCTTTACCCATCAGATACCGATCCACAGCCGATAGGAGGTCGTATTTCTTGTAACTATAAATACCCCTTCCATCCATGGAAGGGGTGGTGCTTTTCAATCTAATATTCCATACTTTTGTGTAAACCTCTAGCAAGAACACCCTCTCTCTCTACTAACTCTCTAACTATGGCAAACATGTATTTTGATCATCCAAGACCACCCGAATCATCAACACAATAAATATAACGATCCTACAATTGGTACCAGAGCCAAGGTTGTTGTGTTTTGATAATTTTTCTTGTGGTTTTGATATTTGTTTGAATCTGTTTTGTGTATTTGTGTGGTCGGTATATGTTATTTGGGTAAACTGTGGTTATATGTTATTTGGGTAATATGTGGTTAACAAGTACTACTGTATCCTTTCTGTTTGGTCTAATAATAAAAGTCCTGGTCATTTGTATGTCCAATATCTGTATTTTGTCCAAACAGTGTTTTATAGTCACATGGTCAGATTTTAAAGTCCTAACTGTGGTCAAATGCGTCAAAGAAGCAATTTTTCATGAGCAGTTTTATGGGTAAACTGGGTAAATATGCATATGGTCGGAACTGAGTCGGAAAACTCATCTAAAAAATCATTTATCATACTAGCGACTTGGTTATCAAGTTAGCGACTTGTCTTAGTGTCCAGATACATTGTACCTCATTTTTAGGGACTTTGGTGGCGAGTTGTGTGATTATGGTGACCTAGCGACTTGTTTTTGAACAAGTTATCGAGTTATGTACTGAAAAAAATATATATATAGCGACTTGTTATCAAAAATAATAGCGACTTGGTTTTTAACACTAGCGACTTGTTCTTTAACAAGTCGTAGCGACTTGGTTTGGAAGAAGTCGTAGCAACTTGGTTTTGAAAAAGACGTAGCGACTTGGGCTAGCGACTTGTGACAAAAATGATGAAGTAGAAACTACCACTAGACCATGACCACACAACTACATCATAATAGATCTGAACATATACCACTTTACCAAATTCAATCTACATACATCTCAACCTCAAGTTTTCAAGACCATCATCACCACAACTAATTTTACAAACAAGAATACTACAAGATCTCATTTTCCTTGTTTGTTTACTTGATATGAATCATTTCACATCCTTTGTACAAACTAGAACCTCATCACAAATCTCATGCATCAAGACTCGAATGATAAACCAACCAACAATTGATCTCAGAATACTTTCGTGATGTTCATAGTAATATCTAGACACTCAAAGGTCCTTCAAAGGAAAGTTCTTATCCTCATCGATCCGCCAATATTCGAACCAAAAAAATCAAAGAATATAACAACTATGTTATTTCTCGTGATTTAATTCGTTAATTAAATGAAAAACATGACTCATCTCATTTTCTTCGAACAAAAACAACAACAACTTAAGGATCTCAGATTTATGATTCGTGGTTCACTAGTGCAACACCATGACTATCAAGAGTCTATTGCTCTAATCGTTCATACCATCATTGATCAAAACGTTTTTTTATTATTCGAAGGTAACGAAATGATGTCAACAATTTTGTTGAATCAAATCATTATTTCGGTAGTGGTCAATCAAAACGAAAAACTAGTAACTTCACAATTAAAACCTACCTTGATTCGTTAAGTGTGATCTAATGGCAGTTACAAGTTGCTCAAGCCATCCCTGTGGCTTTGATGTCGACCTCTTGCCATCTCTGTGGCGCATACAAGAATCGTATGAAGGTGTCCTGGTCCAAGAATCCGATTGGTGTGAGTGAAGTTAGTTTCGTTTGTGAGTCTTCAAGGGTTGAAGCCGATTTGAGTAACGAATTTTAGAGGAGGCGAAGATGTTTAGGGTTTGAAGTAATTTGTGCGAGGATTATATCCGGATGGAGGCGTGGTATTCGCTTATGTGTTTAGGGTTACTAGTTTTAGGTATTGTGAGACTTTGTGTGCTTTATATACCAATGAATATTTGGCTAATGTGAGTATACTTGGACATGGACCGTTGTTATTGATTGGGATCAAAATGTTTAATGGTCCGAGTATAGGTTTTTCAATTGGTAGGCCAAATATTGGAAGAAGACTTGGACTGTGATATTAATTTTGAATCTAAAATGTTTGACGTGGGATATTAATTTTGATATTAACTTTGGACTTCATTAATCAAATGGTGTATAAGATGGTTGATGTTAATCTGGGATCGACATGCTTCTTGCCTTCATTTATGAGATTTGAGATTTGACGTGGGATAAGACTTGAGCTGAGTTCCAGTTGTGGAGTTGGTTAACATGTTTTAATATATTGAGTTGATATGTCGTGGGCTACATGGTATCTCTTTTGTTTTCTATGAAAAGGATCTAAAGAGTTTGACTAGGGGGATTAATGAGTCTCATGGGCTAAATATCTTTAAGTTATCCGACCGAGCTTGAGTAATATAAGTTTTGATCTTGGATAATGGTAATATGGGCTACTAAATATTGGATTGTTTGATGAGATTTGCTTGGATAATGAGGCTTGATACTTTGGTTTATACATTTCACTTAGAACATTATGTCACGGCTTGAAGGGTGCATTGAAAAATGTTGACTACGGGGTTGTTTGGACGGTATTTTTATTTGACTGTGAAGTGAGATTTTCCTAAGTGTTCACTTATTTCATCTTCTTTCTTTCTACCATTTCACTAAGATGACTTGTTTGGGCTTTTATAGAGGGTGATAAAGACTTGGCTATTTAGTTGCGTTTGTGATTCTTTCTCACTTGACCTACAACGTAGCTATCACTTCGGTGTCTCACTCAGTTGAGAATGTCGAGAGGTTTTGTACATCGGGTACACCGTTTCTTCTTCACAAGGATCAGTACATGTTTAAGTAACAAATCTGGGGAATTTACTTCATGATCAAGTTTAGCATATCGGGTTTACTTCTCCATGTGGTCACTACAATTGCCGATGAACGCGTGAATGATGTGTTTATCAAAGTGTTGATTGGATGATTGATGATTTTGCCGATGTTGGATAATGAACCAACATGAACCGCGATATTCCTAAAATGATATTCACTTAAACCAAGTCGCCATAACACATTCAAGTCGACATTGTTTACGGTTTTGTCTTGATTTTGTAGAATCCCGCGAAAGAACCTATTTCTGGTTTAAATCATAGACTTGTAAAATCCGTGACAATGGAAACATCCCGGTATTAGTAAATTGCATTTTCGGATCTATTTTACGGTTTATTCTTGGTTTTGTAAAATCTCGTGAAAGAAACTATTTCTTGGTTTAAACCATAGAATTGTAAAATCCGTAATGATGGAACCATCTTGAGAGAGAAAGTGTAATTCGGATCTTACTTGATGCCGGTGCTTACGGTTTCGCTCAAAGAAGGGATAAAAGGGTGTACTTCATGAATTGGGTGTGTGTTTGGATATTCGTCATGGCGCTTTGGTTATTACATGGTTTTACGGGTTATGTGCTTCTAACCATGGTCGGGATGAAACCATTATCGAGTTCACTTCAATCGTCAAAGGAGGCTAGAATTGAGCTTTTAACCGTAAGATGTGACAACGGAGTTAATTAACTATTATTTATTTGAAGTTGAAGTGAATTATCACGGCGAGTGTACTTAGTATCCGAAGGTATCGGGAAGGTTGGATGCGATTCTTCGAGATCCTTGTTCGAGCTTTTTCTAAAAATGAAGACTTGGAAATCTAGTTATTTTTGGGAGTTTTTTCCTTTACCACGTGGGGAATTGGGCTTTGTTTGCCACAAAAATAACTATCATTTTAAGGAGTTACGTTGTAGTGCTCAAAGGTCACATTCAATTGTGGATTTTCAAAAGGTAATGTACGTCTTATACTTGATGGTTGGTTGGGTGAAGAGTATAGAGTACATAGAGAGTACTTAGAGATGCTAATGGAAATCGGCACCGCTCTTTGTTACATATGTGCAAGTTTAAGTCACGAGTTCGGGTAGTTTACTTGTGGTCAAATTCATCATATTGGGTTCTCTCCATCACCGTCACAACCAAGAGTCTATTGAATGATAATGGTTGATTACATGTTTTGCCAAGAGATGATGAAAAGAGAGATTATGACGTATGAACACAACAACATGCCTCGTACTCTAAAGAAAAGAAAAGTGTATGCGTTTGATGCGCTTTATCTTATAAAGAAAAGAAATCTTCTTATGACGTATGAACACAACAGTTCATGCCTCGTTCTTGAAATAAAAGAAAAGTGTACGCTTGATGGCGCTTTATCTTCTCAAGAAGAGAAATCTTCTTATTATGACCATTCTCATCAACATACTTCATACTTTTTCCATGCGCTTGACCATCAAGTGAACCGGCTACCACCGATTGTTTTCTCATTCCACTTGCTCGATTATAATGAAGATGGCGACATCATGTGCTAATTTTATGGAGAGAAGTGTGAATAGAACATTCGGATGATTTTCACTTATTTAATCAAGAATGGCAACTCCGTATGCAATTCTTGAGGGAGAAGAAGTGTGAATTTTTGCATTGTTGATTGATATTTGAGAATATAAATGGTCATACGGCTCTAAACTCATGTAAGAACCGAGCCTCTTCTTATCGGGTCATCTTCACATGGAGTTTTTCTTCTAAGAGCCGTTGGTTGACATCTTCACCGGATTGATGAGTTTATCGACAAAGTGCTCCCGGTTAATGCTTCACGATACATCAACATGATGATTCCGAACGATCTCTCGTTTTGTTTGATGTGATTGGTAGTTTGGTGTTACCATCTTGTGTGTTCGCTATGCCCGATTGTTTGATTTCCTTGATGAACATCTTTATGTTCTTGTTTGATTAGGAGGATTTTAGTTAAGGGATTTGCAAGATGTAAGGTAATTGGGATGCTTTTGGTGGGACGCTTTTGGTGTGAGTTGAAGATGTTAACTATCTATTCCCCAACCGCACAATCTTGAAGAAGGTTGAGTCTACATCTGCTCTACATTTTCGCTACATGTTAGAAGACTAAAGACGATTTGCATTTAACGATCTAAAGACTTCTTCTTAATCGGGCATCTATCAAATAGATTGTCGGTTTAGGGAGAGCACTAATTGGGAGAGAGTTATAAGTCGATTCAATCCCCAATTAGACTTGCTCATATTCTTTAGCGTTGACTCCTCGAGACGTTGTTATTGACTATTTCACGATTGGACATTTGACACAAGTTGATTACTTAAGAGTTAATCATTTATCACTTATTTGAGATTGAAGTTGACTTTCACAAAGGCGTGTTCTTATTTGATAACTTGCTCGGGCTTAAGAATTTGAGTTGAAGACTTGGTTTATCTAGTTACCGCAATGAGGTGGATGGTTGAAGACACGGTTAACTATCACTATTAGAGTTACTTTGTTTTACTCAAGTCACACGATATGACGGTGTGGATAATCGCAAGAGGTGTTAATGTCTCATACTTTGCTTGAGTAGTGAGTACTTAGAGATTTGCTTGAACCATAAATTCTCGACAATCGCTCTTCCATCATTAGTGCAAGCTTAAGATACAAATGTGGGAAGTTGACTTCGATTTCAAGTATGGTATATCGGGTTTTTCTTCTTCGGGTCACTCAAATTGTCTACATAAGGGTTGATAAAATAGTCGAGTGAGTCTTCAAGATGTTGATTCTCACAAGAGTTCAAGTGTTCTTCTCATAAAGATTTCAAGTATTTGGGCTTATACTATGTTGTCGACTCAAGTGTCAAACCAACAAGGGGTAAGGAGATAAGCACCTAAACGCGAGTAAACTTGATGAACTTAATACTTCTAAGTAATTGAAGATACCCCGGGAAGACAAATGTTATTACCGCAGAGGAACTCAAGGTTTGACTCATGACGAGTAAACTAGATGAACTTAATTCTTCTAAGTTATTGAAGATATCCCGGGAAAACAAATGTCATGACCGCAAAGAAACTCAAGGTTTTACTCATCAAGGCGTTTAGTGTTAGTATTTCATCTACGTGGGGGAAGTGATGTTAGAAAAAGTTTCTGAAGATAAAAGAGGTACACAAGTGCAACATATTCGGGGAGATAAATGTGTAACATGAGGAGGTGTTATCGTTATTCTTTCGGTGGAATGTGTGTACTTGGATTCTTGAGCTTCATACACGATCATCGTGGAAGAAAAATGTGAACATGGGAAGGTGTCTTCATTCCCTCATGATGTGTATTCGGAGAGCTTTTGGGTATTGGTGTACTTGGTTCTTGAGCTTCATACATGATCATCGTGGAAGAAAAATGTGAACATGGGAGGTGTTTTTCATTCCCTCATGATGTGTATTGGGAGAGTTCTTGAGCATTATACAAAGAGGTTAACCGCATCAATTCAACTACTTGGTGGAATTGTTCTCTTGACACCTTTTGGAATGGATTGCTTGAGACTTCAAAGAGAAATGAAATATGAGAAGAAATTTAAAGAGTGGGATGATACGTTGTCGTTCTTGTTGATGATATAACCCCAACAAAGAATCTAGATTATCGTTATTAAAAGGAGCAATGATTTATGATAATGGTGTGCTTCTATGTGCACTGCTAAGGCAAGCTTGAAATAGAGCTTCAATCTGCTCATCTAGTGGATTTTCGGTTGGGGAAGCGCAAAGTCTCACTTTCAGATGGTTCAATTTCTTTCTATTCAAGAGCCCTTGGAAGCTTTGGTGGTGAATGTTTAAAAGATGATAACTTCTATCTTCTACAACGGGTCATTCGATATCCTTATCTCAGATCAGATCATCATCTTCTTATACTATATCATCATCTCTATCTTTGTATATATTTTTCTAAAAGCAAAATACAAAAATATAAAACCAAAGAAACCAAATACAAAAATAGAAAACCAACAAAAGAAAATAGAAAATTATAAAATCAACAAAAAAACCCCATAAAATCGGAAAATTTCAAAATACCAAAAATATATTTTTCTATGACATGTCTTCCGTATCGATAACATCTGCGGTCTTAGAAATATCATTCAATAATGGCACGGACCATAGATGAAGTTCGAGCGAAGGTGTAAATATTCTTTTTCAAACATGTCTCTATACAATGGCTTACGCTATTTCGATCAGAACCCGGCTTCAAAATATGGCTTGCGCTATTTCAGATCGTGACTGCGCTTAAACCATGGCTTGCTATCATTTCGAGATAGCAACCCGCCTTAAAAGGAAGGAAAGTGCTACGCTTAAACGCTTTTCACAAATATCATGCACTTATCCTAAAACACTTTGAGGAAAGTATGTCAAGGATCATTGTTCCTACACAAATGTTTTTCCGTCTAAAATTCTTCTAAAAATATTTGTTGTTTTCCATAAATGGTGGTAGAATGAGTTGCTTTAACAACAATCGCTTTGAGTTTTTATTAATCGCAAACTCAAACAATGACTTCAAAGACTTTTAAACTTTTCACAAATTGAGTCATTGATTGAGGGGATAATGTTTTCAAATCTATATCATCTAATGGGCATTCTTAATTATCCTAATATGCTTAATTAAAAATGATGTTAACCTATGTTGAAGGACTAGGTGCCTAGGATATGATTGCTAGGATTAGATGATTAGAGTTTGATGTACACATTATTCCATACATTTATATGATTTGATTGATATGTTACATTGACTTTTATTAATCGATTGTCGTTGGGTGATGTCGACCACCATATATCTGTGTGTTCACTAACGATGCGGTATATTGGTATATAATAATGTTCCCGATCCGGATCCCACAATTGAAGATGATTGGATGCCGAAAGGAAAGGGTAACTATATATTGGGTTGACAAATGAAGAAACGGAGCTTAATTGGACTTCTATGGAGAGTTGGCATAAATGCAACGTAAGAGGTCTCACTTCATCGCAGATGGTTTTCTTAAGTGATTGAAGAAACGGAGCTTAATTTGACCTCGGTTGGCATTCAAAATGCAACGTAAAAGAAGTCTCACCGCATCGGCAGATGGTTTTCTTCCAAACCCCACAAAGAACAAAAAACGGAAGCTTCTCATCCACCTAACGTATCTTTGTGCGGGGATAATAGTGATGATACCATTTTTCTAAAACTTTGAATAAAATTGTTTTGAAAATGGAAAAATATTGTTTTGAAAATAAATTGACTAAAATTTGAAAATCACCGGACTTCTTTTAACAAAACCTAAGTCACTCAATTATTGACTTGTCATGGATCGAGGGGAGAGTGATTTAAAATAAAATATTTTCAAACAATATTTCTTCACAAAAGTTCCGGATTGTACGTTAAATGTGGTGATCTAAAGATTTAATGTTATGTCATGGTATGATTTTTCTTTAGAATCAAGGTCTTTCAAAATGAAATTTTTCTGCTCTTGTTTGATTGTGAAATTGTTTTGTTTTACTTAAAAGATCTCTTAAAACTATCATACCGACACTAACAATCTTTAATGTCTTATAATGGTCCTTATCCGTCATCTTTCAAAATTGAATCTTGCCACGCCTTTCCCAAATTTTTCTAAATGATTTAAATCGGTTGGGATCACAAATCTCAAATGGTTTGATATTTCGATCGGGTAGAGATCGTGATTTAAATCTCAAATATGTTTTAAATGGAATTAATTTTAGTCCTTCAAAGGCACTCCTGCCTCCATGTGCCAAACGATTTCAAATACACAATGCACATGTTGAGGAGGAGGATTTATCCAAAAACAAGATGAGTATTTGTAACACCCCCGAAAATCTTAATGACAGCGGAAGACTAATTCGGGTGTTACTTGAATGGAGATCATAGTCAATAATTATAGAAAACGACTCAAAAGAGACGTTTTATTAAAATAGTTATCATTCATCGAAAACTCATAGTTTGTTACAAAATATTGTAAATAGATCAAGTGTTTTTCCCAAAAGAAAGATCATGAGTTTGAAAGAAATGATAACTTTTATGTTTTACACCACCGATAAGCCTTGCCATGCCCGTTCCGCACCTTGGTCATAATCTTCACCGATTACGAGATAACATGCTTAAAAGGTCAACAAAATGTTGAGTGAAGTCCATAGGTTTAAAATAAGTTGAACACAAGTATAAGATCATGATCATTGTAAACTAACAATATCATAAGAAAATATCACATTATTATGCGCTAAGCTCATGAAACCAAAACTCAACTGCATACACGAATTACCATTACGTAAATATGCCCCAAAGGAGGTAATAGCCAATTACCTAAAGAAATTCGATATGGTGCGCCGGTTATTTCTCTATAACCGAAACGGGTTCGTTATTCCCCATAGTACTATTCACGATATCTCGTTCACTCGCGGTGACTAATGGTTCATGATCGGGGACTTGTGGCTAACAACTTAAGCGGTACTAATAATCAAAAGATCAAGCATTTATGAAAACCCTTGTGTTCTAGTTTAGAGCATGTATCTCCTCATGGGTTTATAAAATAAAGTAAAAGCGAGGCTATGAACTCACCTTGATAATAATGCACACGCAAAATAGATCAAGCACAATGTAGCGGAGGTTCCAACTCGAAACCTAAAATGATGAGATGGCGAATCTCAAGATATGAGCATTTTGGTTCATGACCAAAATAATAGAGCATTGAATATTCTTATTCAATAGATCATTGGATTGTCCAATCCAATAGTGTGCGATCGTGATTAACGTTTTAAGTTAATTTTCATGCTACATTGCCTTAATTAGTGATCCTCACTTACGCATAAGTGAAATGTTCCCCGTTGTGATCTTAATAGATTTGTTGAGTATTTTAACGTATTGAAATAAATTCCCGTGTGTTTATCGGACTTGATATATATATAATTATAATCTTATAATATATATATATATATATATATAAGTAATACATTTACCGTTATCCGAAATAAAATACTCATAAGATCAAAATACTTGTTTTTACGGGTTATTATGGGTTTATAAGTTTTTCTAAACTTTTCCCGAATTTACACTTTTACCCTCGAGTTACAAAAAGTACAAGTTTAGTCCCTATGCTTTTAGAAAATAACACTTTGTACCCAAAAATATCTCATGCTTAAAGTTTTCGGATTTGACACTTTTAGTCCCCAGAAAACCGATTTTTACAAAGTTAACTTTTATTACACTTTAAAACATTTACTTATTTAGTTATAAAGTTATTGATAAGTAGGGGTATATGTTGCCAAACCGTGAAAGTTGTAAAATAAAAAGAAGAAAAAGCGCCATAGGGTGGGTTTCGAACTCGTGACCTCCGCTTAACACCATACGCTCTAACCAACCGAGCTAGACTCTTTATGTGTCTTAATCCTTCGTTACATGCTATATATTGTGAGGTTTCACTATATTTTGTGTATATAGCTACCGAATGTCGAGTTACATGCATGATTCCTTTTCTTGTTTCCATTTCTTCTTCTTCTCAAGTAGTTAAGTATTTTAGTTTTTATTATGTCTATGTTTTCCACAAGGTGGTGAGCTTATATGTTCGGCTTATTACAAATAAGCTCGAAAGAAAAGCTCTTGGCTTCCTTGTACTCGAAGTGGGTTTAAGTTATACGTGTGACATATACTCGTGATGACAGAAAATGATATCGAAAATGAATGTGAGATGGTTCTAGCGAAACTTACCACACTCACTTGGAGTGGAGATGTTACGTGAAATGAGTGAACGTGTCGGAAGAACTCGAGTACTCCTTGTTCTCCTTATAACTTGTTACCCGAATCCTATTTTACCCAAGTCTCCTAGTTGCTAATAACCCAAAACTCTTTGCTTTTCTTCCCTTCTTCTTGCTCGACAGAAAAAAATAGGAAATGATATGTAGTGGCGTTTTAGTTGGGAGAGAAGTGTTTGTGTTTGAGTTGTTTAAATAGCCAAAAGCTAGTATGGCTTTTATTCTATTTAATCTTTGTAGCTTCTAAACTTTCCAAGTAAACTAAGGTAACTTGTGAACTTGGTTGAGCATGCTCCCATTCACCGATGTTTAGGACATGTACATGGACTTGTCTAGTCATGTTGGTCATGACAAACCTAATATCTTTTGGGTTAAGAGGTCAAAAGGTGGTCAAGGATATTTAGAGTATTTAAATACTTGTTTAGGGTGGCTATGCATGGGTTTTGTCTCCTCTTTATGCATTCATACGCAAGGTATTGACTTAGGATTCTTAGTGGAGATGTATTTGACTCTCATGCTTGGTTTCTTGTTTCTCACATTTTGGTCAAGTTTTTGACGTCGTAAAGAATGAAACCAAGAAAATGAAATCTCATTTGTCACTCACTTTCATTTGAAAGGTATTGGTACTTTGGGCTAGTAAAACAAATCGACAAGGGCCCAAGAAAATGTTTCGTTGGGCTTTGTGGGTGTTGGGCTCGGGTACAACCGCAAAGGCCCAAAATAAAATGGATATGGTGTTGGGCTAGGTGAGTTGGACGCGCCCAAATAAAAATATAAGCGTGGGCTTGGCCCGGTTACAAGGCCCATTTACGTGTCGGGTTCGAGTGGTGAAAAGTCCAATGAGTTCCGAGGCCCAATACAATTTTATATATCTTTGTTATTTTTAAATTGTATTTTACAAATTTTACGTATTCATTACATATTTTAAGGTTATCGTGATAGTGGGAAATTTATTTAGATCACAACGGTATATTTATGAGCGCTCGAGTGCGTTGATCATGCATATGCCAAATGATATGCAAAAGTGATGTTCGAAAATTTCATGATGAAATAGATCGTGATCAATTCTTGATTAAACGTTAAGTACATTGAAATTTTCCGGAGCTTACAAGACCTACCCTTAAGAGAACTGCGTCATGTTAAACTCGGAGAGGTGTCATGGGTGATCTAGATGAGCGGTGGGGATACTTGGAACGACACATCCTCGCGCTCCCGGTGAACTCCGACCTCGTTTCTTATGATTCCATCGAACTTTAACGATAGGAATGCGGCTTTGCTTAAGCCTCTTAACTTCTCCGTCCATGATCTCGATTGGTTCTTCGACAAAACTAAGTTTGTCATTGAAATGGATGTCCTTGAGTGGTACGACTAGAGTTTCATCCGAAAGACACTTCTTAAGATTTGAGACATGAAACGTATCATGTACTCGGCTAAGTTCTGCGGAAGATCAAGTTTATATGCCATCGGACCAATTCTTTGAAGAATTTTAAATGGTCCGACGATCGAGGTTTGAGCTTTCCTCGCTTTCCAAATCGACCATCCACTTTCGGGTGATACTTTGAGCATTACACGGTCTCCGACTTGAATTCCATTGGTTTTCTTGAACATCTGCGTAGCTCTTTTGTCTATCTCGAGTGCTTGCAATCTTTGCCGAATTTGCATTATCTTTTCAGTTGTCTCTTGGACAATTTCGGGACTGTAAGTTGTACTTCTCCAACTTCCGCCAAAGAAGCGATCGGCATTTTCTCCCATAAAGTGCTTCGAAGGAGCGGCTTTAATCTTGGCGTGATAATCTTATTGTAAAGAGAATTCACCCAGGTAAGTGCTTATCCCATCCTTTTCCGAATCAATCACACATGCTCTTAGCATGTCTTCCGAGTTTGGATCGTTCTTTCACTTTGTCCATCTGTTTGAGGATGGTACGCGTACTCATATCTAAGTTGGTACCCATGGCTTTTGAAGCGTTTGCCAAAATCTTGAGGTGAATCGGCTATCACGATCGATATGATTGAGATTGGTACACCGTGACGAGAAACAATCTCTTTGATGTACGAGTCTAGCGAGTGTAATCATCTCGTCGTTCTCCTTGATTGGCAAGAAATGAGCGGACTTTGTAAGACGGTCTACAATAACCCAAATGGTGTCAAAACCATTAGAAGTTTTAAAGTCCATTGTGATTCTTTCCCATTTCCACGCGGGAAGTTCGGTTGAGTTAGCAATCCGATGGCTTTTGATGTTCACTTTAACTTTCAAGCATGTCAAACATTTATGGCGTATACACGATATCGACCTTCATATTAGGCCACCAACAAAAGCTTTAGATCTTGATACATCTTGTTGGGACCGGGATGTATGGAATACTTTGATTTATGTGATTCATGCATGATGAGTTCTCGGATACCTCCAAAGAGTGGAATCCACCCGATTTTTGAAACATAGCGTTCGTCCGATCTCTTCACAAATCCATTCTCATTCTCCGCATGCCATAAATCTTCTCATTCGCCTATTTTCTTCCTTAAGGGCTTTGATTTGAGCTTCAAGAATTTTCGATGGTAGAGGTGAATTGATTACCATTCCCAATGATCTCACTCTAAGTGGCTTAGGGCGATCTTTTCGCTCAAAGCATCGGCAACAACGTTTGCCTTTCCGTGATGGTAACGGATCTCGCAAATCATAATCACTAAGCAATTCAAGCCGGACGTTGGCGCATATTCAATTCCTTTTGATCTAAGATGTGTTGAAGACTTTTGTGATCGATGTACACTATACACTTGGTTCCGTACAAATAATTTCTCCATAACTTGAGTGCAAACACCACGCGCCAAGTTCTAGATCGTGAGTAGTATAATTCTTCTCATGAGTTTTGAGTTGTCGTGAAGCATAAGCAATCACTTTGTTCCTTTGCATGAGAACAGCGCCTAAACCCATGTGTGAAGCATCGCAATATACTACAAAATCTTCTCCTTCCAGAGTGCCAAGATAGGTGCTTCAAAGCTTGTTCTTTAGAAGTTGGAAAGTCGATTCTTGATCGCCTCCCATTCGAATTTCTTCGTTTTCGGGTTAACTCGGTCGATGGTTTAGCTATTTTCGAGAAACCTTCGATGAATCTTCGATAATAACCAAAGAAGTCCTAAGAATTGACGAATTTCGATGGGATTAGCTGGTACCGCCGCCTTATGATTCAATCTTTGCGGGATCCACATGGATTCCTTCACCGTCGATCACATGACCAAGAAATTGGACCGTCTTAATCCAAAAATCACACTTGGAAAACTTTATGTATAATTTTTCATCCTTGAGTAACTTCGTGATGTCTTCAAATGTTCCGCATGTTCTTCTTTATTACGAGTATATAAGAATATCGTCGATGAACACAATGACGAATTTATCCAGATATGGTTTGCGACTCTATTCATGAGGTCCATAATCACAAGAGTGCATTAGTTAAACCGAATGGCATTACTTGGAATTCATAATGGCCATATCGAGTTCTAAATGCGGTCTTGGTATATCTTCTTCTCTTACCCGTGGCGATGATATCCGGATCTTAAATCAATCTTGAGTATACACTCGAGCCTTGTAATTGATCAAACGGATCATCGATTCTTGGTAAGGGATAGCGGTTTTGATTGTGAGCTTGTTCAATTCTCTATAATCGATACACATCCTAATGATCCATCTTTTCTTAACGAATAATACCGTGCTCCCGGGGTGAGGAACTTGGTCTAATGAATCCTTTCTCGGATAGCTCTTCTAGTTGTTTGGATAACTCTTGCATTTCGAGGGCGCTAAGCGGTGCGGTGCTCGTGCTACAGGAGTAGCTCCGGGAATAAGATCGATTTGAAATTCGACTTGTCGAGCGGTGGGAGTCCAGCAAATCTTCCGGAAACACCTCGAAAAATTCCTTGATTACGGTACATCCTCTAGTCGTTTCTCTTGCGACTTCTTTTCCGTTACTTGAGCTAAGAAGGCATAACATCCTTTTTCCATGTACTTTATTGATTTCGCACGGGATATGATACTTAAGTACTTTCTACTTTGATCTCCTTGGATGACTAAGGTTTCACCGTTGATCGGGATATGAACGGTTTTCTCGTCACAAACAATCCTAGCACGGTGTTTGGACAACCAATCCATGCCAATTACGACATCGAAACTTCCAAGTTTGATTGGCAAAAGATCTATGAGGAACGAGTGATCTTGTAATAGAATAGGACAATTACGGATTACGGTGTTGGTTCCTATTATTTTCCCATCGGCAAGTTCTATCTCGTAAGTTGTATCTAAGACGGTTGGGGATATTTCGAGTAATGGTGCAAAAGTAGTAGATACAAAACTCTTATCGGCTCCAGAATCAAACAAGATTTTTGCAGAATGATTGTTAAGAGAATACGTACCCGTCACAATGTCAGGGTTCAACGGTGCATCTCCATCTCCTAGCATGTACACTCTTGCACGTGCATTGTTTGTTTGAACGACATTTAACTTTGGGCATTGACTCTTGAAATGACCAGGTTCTCCACATCCATAGCAGTTCATGTTTGTCACAGTGTTGCCTCTTCCGTGGTTTCTACAATGTTTACCTTGATGACCTACCTTGTTGCACTTATCGCACTTCACAATACAAGGTCCGAATGGTGCATCAAACATCGGTTACACCGGGATGTGGTCCTACATACCCTTTTCCAAAGTGGGTGCGGCATAAGCCCTCGCGACTTCTTGCCTTCGGTTTTGCCGATTGTGGTGTTGATTTCTGTTGTGGTGATATTGGTTGTTGTTGTTCCGATTGTTGTTGTTGGATCGATAGTGGTTGGAATTTGAGGTTTTCCGATCATCAAACTTCCTTTTGTTGTCACTTGAGCCTTGTGCATTTGCAAGCTTTAGTATTGGTTCCATAAGGCGGTGGGATACAATGACAACTTCTTCAACAGTTTTTGGCTTCGAAGCGATGACATCTCCTTCGATGCTTGAGGTAAACCTCCGATCATAGCTTCCAAAAGTTTTTCATTGGTGGGAAACAGATGAGGACATAGAGCTCTTAGCTCATGGAATCTCTTGAAGTATGTCTTGAGATCATTACCTTTAGCGACCAAGTGGTAATACTCATCTTCGAGTTTCTTGATCTCGGTCCTCGAACATCTTGTTTCATTAGCGCTTGCTTGAGATCGACCATGAAATCTTACAAGCTTCTTCCATTCCAATTGGTTGAGCATGGCCTTTCCACCAAGATAACGCATCTTCTAACAAAGTTCCAGTTGCAAACTTGACTTTGCAATCATTTGTGCGATCACTTAGCGTAAATACGCCTCGGTCCTCTCAAACCAATGAAGTAATCCAATAGCACCTTGATTGCCCTTGAAGAATGTCGACTGCGGTTCATGAACTCTTTGTAATTACACTTGCGAGTTAAAGTGGACTCACTTTGATTTGTTGGAGTGTTAGTTGCATTTGAGTTTGCCATTTCAAGAAGGCGTGCGACCATGACACGATTTTCTTGACAATGCGGCGACTTGACCTCGCGTCTTTGAGCGACACGCTCGACTTCGACCTCTCGAGCAATTCGGGCATTCTCGCCTCCTTGCAATTTTAGCTTCTCTTGCAATTTCGACTTCACGTGCCTCTTGGGCAATTGTTCGACTTCAACGCGTCACTTGACTCTAGCGATGTCGGTGACATGTTGTGCTATAGTCGCTAACACTTTCAAATGACCATTTTACGAATAGTCATGGAGTGATGGTGGATGAGGTAGCTTTCTTCTTGACCATTTTCTAAAATTTTCAAGAATAAATACCAAGATTAAGAAATTATCGATCGATGATAAACCGATTTCATATCATACATTTCATAATAGTCCAGATTACCACTTTAAATAAATGATATGATATGAATATGATTTTCTCAACAAATCATAATATATATATAAGGACATAAGGATTGGTTCGGCATACATCACCGGGAATAATATCATAACATCGAATAATAGAAATACAACCATGGAATACATCGTTACATAGTTTTGTTCACAACCATAAGTTACATCATCATAATTCTTGTTCCAAGGTTACAAACCAAAAAGATACAAGCCTTAATGCCTCATATGGCGGCTTTATGATACAAACTAAGATAAAGATGACTAGGATCTATGCATCTCCGGATCGTCATCCCGACGACGACGAATCTCCTCAACCATGGTCATCAAGTCTCGGATCTGCTACTCACGGGCTCGATCTCTCGCCTCGAGGTCATCAATCCTCTCCTCCGGAATAGCGGTGTGAGCATGGCGGATGCAAGCTCGTGATGTAGAACTCTCTCTCGACCCAAAGCGGTCTCTCTCAAAGTACTAGCATCTCGAATAGTAGTCTCCAATCTCCGAGTCAATTGGTTAACGGCCTCTCTTGCCTCCACAATCTGAGTACTCATCATATCAAACACAATCTCAATGGAGTAGCGACCTACCACGAGGTTCTCGACTTCTTCCTCCAAGCTCTCTATCCTAACTAGTGGAATTTCATCATAGTGTGCCATGAGCTCATTCAACTGATCTTCGTGCCTGATAAGTCTCGTAGCCAACAAAGGGATAGTGTAGTGTACCGGTTCACCGTGCAATGTGTAGAACCGAGGTGGTGCGATGGTCGAGCTTTCTCCAAGCTCAAACGAACTAGGTGCTCCTCCTCTTCTCTCCAACGCCTCGAGTAAAGGTATCAAGAATGACCATCTCCTAGCACCGGATTTCTTCCTTGGTCCGCCTCGTTGTCCACTTGAGTAGGCTTTTCGGGATCGAGATAGTGATGGTGGATAGCACTTGATGCAAAGCGGTAAAATTGGCTCACTAAAAGTGTCCAAAGGAGGTGATCTTGTAGGTGGTGATGAAACAGAGCGAGTAGTAGTCATTGGTAGAACACGATGAAGTGGCGGTGGTGGTGAAGTAGCGATGGGTGGAGCAAAGTGTAATCGGTGATGACCGAGCGGTGGTGGTGAGCCGGTGATGATCGAGTGGTGGCATCACATGAGTCATAGTGATGGGTCGCACACGCTTCCTAGCAGCGTTTGAAGGTCTTACCATTAGGATGTAGTCTATAAGGTACTCCAAATGGCTCGGGCTCATGAGGCTTAAGAACACGAATCCTACGTCGACGACGGCGAATAGCTTCGCGAGATGATCCGTAAGAATCGATGAAGCGTCGTCGGTGTTTTCGATGACTTGGATGATTCATCATCCACAAAGAACATCTGAAGCGGTAGCCATTGTCACGACTCATAATCTTGATCTAGGGTCATGGAAGCAAAAGCATTGTACTCTTGAGAATGAGCGGTCATAGTTGGAATAATGGGAGTTCTGCAACTTCACCTTCCTCAAAGGTTCGATTTAAGTCAAAGCGATGAGGTCGGTATGACAGACTGGGATGAGTGGCATAGTGACGGTCGTAGAGGACATGGTGTCATCCATCTCGGTGTCGAGGACGTAACAAGCTGGATGGGATGCGAGACATGGTATCTTGTAACAACCCGTAAATTAATGTAAGTAAATGCCAAATAATATAATTATTTTAGTTAGCTAAGCAAATCTCCATGCCTAACTTAAAATGATTGCAATTTACTTATGATCTAGTGATGCATCAATCCTAATGCATAGAGCGGTCACGGAAGGCGTAAAGCGTTGGTGTAAAATAGTCCCGTTTTAAAAGTGCGGTTATAGTCCAAATGATTTTGAAAAACTCTTTGGTTCTCTATAACCTTGGCTCGATGTTAATCAGTAACACCCCGAAAATCTTAATGACGGGAAGACTAATTCGGTGTTACTTGAATGGAGATCATAGTCGATAATTATAGAAAACGACTCAAAAGAGACGTTTTATTAAAATAGTTATCATTCATCGAAAACTCATAGTTTGTTACAAAATATTGTAAATAGATCAAGTGTTTTCCCCAAAAGAAAGATCATGAGTTTGAAAGAAATGATAACTTTTATGTTTTACACCACCGATAAGCCTTGCCATGCCCGTTCCGCACCTTGGTCATAATCTTCACCGATTACCGAGATAACATGCTTAAAAGGTCAACAAAATGTTGAGTGAAGTCCATAGGTTTAAAATAAGTTGAACACAAGTATAAGATCATGATCATTGTAAACTAACAATATCATAAGAAAATATCACAGATTATTATGCGCTAAGCTCATGAAACCAAAACTCAACCGCATACACGAATTACCGATTAATAATAAATATGCCCCAAAGGAGGTAATAGCCAATTACCTAAAGAAATTCGATATGGTGCGCCCGGTTATTTCTCTATAACCGAAGCGGGTTCGTTATTCCCTATAGTACTATTCACGATATCTCGTTCACTCGCGGTGACTAATGGTTCATGATCAGGGGACTTGTGGCTAACAACTTAGGCAGTACCAATAATCAAAAAGATCAAGCATTTATGAAAAACCCTTGTGTTCTAGTTTAGAGCATGTATCTCCCTCGCGGGGTTTATAAAATAAAGTAAAAGCGAGGCTATGAACTCACCTTGATAATAATGCACACGCAAAAATAGATCAAGCACAATGTAGCGGAGGTTCCAACTCGAAACCTAAAATGATGAGATGGCGAATCTCAGTACATGAGCATTTTGGTTCGCGACCAAAATAATAGAGCATTGAATATTCTTATTCAATAGATCATTGGATTGTCCAATCCAATAGTGTGCGATCGTGATTAACGTTTTAAGTTAATTTTCATGCTACATTGCCTTAATTAGTGATCCTCACTTACGCATAAGTGAAATGTTCCCCCGTTGTGATCTTAATAGATTTGTTGAGTATTTTAACGTATTGAAATAAATTCCCCGTGTGTTTTATCGGACTTGATATATATATAATTATAATCTTATAATATATATATATATATATATATATATATATATATATATATATATATATATATATATATAATAATACATTTACCGTTATCCGAAATAAAATACTCATAAGATCAAAATACTTGTTTTTACGAAGTTATTATGGGTTTATAAGTTTTTCTAAACTTTTCCCGAATTTACACTTTTACCCTCGAGTTACAAAAGTACAAGTTTAGTCCCTATGCTTTTAGAAAATGACACTTTGTACCCAAAAATATCTCATGCTTAAAGTTTTGGTTTGACACTTTTAGTCCCTCGGTGGCCCGATTTTACAAAGTTAACTTTTATTACACTTTAAAACATTTACTTATTTAGTTATAAAGTTATTGATAGTGTAGGGTATATGTTGCCAAACCGTGAAAGTTGTAAAATAAAAAGAAGAAAAAGCGCCATAGGGTGGGTTTCGAACTCGTGACCTCCGTTTAACACCATACGCCCTAACCAACCGAGCTAGACTCTTTATGTGTCTTAATCCTTCGTTACATGCTATATATTGTGAGGTTTCTGTACTATATTTTGTGTATATGGCTACTGAATGTCGAGTTACATGCATGATTCCTTTTCTTGTTTCCATTTCTTCTTCTTCTTCTCAAGTAGTTAAGTATTTTAGTTTTTATTATGTCTATGTTTTCCACAAGGTGGTGAGCTTATATGTTCGGCTTATTACAAATAAGCTCGAAAGAAAAGCTCTTGGCTTCCTTGTACTCGAAGTGGGTTTAAGTTATACGTGTGATGACAGAAAATGATATCGAAAATGAATGCGAGATGGTTCTAGCGAAACTTACCACACTCACTTGGAGTGGAGATGTTACGTGAAATGAGTGAACGTGTCGAATGAACTCGAGTACTCCTTGTTCTCCTTATAACTTGTTACCCGAATCCTATTTTACCCAAGTCTCCTAGTTGCTAATAACCCAAAACTCTTTGCTTTTCTTCCTTCTTCTTGCTCGACGAGAAAAAAAATAGGAAATGATATGTAGTGGCGTTTTAGTTGGGAGAGAAGTGTTTGTTTGAGTTGTTTAAATAGCCAAAAGCTAGTATGGCTTTTATTCTATTTAATCTTTGTAGCTTCTAAACTTTCCAAGTAAACTAAGGTAACTTGTGAACTTGGTTGAGCATGCTCCCATTCGGCTGATGTTTAGGACATGTACATGGACTTGTCTAGTCATGTTGGTCATGACAAACCTAATATCTTTTGGGTTAAGAGGTCAAAAGGTGGTCAAGGATATTTAGAGTATTTAAATACTTGTTTAGGGTGGCTATGCATGGGTTTTGTCTCCTCTTTATGCATTCATACGCAAGGGTATTGACTTAGGATTCTTAGTGGAGATGTATTTGACTCTCATGCTTGGTTTCTTGTTTCTCACATTTTGGTCAAGTTTTGACGTACGAAAAGAATGAAAACCAAGAAAATGAAATCTCATTTGTCACTCACTTTCATTTGAAAGGTATTGGTACTTTGGGCTAGTAAAACAAATCGACAAGGGCCCAAGAAAATGTTTCGTTGGGCTCGGGGTACAACCGGCAAAGGCCCAAAATAAAATGGATATGGTGTTGGGCTAGGTGAGTTGGACGCGGCCCAAATAAAAATATAGCGTGGGCTTGGCCCGGTTACAAGGCCCATTTACGTGTCGGGTTCGAGTGGTGAAAAGTCCAATGAGTTCCGAGGCCCAATACGAATTTTATATATCTTTGTTATTTTTAAATTCGTAATTTTTACAAATTTTACGTATTCGTTACATATTTTAAGGTTATCAGGATAGTGGGGAAATTTATTTAGATCACAACGGTATATTTATGAACGCTCGAGCTGCGTTGATCATGCATATGCCAAATGATATGCAAAAGTGATGTTCAGAAAATTTCATGATGAAATAGATCGTGATCAATTCTTGATTAAAACGTTAAGTACATTGAAATTTTCTGGGAGCTTACAGTATTTAAACCTGGCCACATATTCTCCCATGTTTTCCAAACCCGATTAAATCACTTGAGATCCAAAATCTCAAAGGGTTTGATATTTTGATCGGGGAGAATTTGTGATTTAATAATGAAATTTGATAAAAGTTGATCGTTTTGATTCGGTTGTGCAGTCGCTTCTCATATGTGCTAAACGCTTTCGAATCTCGAAGCATATATTGAGGGGAGCATTTTAAACGAAAAGAAACTATCGAGGTGCAAATGCTTTTATGTTTTAACATAATGTACCTTGATTGAGTTTTCAAATGGTTTTCTTAATGGATTTTGTGATTGTGGATGTGCTTCAAAAGAACTCTTGCCTCTATGTGATAAAATGTTTTAAAATATCCTATGCACATATTGAGGGGAGAATTTTACCAAGAAAATCAAATGGCTTTTTCGTATGAAAATTGTGATCAAAGAAAATATTTCAAAGTCCTCTTGCCTCCATGTGCCAAACAATTTCTAAATCACACGCACATGTTGAGGGGGAGGTTTTCTAAATGATCAAAACTATTAAGGTACAATATGCTTTGATCTCGTATCACAAGTACCTTGATTGTTTTTCCAAATTATTTTTCAATTGGTTTCATGATGGAAAGAACAATACCAAAAGACCGACCAATTTGCTTTATGCATGGAGTTATAAGGATGGTTAGGTTAGGTATTCGTTCCCACGATCCGCCGTAACCGGAGGGATCTACCGAGGACAATCCACTAGATAGTGTAGAGTCCTTAGGTATATTGAAAAAGGAGAAAAGTGAGGAATGGGAAGAGTGCATCGAGACCGGCTAGCTAATCTTGGAATAAACCCAACAAGGTTCTAGTTATGAAGTCTCGTAAGCATTGAAGGGTTGAAGAATGAAAAGAAATGAATGATGAAAGGGTGAAAAGAAATAGCCCTCCATCAATTCAACCTTAGGGCGTAAACCGGGTTCAATTCATATGCTACCGGTGGTTACTAAGGTAACACGGTATTGAAGACAAGACATCATGGACCCAAAGATGCACTTTGCTAAACTTCCCAAACCACTCAAGTTCCTCTTGAAAGGGCTTGTTTCATTTTCACGGGAACCTACATAATCTATCGACTTTCTCTTAGAGATTGTTGATATTGAAGAAGGAGACCCTCTCCTAGTCTCCCAAAGGACAAAAATGCACTATTGAGTCTAGAGCCAAGAGATCATCCACAATATCTCGTTAGGACACTAAATTCTTGAAGATTGGCTTTTTCACACAATGTGGAAAGTAAGTATATATTAAGAGTCCCACGATTATCCTTGTGGTATTGCCGAACATCCGAGTGATATGTAAAATATTCACAATGAAGATGGAAATCCTTCAGAGCCAACATCTAACAAGCTCTTGGTGGGTGACATGTGAAATCTTGCAAAGATCAAGCTTGTGACAACGGATAGAAACGATGGGAGATTCATTCTTGAATCAACCTTGGTCCAGAATGGAATTGACGAATACTTTTGGAAAAACCGTTCGATGTGCAAACCTTCTTTTCTCTAGCACGTCGAATGTGTATTCATTTCAAATTCAAAAGTATATCGATTGAAAAATACTTTTAGAAAAACCGCTCGATGTGCGAATCTCTTCTTTTCGCTAGCACGTCGAATGTGTACTTATTCTCTAATACAAAAGTATTTTGATTGAAAATTGATCTTTCTCATAAAACCTTCGTTGTATTGCAAAACTCTTTCTTCAAGCAATACGCGATTGTTTTCAAATCAATTTTCATCAATCGGTGAATCTCAATTTGTCGGTTCACTCACTCCGTGTTGCCTTCTTTGAGACGTTCCGGTTTGAGAACAATAGAGCATTGCGAAACCCTGTCAAGGAGATTCTTAGGAATCCTACCGATCATAGGCGTGCTTTGTACTTATCAACGGGGAACCGTGGGCGTGTACCTCAATTCAACGAAGTGATCAAAGACACTTTCGCACTTTATTGCTAATCGTCAGATGCGGTACACCCGATGATTGCGGTGATCGAATTGAGGAGTCAATCCAAAGCCGCATGTTCACAGAAACCACACTTAATTGAAGAAATCATGGTGGTGCATATCTACATAACACGGTTACGATATTTTTATACTATGCTTCGCTACATCGCCGCAAATATCATGAACCAAGAAGGCTTCCGCTACTCGATGGAAAGATGTCATGATTCAAAAGTGTGAGCATGTCGGTCCAAAAGTCACAACTTCACATGATGGCAACACAATAAAGGGTGATCCGAGATTTCGTGGGTGATGATCTCAATGAAAGCTCAAGATCATCAAAGATGTGGATCGGTTCAAAGACCTCCACTCAAAGTACAAAACTATGCGGACTTTGAAGAATCGCTACAAAAGCACAAAGATTGCGGAAATGAAGAATTCAAGTCTCGAGCTCAAGAACAAAGTCAAGAATAGAATGCTAGGATTTGAAATGTAAAACATGGGGTAACCTCCTTAGGGAGATTGTTAGGAATTAGAAAATTCCTTAGTGAAGAGTCGGTCACCCCAAATGTTATCTAGCTTAAGTTAGCTCGTAGACTTGTCGTTATTTACGTTATTAAGTTGTTTATTAGTTAGTTTGTAGCGTAGTTTAGTTTAGAGCAACACCGTGGAGGAAGGACGGTCTTTACCCATCAGTATACCGATCCACGGCCGATAGGAGGTCGTATTTCTTGTAACTATAAATACCCTTCCATCCATGGAAGGGTGGTGCTTCAATCTAATATTCCATACTTTTGTGTAAACCTCTAGCAAGAACACCCTCTCTCTCTACTAACTCTCTAACTATGGCAAACATGTATTTTGATCATCCAAGACCACCCGAATCATCAACACAATAAATATAACGATCCTACAGTATTGTTCTTTTTCCTACCTGATCTTCGTAGAATCAGGACAACTTTGTGTGTTTGAAATTATTTAGTTGGTTTTTTTTGTTTTCCTAATTTTTTTAATAGTTTAATATGGCTTGTGATGATGCTTCTCCTTTTGGGGGAAGTAATACTGCTAGTGAAGCTAGTAAACTAATTTTTGGTGATGAACTTTTTCTACACCCTTATGATACTAATGGCACTCCTATTTTTCCTATAAACCGAGGTAGTCTTGAAAATTATAATGTATGGAGTATCTCCATGACTATTGCTTTACAGAATAAGAATAAACTTGGTTTTATTAATAGAAAGTGTATTAGACCAACTGATAATTCTTTGGCTAATCAATGGGATATGTGTAATTCTGTTGTGCTTTCTTGGATCATTGGGTCTATCTCACAAGAACTATGGGGAAAATCCTTTCTAAAAATCCAAAGGATGTGTGGGATGAACTCAAGGAAACTTATGATAAAGTGAATGGTAGTGTCATATTCGGTTTGTATCATCAAATTAATTCACTTAGACAAAATGGTTCTGAAGTTTCTGATTATTATTAAAAAATAAATTCTTTATCAAAGCAGTATGATGCTATGGTTAAACTTCCTAATTGCACTTGTGCTGGTGCAAAGATTTAAAGAGTCATGATCAGTTAATCAGATTAATGCAATTTTAATGGGTCTTGATGATGCATATATGACACTTAGAAGTAATATTCTGTCTACTGAGCCATTACCAGATGTTAAACTGCTTTTTCTTTAATTGTTAGAGAAGAATCTCATAAAAACTCACTTTTAACAAATGTATCTTCTAAAATTCAGATATCTTCTTTTGCTTCAAAAACTATGGATAACAGGCCTGCTGTTGATAACAAGCCTAGAGTTCTTAAAAATCCTTTTGTTACTTGTGAGAATTGTGGTTTCACAGGACACACAATTGACAGATTCTTCAAAATTATTGGTTGTCCTGACAGTTTTAATAAGAAAAAACCTGCCAACAAAAAGTCTTTCAATAGCAATTCAGTTACCAATGGTAATGTTAGTAGTGATAGTTCTCAGAATAATGCTTCCTTACCATTTTCTCCTGATCAAATTATGAAACTTATGAGTCTTATAAGTATTAAAACAGGCTCTGGCAGTGTTTAGGCTTATATTTCAGGTATAAATTTTCTATCTCTCTTAAGTAGATTTAAAACTTTTGAGGAGTTTAAAAAATGGATTATAGATTCTTGTGCTAATCAATATATGGTTCTTTCTGAGAATCTTCATGATTCTGTTGTTGATATCAGTGATTTAAATCTCACTGTTGAACATCCTAATGGGAGTTTTGCTAAAATTAAAAAAGTTGGAACTCTTAAACTTAATGATAATATTACTTTTTATGATGTGTTGTTAGTACCAGAATACTGTGTTAATCTCATCTCTATCTATAAACTTGCTAGAGATAGCAAGTTGTTTATTGGGTTCGATGAAAATAAATGTTATATTCAAGACTTGGCCAACATGACAAGCATGGGGACTGGCAGTCAGTCTGATGGCTTATACTTTTTTGATAACAAAAGCTTTAATAGTAATAAAACTGGACATAAATTTTTTTCTTGTTCTTTATCTAGATATACTTGGCATCACAGACTTGGTCATCCTGCTGACCAAGTTTTAAACGTGCTTAGTAAAAATCTTAACATTAATAATAATGAGGCTTTAACTCCCTGTGAAATTTGTCACAAGGCTAAACAAACTAGAGAGCCATTTCCTATTAGTGATCATAAGGCCACTAATATTGGAGGTGTTGTTCATCTTGATGTCTGGGTCCTTATAAGATTACCAGTAGCGATGGCTTTAGATTTTTTCTCACTATTGTTGATGATGTGTCTAGAGATGTTTGGGTTTATTTGTTAAAAACCAAATATGAAGTTGGTAAATATATGATAAAAATTTAAAACATACGTTTTTAGAAGTCATTTAAGCCCTAAATCGACACATTTTATATCCGTTACTACTTAAAATCGTCCCTTTTCACATTTTAGGTCTTTTGGAAGCAAAATGCTGGAATGAAGCATATTTTGACGAAAAGGAGCAAAAACATGAAGAAAACGACAAAGTCAAGATCCAAGGCTTTTTTATGCACCTGATGGCGTCCCATCCCAAAGGGCGACGCCGTCGCTAAGAATGTTTTCTAATAAAATATCAAGCGACGGCTCAGACGTGATTTTGGTTATACTACATGATGACGTCAAGCGTTAATTATGGAAGGCGTCACTCTTTATTTTACACCAGATGACCAAGACTCATTCCAAGACGACGTCCTTTATGAAGCCAGATGGCGTCACACTTCCTCAAGTGACGCCGTCCCAATGATGACTAGTCGCAAACGAAACCCTAATGACGGCGACCAGAAGGCATCACCATCAAAAGGTGACGCCGTCGCACTTGTAAATCTATATATAAACTTCGATGTTTATGCATTTAAAGAGTATTAGTTTGGAGCGAAAACCCTAATTCGTGTAAGGTCTTACTTGGGCAGTATTTTAGGGTTCCATACCCTTCTAGACACTGAAAGATAAGTTTGTTAATCTATTATATCACCATGTTTATCCTATGTTCAATTTCTTGTGTGTGTGCATGCTTATCTATCATGAGTAGCTAAATTATTATTGTGTTTGCTTATATCTATGAAACCTAGTCGTTAATTATTGTTAGGTTGTCTTTTGTTTTAATTGGTAGACGCTAGAGTAAGGAAAACTGGCTTCTTCTTTAATTGTTGCGATCTTGAACGTCCTAAATAGTAAAAATCTTGAGATTGCACTTGAGCCATCGTTGTGTTTATTGTGTGAGTTGTAGCTTTAGGATAATAGAGTATTCGGGGGAGATACTATGGTACTTGGCGATCCCGGATAGTCTAGAGGAGAGTTACAATTCATAGAACTAGGGAATTAGGCACCCTCTATGACTAACACGGAATACAACGCACCAATTAAGATAAGGATATGACAATTCGACCAACCAATAAGAGATAACTAGGGAGTAAGAACATCTAAGTAAACACGCTTTTAATTATCATAAGAACACACCAATCAATCCATAGCTTTTATCCTTTTCATTAATTAGTAGTTAAAATTTATAGAAGTACCCCCCAACTCCTAAACCCCCAAGATATTTACTTGTTCTCTAAAAAATATAAAAAAGCTAAAAAGAATCATCCTCAACCTCACCTTCTCGTCATACATCTCTACCTTGCATCTCTATTTCCCTAGAGAACGATCAACCCCCTAGGCTTACCCATACTATACTGCAACGATTAGGTACACTGCCTAGTGGGTTGTAAAGCTTGCTCGTAAGAAAGGAAGTCTATCGACCCCGAACCTCCCATCAAGTTTTTGGCTCTGCTGCCGGGGAATAGAATAGCTAGTTAGGTTTCTATCTTGATAGGTTTACTCGCTTAATTCCTATCAAGTGAGCTTTTTCTTTATTTTTCTTAGCTTTCTCGTAGTTTATCACTCTTCTTTGTGTTTTTGTTCGTATCCTTATCACTTTCATCATGGAAGGTGATAATCTACCCAATCAACCACCACTCGACCCGCCAAGAGGCCGTTCTCTTGGTGAATACTCTAGACCGAGCCATCAAGGCTATAGGAACACCATTGAGCTCCTTCATCAAGCTCAAACTACACCCCTATGATCCGACACCATCCGGTTGGTGCAAAACGAATGTGCATTCCATGGACTTCATTTCGAAGATCCTAATCAGCATCTCAAGGATTTCCTTAAAATCGTTGACTCCATTGACCTTGATGCTACCACTCGGGAGACCACGCTATCGCGTCTCTTCTAATTCTCTCTACGAGACCAAGCTAGTAATTGGCTTGAGCGACTTCCCACAGGATCCATCTCAAGTTGGGTGATCTCACCACTCGTTTCCTCGCCCAATTTTTCCCACCGGGGAGAACTACCAAGCTTAGGAATGACATCTTGATGTTCCAACAACGTCAAGACCAAACCCTTTATGAGGCGTGGACTCGATTCAAGGACTTACTCCACAAAGTCCCTCACCATGGCATTGATCTTTGGCTCTAATTCTAAATTTCTATGATCATGTCTATTTTCTCACAAAGCGATCCATTGACCTAGCGGCCAGCGAAAGACTTAGCAATCTCAATGCAGAAGAGTTATGGAATATCAATGAAGAACTCACCTGTCGATCTTATGAAAATGGTAGTCATTCTCATGAAACTCCAGATAGCACGGTTAAGGCCATATCGGTACCTTGTAGTTCTTCTAACATCACCGAAGAACAACTTTGTGCTCTTGAAGAATGAATCGATTATTCAGTTAAAAGACAAAAGAAAGTGCCTGGACCAACTCCTCGATCACCGGTCAACTTAGCTACCTCAACCGGTAACTCAATACCCCTCTCTAAATCGCCTAGTCGTGAGAGAAATCCCGTTTCCCTAAAACACTTCCGTTATCCCTCACTGCAACCACTTTCACCTAGCTTCAAAACACAAATGAGATAATACATGGCGGCTCATTCGGAAAGGTTAGCTAAATTCAAGGAAGAAGTTTATAAACAAATAGAATAGATGCAGGAGAAGATGACAGAGATGATGAACCTAGTAAAAGAGTACACTAGGATGAAGGTTCCCCGAAAAGGTGCTAGTAAGAGAAGATGACCGCACTACCCCCCACTGTGTTTGTTAACGTCCTTTCCATTATTCGTGATAAAAAGATCACAAAACAAACTAGTGTTATGGAGGAGGTAGTTGAGGATAAGGATACGGGGACTAAAGAGAAGAGCATGGATTGTAAGGATGAGGGAAATGCTAAGGAATTAGATAAACCTAAGACTGTAGGGCACTACCTTAAACATGGAGTCAATAAGAAAACCATTGTTAACCTAGTGAACAATTTTAAGTACAATGATGTTCTTAGGAAAACCTTCTTAGGTGAAATAAAGGAGGAAAATACGATACTATGCCTATGGGACCTTTGTACGAGGCAATTCTTAAGAAACCAGTAGCTAAGAAACATGAAATTTGTGGGAACTTCATAATACCATGTAGTATTGGTGACTTAGAGAATATAAAGGGCTTAGCTGACCAAGGTTCCGATGTAAGCATAATGCCATTATCAATCTATAATCAACTGACTAAGTAGAAACCAACTACCCTTAGCCAATCATTCATATGTTTACCCTTTAGGAGTAGCGGAGGATGTGTTGATTGAGGTTGCAAGTAGCATCTATCCAGTGGATTTTGCAATTGTGGATATTGAGGAAGATGAAAACATGCCCCTCATCCTTGGAACACCTTTCTTAGCCACCACAAAAGCAACAATCAAATGCGGTGAAGGTGTTATGGTACTTAAGAGTGGTAAAAGCAAAGTGAGGATACCTATAGCCCCAAAACATCCTCTGAAATTTAAGGAGAAGAGGCGGAATGATCATGAATCACAAGTTCACAATAGCATTGTTAGGAGGAAAATTGTTGAATGGGAGGAGAAGGTTAGGGAATACAAGGACAAGGAGGTTGAATTAGGAGAATGGAAACGCAATAAATACATAATCGGACATAACTACGCCAGGAAAATATCTTACAAGCACCATCATGAGGGAAATAACGATAATAATACTGAAGGACGTGACCAAGAAACCAAGAGTCCTAAAGATTTCGAGAAAGGAGAGAAGGTGCTCTTGTATAAATCAAGATTAAAAGCACCCAAAGGACTATGTAAGCCTAAATGGTGTGGCCCTTATACGCCAAAATGGGCAAAAAAAAGTGGAACCATTGTGTTACTCGACAACAATGGAAAGGAATTCACGGTAAACATACCACATGTGAAAAACTATCAAATCAATGGTAATGACCTAATAAATCAAAAAGATGATGGTAGTGAAGTCACGTAGGGTATGAATTTGAGTCTAGCTACAAAACTCATAAATAAAGAAAAGCGCTTCTTGGGAGGCAACCCAAGTTTAATTGTTTGCTTGTTTTGTTTTAACTTTTATTTGTGTGTTTATATATCTTTTTCATTATTTCTTAATTCTCATGTTTAGATTATTTTGTGAAAATGCTTTATTTTGTTTTTAACCTCATCTTAATTGCATATAAAGGTATTTTGCAAAAGATAAGTGTAGGGAAGGTTACATATGTTTTTTTAGAACTTGCATGAACATTTGGTTAGTAATAATTGAAATTGTATATATTTGTGTGTTTTTTTGAGTCAAATGTTTGTATTGAGTCATAATGGATGTTTTGCAGGAATTTTTCCAGGTCCTTAAAGAAGTAATTTTTCAAGAATTTTCCCGGAAACCGCAGCAGACCCTTTTTGTCAGAACAACCTAACGGCATCGAGACTAAAGCCCGACGGCATCAGGAAATGTATCAACATATTCAAAATTCCATTTTCTGTCTAACTTGTAATTTTTGGAAACTTCTAAATCTTAATTTTCCAAAAAATCTGCAAACATCCATTTCACAAGCATTATATCTTACTCACTTTCTAGTTTAGTTTTGTTTTTCATATATATAGTTTATACTGCCGATTTTACGTGAGGTTTCGTTTCGTTTTCTTATAAGTTTTCAGGTTATATTAGACAAGAAGAAGAAGTACATGATGGAAGCAACACTTACTACTTTCTCATTCTTCTTGGAGGAGGATTTAACCGCAACTTCATATATATCCCACCGAGCTAATCAGCGGAGTACTAGTTTCTTTCTCTTTTATTTAACTTCCTTTATCATAACTTTGATACTTTTGGGGAGCATTGGGGACAATGTTCAGTCTAGGTGTAGAGAGGAAGAATAAAACGAGAACTTAGAAACTATTTACTTACTTGATTTTGGTCTTGTCCTTAGTAAATTGTGTAATAAACTATGAAAAATATTTGTTAGGGTAATTTTAGCACCAAATTTAAATTTTTATGGCATTTATGAGTAAAACTTTAGTCTTAATAAAGCGTCTCATGTATAGGAATTATATGACTAGCACAAAAACCGTATACCACTCAAATTCCACCCCAAAAATGTAAGGTTCGCCCCTAGATCTTTAGGAATAAAAGCATTCATCTTTAATACTTAGTGAATGTACCGGTAGTATAATAGATTCTAGAGCCTGTTTTGTGATGCATTCCAAGATCGCTAGTGAGACTACATTCGTGTAGTTAGGATTAACTAAATGATAAGAGGCATTAGGATAACCCTTGTTTTAAACCTCGTAATTTAATTACGTCATCCTCATTGATTGACTAATTTTCCCCACACCCTTGCGATGTACTGATCTTTAGTACACGATACCCCTAGTTAACCCCTCAGAGCCTATCTTTTCGCGGTTCTCATGATGTTCCGGTTTTTGAATATAAATAAAGAGCATTGTTTACAACCCACCCCCAAATGTTACGCCCAAATTGCTTTAGCCCACATTGTATGCACTCATCTTTAGTGCATTATTGTAATCATTGTTTAAACCTTTAGTTCAATTATCTAGTTGCTTGCATGGTTGCTAAGTCGAGTCATATCCGTTGTATACAGTTTTGGAACGATTGGGACTCGTGGGTTAAAGTAATATTTTATGGAGTAACGGGAAAGAACGATAAATTCAAATTCCCTTTGTCTACATAATTAAGTACTCCAAGTGTTTTGATTTTTTCAAATCGGGTCAATTATTGTTAGTGAAATAAAAACTCAAGTGTAGGGATGCTTCTATAAATCCCTTTATTTTGATGTTATCGTAGAGGATGGTAGAGTAAAAAGGTATGAAAAAAAATTGAAAAAAAAGAGAAAAAGTGAAGTCAAAAAAGAAAACAAAACATACGGGCTATCACCATTCTACATCTATCTTTATGTTTATGTTTTCATGTTTATGTCTTTTGATTTTGTTTCAAGTTATTATCTAGTGTTAGTAAGTCGAGTCTTGGCTTAGCAATGCCGCGTTTTACATGCTTGTAACATAAGATTTTTGACTTGCCACCACTAAATATCCCCTTATCCAACAAAACCCTTTATTTCCCTACCCGAAGCCTAACATTATAACCCTTTGTAACGACCTCTTAGATAGTTATTCCTAGGTGCTTACGCCAAAGCGGTGGAGGTTTGATCAATTCTCAAGCATATGGTAATCTATGTACTATGACACGTAGTGAGTGTTTATCTTCCATTTCCTTACATGTTATATTCAATATACACCCGAGAGATGAGAGAATCCAAACACCAATTGTGAGGTGCTAGTATATAATTTTCATGCTTGTTTTGACTATTGTGGCGCTTGTACTTGTTGTAAACTATTTTAAACCAATGCTAAATGACCCATAACTTATAAATTTATTGGCCAAAATCACATTTGCTCGAGGACAATCAAATTCCAAGTATAGGGATATTTGATAAGGATTTAAAACATACGTTTTAGGGGGTAATTTAAGCCTTAAACCGACACATTTTATATCCGTTACTACTTAAAATTATTCCTTTTCACATTTTAGGTCTTTTGGAAGAAAAATGCTGGAATGAAGCATATTTGGACAAAAAGGAGCAAAAACATGAAGAAAACGACAAAGTCAAAATCCAAGGCTGTTTTATGCACCTGACGGCGTCCCATCCCAAAGGGCGACGCCGTTGATAAGAAGGTTTTCTAATAAAATATCAAGCGACGTCTCAGACGTGATTTTGGTTCTACAACATGACGACGTCAAGCATTAATTATGGAAGGCGTCACTTTTTATTTTACACCAGACGACCAAGACTCATTCCATGACGAAGTATGTGGAAAACTAGAAGGGGGGGGGGTTGAATAGTTTTACCAATTTAAAACTTCCTTTTAAATAATTAGATCGATGTATGTCAATCTATTTGGTTGTTTATGTTGGACGTTGATAGATAGATATATAAACGTGTAATGAAAGATAAAGAGTAAGAAGCACATCACCACGACACAAGTATTTATAGTGGTTCGGTTACAAGGACACCTTCCTTGCCCTACTTCACTCCCCGAGTCACTTACTCGAGAGTTCGTAAACACTACACCAACTCCTTATGGCGGAGAAGCCTTCACAACGTCGCTTAACCTTTTTCCGGTACAAAGCTAAATACCGAGTTCTTTCACACCAAAGCGAACCACACCTTGCACAACGTCGCCTACCCTTTATACGGTGCTAGGCTAACCACCAAGTTCTTTCACACCTTAGGAGAACTAATCCTTCACAACGTCGCCTACCCTTTATTAGGTACTAGGCTAAGCACTTAGTTCTTTCACACCTTAGGTGAACTACACCTTCACGACACAACACCTAATCTCAAGGAGATCTACTCCTTGTTACAACACCATCAAGGATATCACCATCCTTGTATATAAACAAATACATATATGTATAACGATGCACCTCATCGATTATACGACCTAGGCATTCTTCCCAAATGCTACTTGATTTGATTCTTTGCCATCCTTCACTAATGCCTTTGACACAATGCTTGGCACCCTTCACTAATGCCTTCGTCTTGACACCTTTAGCATCCTTCACTAATGCTTTGACACGGATGATGAGCACCTTTCACTAATGCTTTCATCTTGACACTTTCGGCATTCTTCACTAATGCCTTCAACCCAACATCTATGGAGAAAGGAAGAACTATCAACAAGAGAACCTTAGTAGTCTTGATGATGATGAAGCATGGCAACTCATGGACTTTGAACTTGCACGTCTTCAAGAGGTGGTGATCTTTTCTTTAAGAGGAACCTAGTAGATCACACAAAAACAAAAGACAAACTACATAGATCACTTAGATCTGAGGTTAGAGGGTTAGAATACTTTGGGGAAGTATGTGTATAAAAGCACATTTAGAGAGGAAGAAATGGCTCTCTATTTATAGAGGAAATTCTCTTCTGTTTCCCCGGATCCCACAGGGATCCGGCTAGCACAAAGCTAGGGATCCGTGGTCCGCTCCTCTTTGCCCATGGGTATTTTTGGTTATGGGTCATGGGTCATTGGTTATGGGTTGATCCATGGTTTTATTCTAGATACAATGTATCTTAAGGATACAATGAACTTGGTTAAGTGGTATATATAAAACCATGGGTTATGGGTCAAAACAATTTGCTAGTATTTACCCATTTAGTATATACTTGTATTTACCCAATTTAGCATACACTTAGTTTTTACCCATTTTAGTATACTTAGTTTAAGTATATGTTTAACCCAATATGTACACTAGTTGTTGTACATATGTATCTAAATCATAAAATCACTTATACTTGTTTTAGTGTTTTATGTGAAAGCGTAAGTGTGTTAGAAAACTATTAACTCAAAATATTTACGTACTCTATTTGTTTCGTTAAAATGATTTTATATTTGTTATCGACAAAACATTAGAAGATCGTAAAATATAAATAAACGTTTTCACGGCTTATTTGTATTAACAATCTCCCCTTTTGTTGATGACAAAACATAAAATTATTTTAAGGAAAAATCTAAAATTGTAAAGTTTTGAATTTGTAGTTTTACTTTCTTCTCCCTTTTTTCGAAACAAAAAGTGTTAGAAGAAACTAACACAATTAAAAAGAATGTAAAAATGTAAAGAGAGCAAGTGACGGGAATGGTACTCGTCTTAACTCCCCCTTGACGAGTCCATCCCTATGTAAGGGCGTCAAGGACATAACGTAAAGTAAACTAATTATGTTTGCAATTAAGTTTGCAATTGGTTCGTCTAAGTGACGAGAACGTGCTCCCCCTTGAATATTGCAATGTTGCAATGGGGTGTCATGAAGTGTAACCCAAAATTGGATTAATTTGCAAATGATTTTGCAATGTCGTTTGACACAAAGCTCCCCCTAGCTTTATGGTGTCAATATCTTCATGTGTATTTTGAATAATTACAAAACAAAGGTTAGAAAAACAAGAGTATAGTGCATAATTTCCTGCAAAAGAGACTCAAGTTAGTATAAATTTGTGCTCTGTACCACGGATCCCACGGTTCCCTTTAAGGAGGATCCGTATAGTTATCTGGAAGGGATCCGGCTATTCATTACGCTTTCTTGACAGAATGAAGAAATGTCAAGGAATGCTATTTGAGGAATGAGATATATGTACAATATAACAAGCACAACACACATAATAATCATAGCATATAAGTATTCATTCAATAAAACAAGAGATACACAACCGAATCTCTAAAAACTAAGAGAATGAACTTTAGCCATATAAGTACTACTAATGCTAATCTCATTTCGGGATATAAAATGTGACAATGTGCTTAAGTCTAGGGATGGGTGGACTTGTTGAATTGATCCAAATTTGCAAAAAGATGATTGAACATGAAATGTATCTCATTTCGTACTTCTTGAACAAGTCCTTGAGTTTTTAGACAATTTGGGCAAATATTGTCTTGGTTTGGCCCCGAAGGAAAAAGGATGTTTTGAGAGGGCTCAATGTGTGTTTGAGGGTCTTCATTTTGAGAAGTAGGGAGAAGTTCTAAAAACGAGGGTGGTAATGGAACTTCTTCCATATGATCAAGGTTGTTCCTTGTCTCCTATGATGGGCTAGTTGGTGTTGTAGGTGGTTCCTGATTCAATGAAAAGGTTGGTGAATGGGAGGTTCTTGGTGATGAATGGAACAATGAATATATGTTTGGATGAGGAAGAGGCTCATTCAAGGAGTGTAGTCCATTCTCAATGAATGAAGGTTTTGATGGCTTGCTAGAACTATCCATGTTTGGTTTGGAACTAGATGATCCCTTTTCTAGTTGGAAAGATTTGATGCTAATCCTTGCGGTTCTCTTAGCTTTTGTTGGATGGGTTTGATGAGGTGGGATTCTAGAGTCATTATCTCTAATGGGAGATGTTTCGGTGGATGAAATTTCATGGATCATTTGCCCCTTTCTTTTGGATGATCCTATATTTGAGGAGTTGTTGCTAAGAGCTTTAGTCATGGTGATGAAGGTGCTAATGTGAGCTTCTAATTTCAGATTTTTGAAAGGTAATTGAGGATGGTGCCATAAACCTAAGATTGTTTGGTTTATAAAGAGTAATTTGAATTTGGGAATTAAATTCTTGACCACTTAGAAGACTAAGCATGCTCTTAAGGTTTTGATCAGCTCTAGGAGAATAATTAATGTATGCTAAGAGTGGTTAGAGAACCAAAAGGTGACATGAGTTTGAATATAGAAGCTGGTTTATGATCTCTGCATCTACGGATCCCGTGGATCCTCTCGATGAGGATCCGCTGGTTAAAGACCAGGATCCGCTATCGACAAGGTCTAGGTGAAATTATTATGCTTTTGTAAGGTTTGTTATTAATGGATTTCGAGGGTTTGACTTAATTTTGAAGCCTTTAGCTGTTGGATATCTCAAATCCTTAACCATAACAAGTAATGGTGCTTAATGATGGTTATGGCCAAGAAAAATTGACCTTGGGTAATCTAACTATATGTTTGACAATGATTCCATTTAATTTGATGAGGAGAAATGGTGATAACAAGTCCTAGAAGTCAGATGATGTCCTAATAGGTTTTTACTAAAACCTTAAAAATAAGAAGAAATGAAAAGCTAATTTTGACCCTAATTTTGATTAAAAATGATTGAGATCAATTTGCTAAAATTGAAAGATATAGCTAACTAAGTGCTATCAATCGTGATAGATAATGTGTGAGTGTTGGAGCGGAAATATGGTGGGTTTTGACTAGTTGAAAATCAAGGATATTTCAAAGATGTATCCTAGATAAGCCATGGATGAGAGTGAAGTTTTCAACTATAAGAGAAGGACTTAGTTGGCTCTAGTATCTTGTGTTTGACTTGTTTGAGGTGATCTAGTAGACTATTTTGAGGTACCTAAATCAGATTGTATATCGGATACCACGGATCCCACGGTTCCCTTGAGGGAGGATCCGTCTAGTACAATCTTGGGATCCGCCTCGCAGATCGAGAAGGCTTTCAAAGAAATGTGCAATTTGCACTTTAGTAAATGCTTCTCCTAGTTGTTTCTATGGGGACTAAATGAAAGAACACAACTAATATAATTAATAACAAAGTAGGAAGAACTAAAATTCCTAAAATGAGTGACGACGACCAATCCAAGAGGTCGTAAAATCTCATTTTCCAAACACACAAGTTAGGATGTTTAGTGCCAAGGTATGGCAATACCTACATACTACAAGTATAGTTTAAAGTTTTTACAAACCATTGTTTGAGATTGTTTATCATACACTAGATTCCTAAGGTCTTACCTTTTTTTTCCTCCTTCACTTCTTCACCCGTCCTACACTCTTTATCAAACTATCTTCACTTCTTCTTCCTCAAGAAATTAGCGAAGCATTTGAAGATTCCCTTGGTTTATTACCATTCGGGTGATTCATTAGGGATGTTTGGCAATTGGTTAATGTAGTCCAAGGGGTCAAGATTGATATTATCGAGTGGGTTGCTACTACTCCCTTCACCTTCTCCTTGCCTCTCTCTTTCATCTGAGGAATCCGTGGGTGGGTGTGGTCTCTTGCCTTCCACCATAAACCTTGTTGTTCTACCCTCAGTTAATGGTACCATAACCTTATTGCAAAAGTTATGATCAAGGGATTGTGGAGAAGGGTCTAATGCAAAGATGAATTTGGCAAGACGGGTTAGAAGCATTGCATACGGAAGCACCATCTTGTCCATGCTTCTCACACTTGCCATTCTTTTGACCATGTAGTAGACAATTTTGAAGCGAGTTTCGGTCACTAGACAATAGATCATGAAGCTTAGGCATGCGTTGGGGTGATCCTTGTTTCCTACTAGACACACCACATTCTCTCTAATCACATCTTCCCATTTTCTATACAACGGGTACATCTCTGAGAGCTCCATTTGGAAAGGATCTCTATAGATCACTTTCGACTTCCTAGTAACTCTTGATGGGGATGCTCTTGGCATAAATACAGTATCCCTTACCGTGGTTGCTTCCGGGATTGTTGCGTGATAAATGTCGTGATGATCAACCATAGAGTGTATTTCTTGCAACGACCACTCATTAGAGTACATGCAAACACCATCATGTGGCACTCCTATTATTCTTCCAAACTCCTCAAGTGAAAGACTAAACTCTCGCTTATTAATGGTGAATTCAATTGAGATGGACCCGTCATCATTTCTAATTATACCCATAGTCTTGTAGAACTCAAGCCCAAAGACCGGTCAAATTTGTTCGTTTATATCCAATAAACAATCAAACCCAATAGTTGCAAAAACTTCCCTTATGTCAGTATTTGCAAGAAATGATGGATCAACAACTCTACCTTCATGAAAGAGTCTCTTTTCGAGCAACTTAAAAGCTTTTCTATCGTCCGGACTTAAGCCATTTTTCCTATGATACATGGGTATGTAGTGGGCGGTGTCTTGGTAATCTTGTTGCTTGTTGCTAGGCATGATATTCCTAAACAATACAACCCAATGTGGTGTTAATGATGAATAGTAGCCTAGAGGGTTTGATCACAATTTTCTCTCATCATCTTTGTTGAGTTCAAGAAATGTGTTTAATTTGTATTAACAATGTTAATTCTTTGATTTAGATTATCTTAGAAAACAATGTGGTGACAAATTATAATAAACCCATTTGAACCCAACTCTTAAAGATGAAGAAATTGTAATTCTAAGAATCAAGGAATTAAAATAACAATGTAGTGAAGATTATACTTACACAAGTGATTGTTAGACTTGAGAAGAATGATCAATTTGCTCCTATGAACAGTACCTAGGTTTTTGTTCGTATGTCTTTGAGGTGAGTATTATTGTGGAACATCCACAGTGATCATTCTTGATCATATACTGTCTTCTGTTGCACGGATCCCGCGGATCCCTCTCATTTGGGATCCGGCTAGTGTAAACCGAGGGATCCGGCATAACAGTAAAGATCAGCTCAAACATTCCTTGATAACTATGGTTTGGGAATTCTAAACAACCTAATGTTTTGGTGTTTAAGGTTCTAAAACTTGTGATTTGAGGTTTTTGAAGATTCAGTACTATTCCTATTAGATGAGGTTCCTTTTTTAAGAATTAGTCATAATTCTTGGGAACCTTTTCAAACATTATAATAAAATCCCATTTTATTATAACATAAGAAATTTCACATGAAAATTTATAGACATAGATGAAGTGTCAATAAATTCTTTGTGATGAATAATGATAATGGTTATCAAATAACCAAAATGTCATTATTACGAAATCATAGTGTAGTTTCTACAAATAAGTCGAAGAATACTATTTTTGATATTGACTTTAATATAGAAAACTATTAGAACAATTACTAATCAATCATGCAACTATGATTTCAATAATAAAATTAAAAGCAAGTGATTAGTAATCATACCTTGGCTAAATATTCTTTTTGCGAAAGGAAATATTTAGATAAGTTCTTTATGCTCTTCTTGGTAGCTCCAAACTCAAGTATGGATAATGCTTAGAAAAAAAATGTTAGAGCATTCTATCATTGTCCAACAATAAACAATATAGTGATTTTAAAATATGATGAAGATAATCCTTCTTTGTAGTTTTCAAATATACACGGATCGTATCAAGTCTTTAAAGTACAGTATACTTTAAGAAACTTGGTAACGAAGCTCTAATGCCAATTGTGGAAAACTAGAAGGGGGGGTTGAATAGTTTTACCAATTTAAAACTTCCTTTTAAATAATTAGATCGACTTATGTCAATCTATTTGGTTGTTTATGTTGGACGTTGATAGATAGATATATAAACGTGTAATGAAAGATAAAGAGTAAGAGCACATCACCACGACACAAGTATTTATAGTGGTTCGGCTACAAGGACACCTTCCTTGCCCTACTCCACTCCCCGAGTCACCTACTCGAGAGTTCAGAACACTACACCAACTCCTTATGGCGGAGAAGCCTTCACAACGTCACTTAACCATTTTCCGATAAAAAGCTAAATACCGAGTTCTTTCACACCAAGGCAAACCACACCTAACACAACGTCGCCTACCCTTTATACGGTGCTAGGCTAACCACCGAGTTCTTTCACACCTTAGGAGAACTAATCCTTCACAACGTCGCCTACCCTTTATTAGGTACTAGGCTAAGCACCTAGTTCTTTCACACCTTAGGTGAACTACACCTTCACGACACAACACCTAATCTCAAGGAGATCTACTCCTTGTTACAACACCATCAAGGATATCACCATCCTTGTATATAAACAAATACATATATATATATATATAACGATGCACCTCATCGATTATACGACCTAGGCATTCTTCCCAAATGCTACTTGATTTGATTCTTTGGCATCCTTCACTAATGCCTTTGACACAACGCTTGGCACCCTTCACTAATGCCTTCGTCTTGACACCTTTAGCATCCTTCACTAATGCTTTGACACGGATGATGAGCACCTTTCACTAATGCTTTCATCTTGACACTTTCGGCATTCTTCACTAATGCCTTCAACCCAACATCTATGGAGAAAGGAAGAACTATAACAAGAGAACCTTAGTAGTCTTGATGATGACGAAGCATGGCAACTCATGGACTTTGAATTTGCACGTCTTCAAGAGGTGGTGATCTTTCCTTTAAGAGGAACCTATTAGATCGCACAAAAACAAAAGATAAACTACATAGATCACTTAGATATGAGGTTAGAGGGTTAGAATACTTTGGGGAAGTATGTGTATAAAAGCACATTTAGAGAGGAAGAAATGGCTCTCTATTTATAGAGGAAATTCTCTTCTGTTTCCCCGGATCCCACGGATCCCTACCACAAGGGATCCGGCTAGCACAAAGCTAGGGATCCGTGGTCCGCTCCTCTTTTCCCATGGGTATTTTTGGTTATGGGTCATGCGTCATTGGTTATGGGTTGATCTATGGTTTTCTTTCTAGATACAATGTATCTTAAGGATACAATGAACTTGGTTAAGTGGTATATATAAAACCATGGGTTATGGGTCAAAACCATTTGCTAGTATTTACCCATTTAGTATATACTTGTATTTACCCAATTTAGCATACACTTAGTTTTTACCCATTTTAGTATACTTAGTTTAAGTATATGTTTAACCCAATATGTAAACACTAGTTGTTGTACATAGGTATCTAAATCATAAAATCACTTATACTTGTTTTAGTGTTTTATGTGAAAGCGTAAGTGTGTTAGAAAACTATTAACTCAAAATATTTACGTACTCTATTTTTTTCGTTAAAATGATTTTATATTTGTTATCGACAAAACATTAGAAGATCATAAAATATAAATAAACGTTTTCACGGCTTATTTGTATTAACAAAGTCCTTTACGAAGCCAGATGGAATCACACTTCCTCAAGTGACGTCATCCCAATGATGACTTGTCGCAAACGAAACCCTAATGACGGCGACCAGAAGGCGTCACCATTAAAAGGCGACGCCGTCGCGCTTGTAAATCTATATATAGACTTCGATTTTTCTGCATTTAAAGAGTAGTATTTTGGAGAGCGAACCCTAATTCATGTAAGGTCCTACTTGGGCAGTATTTTAGGGTTCCATACCCTTCTATACACTCAAAGATAAGTTTGTTAATCCAATATAGCACCATGTTTATCCTATGTTCAATTGTTTGTGTGTGTGCATGCTTATCTAAAATTGAGTAGCTAAATTATTATTGTGTTTGCTTAGATCTATGAAACCTAGTTGTTGATTATTGTTAGGTTGTCTTTTGTTTTAATTGGTGGATGCTAGTGTAAGGAAAACTGGCTTTTTCTTTAATTGTTGCGAGCTTTAACGTCCTAAATAGTAAAAAGCTTGAGAGTGCACTTGAGCCATTGTTGTGTTTATTGTGTGAGTTGTAGCTTTAGGATAATAGAGTTTTCGGGGGAGATGCTATGCTACTTGGCGATCCCGGATAGTCTAGAGGAGATTACAAGTCATAGAACTAGGGAATTAGGCACCCCTATGAGAGATAACTATGGAGTAAGAGCATCTAAGTAAACACACTTTTAATTATCATAAGAACACACCAATCAATCCATAGCTTTTATCATTTTCATTAACTAGTTTTAGTTTGATTTATTAGTAGTTAAAATTGGTAGATGTACCACCCCCCACTCCTAAACCCCGAGATATTTACTTGTTTTCTAAAAAATATAAAAAAGTTAAAAAGTATCATCCTCAACCTCACCTTCTCATAATACATCTCTACCTAGCATCTCTATTACCCTAGAGAACGATCAACCCCCTAGGCTTACCCATACTACACTGCAATGCTTAGTTACACTGCCTAGTAGGTTGTAAAGCTTGCTCGTAGGAAAGGAAGTCTTTTGACCTCGAACCTCCCATCAATATATCATATCTTTCTATAACATGTTGCAAAATCAGTTATGTGTTAATGTTAAAGTTTTTCGGAGTGATAATGGAACTGAGTTTGTTAATCATAATCTTCAAAGTTTTATTGATTATAAAGGTATCTTGCATCAAACCTCATGTTCTTATACACCACAGCAAAATGGTGTAGCAGAAAAGGAAGCACAGACACCTGTTAAATTTTGCTAGGTCTCTTCTTTTTCAGGGAGCGATTCCTCTATACTTCTGGACTGATTGTATTCTTACTGATGCTCATTTAATCAATAGACTTCTGATAACGCTCAAATTGTGCATGTTTTTAGTAGCGTTATCCGTGTTTTTATGTGTGTTATTTGGCTATAATCATATGCTTTTGTTGCTTAATCGTATCAAAGTGCGTTTGCTAGTTCATTTGTAGCCAAGTACAGGAAAGTGGAGAAAAGACGGAAAAGAAGTAAAATACGAAGATTTCTCCATGTATGAAGAATTCCCGACCAAAGCAAGACTTGTGGAGTATATTCGAGAAGATAAAGTCATCAAGTTAGTGGTCCAAAGACTCAAGAATAAAGTTCAAGAAGGAAACGAAAGAAATGAAGAAAAGAAGCTTAAACGAAGAAATATTGGAAGCCTCGTTGTTCCGACACACCTTCACCATTTTGGCCATAACTTTTGCATACGGACTCCGTTTGACCTCCCGTTCATGGCCACGGAAAGATAAGAGAAAGATCTACAACTTTGCAGTTTATGACTTTTGTGATTTTGCTCCAACCGATCGGTCGAGACCCGTAACCGATTCGGTTGGAGAGCATCAAAGACCAACCGATTCGGTTGGAGCCCAACCGGATCCGGTTGGAGGTCCTGTTTCAGCCATTTTTCCATCACTAAGATCCCAAACGTGTTCCAAATGATTCTAGTCCCTTCCTACATGGTTTCTAGTCCCTTCCAAGCTCCTTGGCCTCCAAGAAATGCATTGAATACCCTAGGCCTTGGTAGTAGTATAAATAGAACCCATTTGGCACCTCATTTGATCATCCCTTCTCCATCTTTCTCATCCCTTTCATCCACCACTCCATCTCTAGGTGTGAAATTCAAGCCTCCACCCTTAAAGACGAATTTCCACCTAAAACAACATCCCTCTCTCAACTTACCTTCCCCAAAGGTGTGAAATTCAAGCCTCCACCCTTAAGGACGAATTTCCACCTAGAGAGAACACAACCACTCTCAATATCTTCACCCCAAAGGTGTGAAACTCAAGCCTCCACCCTTAAGGACGAGTTTCCACCAACTATCCTATCCCAACTTGTGTGAAATTCAAGCCTCCACCCTTAAGGACGAATTTCCACCAATTACACCAACTTATCTTCCCCAAAAGACCACAAACCTCTGCCAAATTCGTGTAGTGTGCTCAAGGGTTGTCAAAGGCGTTTGGACATCATTTTCCGGCTTGGTAGAACTATTGTAGTTGATTGGAGGCTTGAAGGAGTGCTATAATCCTTCATCTTTGCCTATTGTAATTCATACTTTGGGTAAACCTTGTTACTTTTCTATTTAAAGATGTTTGTTATTGATATGATTATTGAGATTTTGTGTTTGATTGGAATAATGATGAATGTCTTGATACTTGCTTGTTCTTATATTGCTTTTCTTGTTGGTTTGATCCGTGACAATCATAACCATCAACTTGTTACTTGTTCTTATAATGCTTTTCTTGTTGGTTTGATCCGTGACAATCATAACCATCAACTTGTTACTTGTTACTTGCTTAAACAAACAAACGACACTTGTAGTGCAACCAAGTCTCTTGGGACGACCTTGATTTACCATATACTATACTACAACTTGACTAGGGTATACTTGCCCGAATGTGTTCCTAGTTAACCGGTAATTCTTGTTACAAATTTAAAACCACGATGAAGCACATCAAGTTTTTGGCGCCGTTGCCGGGGACTTGCGTTTGTATTCTTGTGTTTGCTTGTTTGTTGAATTGTTTGCTTGAATTGAATTGCTTGCTTGCTTGTTTCGAATGATAAATTGCTCTTGCTCATGAATAATTGTTTCGTTGCTCTTATTTGATTGCTCTTGATGTTTGCTAATGAAGTGTGCTCGAAATGTTTGCGAAAAAAAACCCACCAAAACCACCCAGAATCAACCAACCGAATCGGTTGGCACTCCAACCGGATCGGTTGGAAGCCTCGTACTTAATAAAACCACTACAACCGATCGGTCACTACCCGTAACCGGATCCGGTTGTGTGTTCTGTTAAAAAAAAAAAAAAAAAAAAAAAATTATTCCTTGTTTTTCTTGTTTCGTGTGTTTGTTTTTTTTATGTGATCTCTTGCATGTTTGTGTTTCTTTTGTTTGTGTTCTTATTGTCTATGTTAGTTTCATATTAATTTTGAATAAGATTATCTTGTTTTAGATTATCTTGTTTGATTTCCTTTACGTGATTAATTGTGTTTGCTTGCGTCTATGTGATTGTTATTTTCCGTAATCGTGCTTTTATTTGTTTATGCGTATTTTGTTCTAAGTGTCGCTTTTATGTTCGTGATAGTTAATATGTGTTTATGTGTTTTAATTACTTGTGTTTAGTTTTATGTTCGTAACCTTTTGTGTCCTTATTTTATTTTATCAATAAAAGGTTTGAAATAAAACTTGTTTAAAAATAAAAAAAAAAAAAAAAAAAAAAAAATTAGAAAATTTCCTCCAACCGATCGGTCATCGCCTGTAACCGGTTCGGTTGGAAGGTTGGTCACTGATTTGGTTCATTCCAACCGATCGGTCACTCCCGTAACCGCTTCGGTTGGACTAATCTATTAAAAAAAAAAAAAAAAAAAATGCTTTTGTTTTTGTTTTTGTTTTGTGTGTTTGTGTTTAGATTAAATAAGTTTAAATGTCTTTTTTATTTTTGCAAGAGTATCATTTCTTTTATTTGATTTTTCTTTTTTAAATTTTGTCAATTTGGTACATTGTGAATAAATAAGTACTTGTTTTTAAATAAAGTGTTTTGAACTTTGTGGGTATGTTCACTGGAAACCCTCACGAGACTATAACTCGTCCACTCGGGCCACCGAGGGGTTTAAAGGCTTGTTGCATGCGCTAAATGCAACCGTGATGCCTACGAAAGTGAGTTTTAAAATTTTACGCGTTTTTGTAGTTTAGTTTATTTTTGCAGATTTAATAAGCTCTTGGAGGAAGGATTGATTGGATTGTTGGAGACGTTATACTTGATTGGACATGTTTGGATGAGAAATCGATTGATCTCACACGCTTATGCTAGCGTTTGCTTAGCATCTTATCATATGGAGTTCGATCGTGATGTTTAGCCCGGGAGGTTTCGTTTCTCTTAGACTTATAGTTTTATTTTTCCCTATCTTACATGCTTCGTAGTTTAGTTTTCACAATTGCTTTATTTTGTTTCTTTGTTATTTTTTCTTTGTTTGTTTGTTTGGTAAATTATTTTAATAAATTGACTTTTTCAAGTCCCTCGAAAGTAAGGCTCACCCATTGTAAACAAACTGTGTGAGAGGTATAAGGCGGGTCTCCCTGATTCCCTAAAGAAGTTGGGTTTTAATATGCTTAGCCGACCGCTTCTCCGCTTCTTTGTGCGTTCAATGGAGCTACCGAGAACTCGTGGGACATGAATAAGTCATGTTTGGTTTTAAAAAAAAAAAAAAAAAAAAATTATAAAATTTAAAAATTAAAAAAAAAAAAAAAAAAAAAAAAAAGTTGTTAAGTTATTTTTCTTTGTGTGCTTATTTAAGTGGGGAAATATTATTGTGAAAAGCGAAACTAGTTTTTAAAATCCAAAACGTTTGGGCCATTTTTAAAATTTTGTGAGCTTGTTTGCCCTTATGATCTAGTTGTTTTCACGCTTATAGGATAATATATTAGAATAACTGGATCAACCCACTGGTGAAATCGGTAATTTTTGAAAAACTTGAGATGTGTCCCGATTAATATTGCAATCCATTCTGGGATCGATGACATTTGCTAGCACATATTATAACCTTTCCACTAAATTGTGAGGATTTTAGCCTATTTCTTAATAGCATACATCTTTTATGCTTGGATCTTTTGCTATGAGTGTGCCGGTGATTTTATTTATTCTAGAACTTGTACTTGTAAATCATTACCAGACCGCAGTAAGATCGCATTCGTGTGATATAAGTGTTTATGCGTGATAAAGAGGCACCTTAGGAATAAAACCAAATGGCCTTCCATTTTACATCTAATGATATATTAGCTAACCACATCGGTTAGTTAACCACCCTTATATGGACCCATTTGTTAGCGCTCATCTTTAGCGCTAGATACCCTTAGTACACCCTTTGAGCCATCCTTTTCATTTTTGTTACATCCAGAAAAATACAAAAATATTTTACACTTTTAACCTTAGCCTACCCCTTTTCGAAGTCTAATGGTTGGTTGCTAGTTGCTTGGTTGTTGGATTGTTTTTGATGATTATGAGTTAGCCACACTTTGCCATTCGTGTGTGCCATTCCGACAAAGATAGAGATTGATCACCTTTATATTTTGTATTTTTGTGGTGATGCTTATACGAAGTGTGGGGGAGATGTGATGTGTGAAAAAAATATATATAAAAAAATGTGAAAAAAAAATGAATAAGTCATCGAAAAAAAAAAATATATATATATGTGATGACAAGGATGAAGTATGTTTGAGTTATCGATTAGCCAATGTGCTAAGACGTGATATATATATTTGGTGATCGATATGTGAAGAGGAGAAAGATTGTAACTATAATCATTTTCAGGTTTGCGGTTTGTTTGGTGACTAGCAACATGGGTATTAGACTTGACTTTATCTTTATTTTTTCTTTTAACACCAATTTCATATAATAATCCCATGCCTTATCCATACCCTTTATTCACCCGAAGCCTATCGTTATAACCCGAATAAAAGCCCTCTTTAGATGTTTATACTTGGTGCTTACGCCACGTCGGTGGAGTTTTGTTTCTTGTACAAGCCTATGGTAATATTTAGATCATGACTGAGCAATTTGAGTGTACTATTCCTTAATACTATCCATCATTAAATAAATTGAGTGTTGAGTGAATTATACATCCGTTCCTTTTCGTGAGGTGCTTAGCCATGTTATCAAGCGAGAGAATCCATGGGGTATTGTCAAACATCTCAGTTTTTCACCTCTAAAAGCTAAAAATGATGAATCTTATCTCGTACTTGTACTTGGTAGATTTGTATCACATTTTCTAATCATATTTCATGCACCATGTGGGATTTATTTTCTTATTTCTAGATTTGCTTGAGGCAAGCAAAACCTTAAGTGTGGGGAGTTTGCGCTCATTTTTCGCTTATTTTTTATGTTTGTTATTTCAAAAAAAAAAAAAAAAAAAAAAAACCTATAAAACCAAAAATATTTTTATTTTTTTTCTTTTCGTTTTGTCATTTTGGGTATGTAGTTTATTTTTCTTTTCTTAGATTTGCTTGAGGGCAAGCAAAGTTTAAGTGTGGGGGAATTTGATAACGCTCAAATTGTGCATGTTTTTAGTAGCGTTATCCGTGTTTTTATGTGTGTTATTTGGCTATAATCATATGCTTTTGTTGCTTAATCGTATCAAAGTGCGTTTGCTAGTTCATTTGTAGCCAAGTACAGGAAAGTGGAGAAAAAGACGGAAAAAGAAGTAAAATACGAAGATTTCTCCATGTATGAAGAATTCCCGACCAAAGCAAGACTTGTGGAGTATATTCGAGAAGATAAAGTCATCAAGTTAGTGGTCCAAAGACTCAAGAATAAAGTTCAAGAAGGAAACGAAAGAAATGAAGAAAAGAAGCTTAAACGAAGAAATATTGGAAGCCTCGTTGTTCCCGACACACCTTCACCATTTTGGCCATAACTTTTGCATACGGACTCCGTTTGACCTCCCGTCATGACCACGGAAAGATAAGAGAAAGATCTACAACTTTGCAGTTTATGACTTTTTGTGATTTTGCTCCAACCGATCGGTCGAGACCCGTAACCGATTCGGTTGGAGAGCTGTCAAGAAGACCAACCGATTCGGTTGGAGCCCAACCGGATCCGGTTGGAGGTCCTGTTTCAGCCATTTTTCCATCACTAAGATCCCAAACGTGTTCCAAATGATTCTAGTCCCTTCCTACATGGTTTCTAGTCCCTTCCAAGCTCCTTGGCCTCCAAGAAATGCATTGAATACCCTAGGCCTTGGTAGTAGTATAAATAGAACCCATTTGGCACCTCATTTGATCATCCCTTCTCCATCTTTCTCATCCCTTTCATCCACCACTCCATCTCTAGGTGTGAAACTCAAGCCTCCACCCTTAAGGACGAGTTTCCACCAACTATCCTATCCCAACTTGTGTGAAATTCAAGCCTCCACCCTTAAGGACGAATTTCCACCAATTACACCAACTTATCTTCCCCAAAAGACCACAAACCTCTGCCAAATTCGTGTAGTGTGCTCAAGGGTTGTCAAAGGCGTTTGGACATCATTTTCCGGCTTGGTAGAACTATTGTAGTTGATTGGAGGCTTGAAGGAGTGCTATAATCCTTCATCTTTGCCTATTGTAATTCATACTTTGGGTAAACCTTGTTACTTTTCTATTTAAAGATGTTTGTTATTGATATGATTATTGAGATTTTGTGTTTGATTGGAATAATGATGAATGTCTTGATACTTGCTTGTTCTTATATTGCTTTTCTTGTTGGTTTGATCCGTGACAATCATAACCATCAACTTGTTACTTGTTCTTATAATGCTTTTCTTGTTGGTTTGATCCGTGACAATCATAACCATCAACTTGTTACTTGTTACTTGCTTAAACAAACAAACGACACTTGTAGTGCAACCAAGTCTCTTGGGACGACCTTGATTTACCATATACTATACTACAACTTGACTAGGGTATACTTGCCCGAATGTGTTCCTAGTTAACCGGTAATTCTTGTTACAAATTTAAAACCACGATGAAGCACATCAACTTCCTTCTTCTGTTCTTAAAGGTAAATCTCCTTTTTAAGTTTTGTTTGGTTTCAAACCTTCTTTAGAAAATCTGAGATGCTTTGGTTGTCTTTGCTTTGCAAATATCCTTAACAAGTTAGATAATTTTAGTAGCAGAGCCACAAAAAGTGTTCTCCTTGGCTATGCTATAGAAAAAAAGGATTATAAACTTTTTTCTTTGGAAAATAAACACGTGTTTTATTCAAAACATGTAAGATTTTATGAAAATATCTTTCCTTATAAAATGAATAAAACTGAAGATGTCTTACAAACTGATTATGGGGTACTGATCACTTAAACTTATTTGATACTCCTTATACTTCCCATAATCTATCCAATGATGATGATTACCGTCCTAATAATGATGCTCCTCATGATCTTGGTAGTACTTCTGATTCAGAAAATTCTTAGTATTCTATTGATAATGAATCTGATTCAGATGCATATGCCAGACATGAAGCTTCAAGTAATAAGGGTAGACATTCTCAGTCTGCAACTTTACTTAAAAAAGTAAAGTAAAGTAAAGTAACTCCCAATACCGTCTTTCACTGGTTATGGGTCCCAATACCGTCTTTCACGGTGTTTGGGGGAGGTTGAGACATAGACAGCCCTACCCCTGCCTAAGGTAGAGAGGCTGCTTCCGGTTCTACCAAAGGTAGAAAAGGACCTCCGGCCTTACAAGGGGTGTTTGCAACTTTACTTGATTCAAGTAATGAGGGCAGCCATTCTCATTCTACAAATTTATTTGATTCAAGTAATGAGGGCAATTATTCTCAATCTGCAACTTTACTTTATTCAAGTAATAAGGGTAGTCAACCTCAGTCTGCCACTTTACTTGAACCTTCAGAGGTTACAATTGATTCTAATACTGATGGTATTTCTAAGGATAATAATAGAAGGTCCAAGAGAAAATTCTATGATGCCATAAAAATTTCATGAGTATGTGGTTGAAGGAAAGGTTAAATATGGGATTGAAAGGGTGGTTAATTATTCTAAACTTTCTCCTGAAAATTTTTCATTTGGTCATAAACTTGATAAAACTGTTGAACCTAAAAATGTTCATGAGGCATTCAATGAGCCTAATTGGAAGGCTGCCATGAATACCGAAATGGAAGCTTTGTATAAAAACAAAAAATTTACTATTACAAATTGCCAATAGGTAGAAAACCTATTGGTAACAAATGGGTTTAGAAACTTAAGTTGAGATCCACATGTGAGATTGAGAGATACAAGACTAGACTTGTAGCAAAACATTTTGGTCAGAATGAAGGAGTTGACTATGATGAGACCATCTCTCCTGTTGTTAAAATGCCACTGTAAGATGCCTTATCTCTTTAGCTGTTAACAAGGGTTAGACTGTGTATCAACTTGATGTTAACAATGCTTTTTTTATATGGTGATCTTGATGAAGATGTTTATATGACCTTACCTGAAGGTTATTTTAATAAAGATGATAAAAGAGTTTGTAAACTTAATAAGTCCTTGTATGGGCTTAAATAGGCTAATAGGAAGTGGAATGAAAAACTCACTTCTGCTTTGAAATAAAATGGTTTTAAACAATATAAAAGTGATTAATCCTTATTTGTTAAGTCTCAAGGAGATCTGTTTATAGCTCTCCTTGTATATGTTGATGACATTGTTTTAATTGGGAATAATTTAGAAGAAATTGAGAAATTTAAGAGTTTTCTAAAGTCTAAGTTTTTGATCAAGCACTTGGGAAAACTTAAATATTTTATGGGCATTGAAGTTGTTGATAGTGATTCTAGTCTGTGTTAAAACCAAAGGAAGTATTGCATGGAGTTGCTAGCAGAGTATAGCTTGCTTGCAAGCAAACCTGCAACAACTCCTATTGAAACTAATGTTGTGGTTTCTAATGTTGTTAGAAAGAAAAGCAGAAAATGAAAAGTTGTTGATAAGGAAGATCTTCCTCTCACTGACCTTACTGGATATCAAAAGCTGATAGGGAAGTTGATCATCTGACTTTAACTAGGCCTGATATTTTCTATACTGTTCATTCATTAAGTCATTTTATGCATAAGCCATTACAGGTAAAGGGATTATTTTTAACAAAAGTGATGATTTAAGTCTTAAAGCTTATGTTGATTCAGACCGGGCTAAATGCCCTTCTACTAGAAAATATGTATCTGGGTTTTTTTATTGTTTTTTTTGGTAATTCCTTAGTTTCTTGGAAAAGTAAAAAACATAAAACTTTAGCCACTTATTCTGCTAAAGCAGAAAATAGGGCTATGGCTTCAGTTACTTGTGAAGTAATATGGATCTTAAAGATTTTAAAAGACTTAGATGTTATGAATCCTTTACCCGCTAAGTTATTTTGTAACAATAGGGCTGCAATCAAAGTTGCGGCCAACCCTGTGTTCCATGAAAGAACTAAACATCTTGAGATAGACTTGCATTTGGTGAGAGAAAAATTTGCAACTGGTGACATTGAATCTATTTAGGTAGATTCACAACACCAATTTGCAGACATTCTAACTTAAGGATTACCTACTGCACAACATAATTTCTTGTGTGATAAGATCAATCTCTATGATGCTTACCATGATAAAACTGAGGGGGGTGTTATATTATGATATATCTCTTATCAATTTTATCCTTATATAGTACAGGGACTGATTTTGTTATTCTTATATATGTTGTATAGCGAACCAAGTTGTGCCAAGGTTGTTAAAGATTGAAGTGTAGGGTTGTTTTGATCAAGGTTGAAGACTCCATGCCTATATAAAGAGAGATCGGGCGGTCATCAATATAAAACCCTAAATACTTTATCATATTCTCTCATTGATAAGATATAAATCTCTGAGGTCATTGTAATCTTATTCTTGTTTCACTAATCTGGTAAACAAGTGTATTTAGATAGTTATTGCTTAATAAAAAGAGGTCATTGTTCTTTTGTTGAGTTTTTTGATTATACCATTCTACAAAATAAATAGGTGAAGTGATTGATTTGACACCTTCAAAACATTCCGTCTAGTGATGTAGTTATGATATTCCAACAACACATTGTACTCCATGAAAAACTACGACCAATACGACTAGTTACTATAGAGAAACTAAACATAATGAACACTTGTGTGATTGAATTAATGAGAAAAATGAGTTTTCAAAGTGTTCCATTTGAAGTCACCTCTTGGGGTATAAGTACTAAAACTGGACTAACAAATATCTACCCAAAATATCTAATAACCGGAACCACTAACTAAGCTAAAACTAAGCTAAGCTAAGCTGCTATATTCTGTGACACGTCTACATACTCTTGTATAGCTGAATCCTTATCTTGTGTAGAGCTTTGGGAGTGTTTTGATGCTTGTTTAGAGTAGAAACATAGTTAGCAGAGTGAGTTTTTGGAAGTCTGTATTACATCTGTTAGCCTTAATAGTTTTATTATAAGTGATGGTCATTCACGTTTAGGAACTTTGTAAAGTGTGTTAGATATCGTGATAGAATAGTCAACGGGCTCGTGGATTGGGCTAAGCTAAATGGCTAGGCGTTATGATAAGCTTGCCTTGTATAAGTCCAAGTAACCCAATCCAATCCAAGTCCATATCTACGGCCCATAGAAAGCCTTTTAGGGCATTATGTATTCCAACTATATATACCCCTCAAAGTCTCATTTGAGGGGTGTGCTTGAGTGTGTGTGTGTGTGTGTGTTCTTCCTTTGCAATAAACATCATCTTTATTACGCATAACATACACGGTTTGTATAACATCAAGTCACCATCTTTCCTTTCTTTATTTCATCTTCTTATACGCATAAGTGTTTGTGGTTTAACGTGTTCATCTTGTGATAAGTTGTGTTGGGTTTGTGATAAGGTTTATAAAAGTAAGGTCCTACAATTGGTATCAATAGCCTAACAATGGTTTAGGAGTGTTTTGGTTGAAGTTTTTTAACATGTTACGCGTAGTGTTCGTTCTCAAAGATTCACGCATAAAACTTTTATTTTTGCACTTAAATCTTCAAGATTCTTATGGTCTAAGGTTTATATAGTGTTAGAGATTCTAGTTTTGGCAAAAAGTTTGAAGCTTTACGTGTTTTAATTCGTTTTTAAACTCGTTTTGATTTCGTTGTTCATTTCTACGCGTAAGCATAAAAAGCATTTTGGGTGTTTAAGGTCAATACAATCTTGGTATTTGCGTGTTTTGGAAGCTATCTGTGCAAAATAAATTGGTTGAATCATTGGAAATTTTTTACGCGTAAGTCAATACCCTAATCTTACGCGTAAGAAAGTCAAAACCCTAGTTTTCTACGCATAACTTTTTGGTAACGAATCTTCGTGCAACAAAGGTGACTCGGTGCTTCCTCACTTGGATAAGTGTGTGGAACACTTCGACTTTCGGATATCTTTACTGCTGTGACAATGTAAAGGATTTTGGTTTAAACCAACTCTTACGCATAAGCGAAAGCTTACGAGTAAGCACTCTACGCATAAGTTAACTCTTACGCGTGGTACTCTATTTCACGCTTAACGTTTACGCATAAGACTTACGTTTAACCTTAAGTTTACGCGTAACTTGGATTTCTCCGCATAAGGATTTCTCGCCTAAGCTCTTTACGCATAAGGACTCCTACGCATAAGATCCTCGCGATAAGCATCCTACGCATAAGCACTCATCTCTACGCATAAGAACAGTTTCTGAGTAAGATTGTGATCAAAACTTCAAACGGCTATAACTTTTCAACCGTAACTCCGTTTCCAGCGATCTACCATCAAAACGATCGTAAGAACGAGGAGAATAGACCGCCGAATAAATTCGGGTCAACCTTCAAGTCCTAAAAACGCTCCGAACAGAAGTTATTGAGGGTTTTAAGTTTTTAGAGCAAATTTTGACTACAACAACCGAGCTTAATCTTCATCCAACACAACTCTTTTATCGTTGAATCGAACCTACATCAACTTTATCAGATCATACCTTCATCAATGGCAACTCAACAAGATATTCATGCAGCCGGTGCCAAAAACCGTCCTCCTATGTTGGAAAAAGGTGGTTATCTTCAATGGAAAAGTCGTATGCTTCGCTACATCAAGACCAAACCTAATGGAAAACTAATGATTAACTCCATTACGAATGGACCCTTCAAGCCTCGACAAATCCTAGACCACGGAACTCCCGACGTCCCACCATCTTTTCATACTCAAACCGAATCGAATACACGAAGAGGATCAAAAGCAAGTCGATGCGGATGACATGGCAATTCATATTGTCCAACCGGGTTTACCAAGAGACATATTTCTTTGCGGTGAGCAGTTGTGAAATTGCTTTCGATATGTGGGAGCGTGTTAGACGGCTTTGTCATGGAGCGAAATTGGTCAACAAGACATGGAGAACAAGCGCTAACGAAAGGGAAAAGTTTACTTCAACACCGGAGAATCCATTGAATCCTACTATGGAAGGTTTGCACTTTGATGAATGAGCTTATCGAAACAAGTTGGCACCCGAACAATCGTTCAAAACATCAAGTTCTGAACAATCTTCCGGAAGAATGGGGACGATATGTCACTATTGTCAACCAAACAAGACTTACATCGGTGAACTTTGATCAACTAAACGATTTTCTAAAACAAAACCAAGTTGAAGCGAATGAAGTCGGGAAAGAAAGATTGGCAAAGAATCATGATCCATTGGCTCTTATTGCAAAGACTCAAACTTGAATGAATACACAACAACAACCTTCATCATCTTCCAACAACAACAACTTGCAAAGAATACATTCCACAACCACAAGTCATTATCCGTCAACAACAAACCTATCCAATGAGAACAACAACATTACGGGAACAAGGAATCACCGATCTTGAAATGGAACCCAAGAAGCTTTGTTACAAGTATTTTCTTTATTGGGTAAAGCATTCAGAGGTCGCTATTCCACACCAACTAACAACAACCAAAGGATTTCATCAAACACTACAAGCAGCAAATTGCTCGGTGGGTGTGAATATGGGTAATCAAGGACAAACGGTTGGAGTTATTGGGAATCGGCGAGGATATGCTACTAGATTTCGTATGGGTGTCAGCGGTTCATGTCGGGTAATCAGTTGGGTCGAATTTTGGAAATCGGATGGGACGAAATGTTGGGAATAGAGCGATGGGTGTCGAATAGGAATGTTGCAGCTCCGATCGTTGGGAATTATGGAAATGTGAATCGGGTGTCGGGTTAAGTGTTATAAGCTGTCAAGGAGTGGGTCACATGGCATGAAACTGTCCCACTAAGACACACAAGAAGAATCTTGAGTTTCTTGACTATCTTTGTTAGCATAGAAGCAAGCGAGGGATGCGGTTGAGTGATGAGGAAAATGATTTTTCGCTATTGTGGATGATTTGGAAGACCTCGAAAATCAATGCAAACCTGCATCTTCATGGCAAATCTTGAGGAGACTAAATCGACAACGACTGACGCACCTCCTGCCTATGACGCCAACGCAGATGTCGAGGTACCAATCATTGATCCATGCTATAACAATGTCATATTTGATGTGTTTACTCATGACGAACGATTCGTGACACCAACACCTACTTATGATACATACCGGACAATCCGAGTTGTAGCAATACTAACTCGAAACTCGGATGTGGATCCTAGTGGAGGTGTCTGGCACAAAATCTTGAGGCCGATGAGGAAACACGTGTTATTTTGAATCATTAATCAATAACTATGGCATTGAAATTGAGAAAGTTAGTAAGGTCAATCGCGAAGTTAAGGCCGTGAATGTTAAACCGACCACCGAGCTTGAGAGTTACAAAGAGAACGCCAGAGCCTATGAATTTCATACAAACAAAATATTAGAATTAGAAATTGGTTACCGAGATTACATTTTAAGAGAAAACAATTGCAAATCAAGTATGATACACTTGATGTGAATCGAACTTGAAAATAAAATCTTTAAACAAGGAAATTACGAACTAAATGACCAACTTTCTAAACAAAAACAATGCTTTTTGATCTTGAAAAGAGAAGAAACAGTTGATTCTTGATTTTTCAAAATGAGAAGATTCTCTTCTTGATGAAATTCGGATAAAAATGAAACTATCAAAAATTGGATAATTTACTTCTTACGGGTCATTCAAATAAAACAAACAAGATGCTTTCTAATCAAGTAAATCCTATTTTTCATCGACACATAAAATGGCTCTTGGTAACTCACCTCCTTGTTTCCTCAAGAAAGCTCGAAAATCTCGAATGTGTTGAACAATGGAAAACCTTTGCATGAACCCATACTTGTGCATGATTCTCTTGAAACGTTAGAACTATCTGAGGAGAGTAGATCAAGAATGAAACAAAAACATCCGTAAATCAAACCAATTGACTATAACAAATGGAACAAAATTAATGGTATTTCGTTTGTTTCACATAAAGAACAATCAAAGTTTTCCATCACACCAGTTTCAAAACCAGTTGCAACTCTTGTAGTTGTCTCAAAATCCTTTTTGAAAATTGAACAAATGTCTTCAAACAATCCTTTTAACACAAGTGATGCGAGAAGCATTTTAGACGATGTTAAAACTAGAATTGGGAGACTTCAAGAGATCATTAAAACTAAAACTCATATTACAACCAACATCCGGTTTAATAGTTTTGATATTGAACAAAAAGTTTTTGAATGAAATTGCCCTCACCGAATAACATCAACTCGGGGTAATTTATTTTGAACAAGCCTTTTGAAAGAAATAAGCGACTTTGTCAAGGACCATAAATCCTTGTAAAGCAAGCTAATGAAAGTATTGAACAAATCAAAGTTTTGGAAAAGTTAAATGATTCTCTCTTCCAAGATGTTCGACTCACGATATTATGTCCATCATTTTGCAAACATATTACGTTGAAGATCATGAAAGACTCGGTCGAGACCTTGAAATTGTTTCAAAATATGAAAAGCTCTTGAAAAACTTGAAAAGAAAATGTCTCATATTTTAAACAACTTGATCGAAAAACTAAGGAATGCAAGTATGAAAAATTGTTGTATGGCGTGCCTACAATGACATGAAAGCAAAAATGATCTTTTGAGGGCTCATTGGAATGTCAAAAAGGAAAGGCGATGGATACTAAGATTACAAAACCATTGATTGCGGAGAAAGCAAATGTTCCCAAACCGGTTTTAAAACCAAAATGTCTATTTCTATGCCTCCTCCAAAAGTCAATGAGAAAAATGATTTATCAAAACCGGTCACTCCACCGCCTTTCCTAAACAAAATGTTGATAAAGGAAAAGCGGTTATCGAGAAACCAAAAGTTTTAGCTCCCGGCCTTTTAAGATGAGTACCACTAATGAGTGCGCTCCACATCTAAAACATATGGAACAAACGACATTAGTTTAGAAAAGCACTCTAAAGAGACTAGGAAAGCTGAAACCACTTCTCTAGATAAGATTGTGAATCCTAATGTGTGTGCCTTACCTTCTACAGGACTAGGAAGCACCTCTAGGAGCAACAGACAAAAGCCTAAGATCAATACAAGGAACAATAGAGTCTCGCTTGCCTCTAGGAGTAGTAGCTTGAAAAAAGAGAAGAAAGTAGAAAAACACCCTAGGAATTTACCGCTTTTGAATAAGAAAGACATTTCATCTGAATGTACTGAACCAATGAAACTTGCTAAGTCTAATGAATGTGTTGAATCTCTTTGTTTAACTTGCAAGAAATCTTTAATTAATGTTCAAGATGATTGTGTTTCTAAGAATGTGAATGATAAGCCTGTTAAGAAGAACGTCCCAAAACGATCGTATGCTAAATGAGTAGGAAGACTAGTTGCAAAACTTAGGCTTTTCAATACTGACAAGAACCATAGTGTTTACTTTAGGGATGATATTTGGAAACCCACAGGTAGAACTTTCACACTCCAGAATGGTACAATGAGTGATAAACCAAAATTCCCTATAGAAAACCTCTTTGAGTGTGATCGATTTTACCTCTAACCCAAAGGAACCAAAATCAAAACGGTTTCCACAATATTCTTTTTCATTCTTGGCGGGTTATCGAAATTTGTCTTTAGATCATCGACTCGGGTTGCTCCAAGCACATGATCGGGAATCAAGTCTGCGATCAATTTCGTATGGAAATTCATGGGAACCGTATGTTTTGGAAATGATCATGTAGCACTATCATGGGTTATGGAGATCTACCTTTTGAAATTATTTGATCACTCGGGTTTACTATGTCGAAGGGTTGGGACACAATTTGTTTCGATCAGGCGGTTCGTGATGCGATTTAGAGGTTGCTTTTAGGAAAATGCTTGCTTCGTTAGAAACTTGAATGGCGATCTCTTAATCGGAATCATGGTACAAACTTGTATGCTATCGACATCAATCAAATGGCCTCTTCATCACCAATATGTCTTATGACACGAGCATCGGGAACACAGTCCGGGTTGTGGCATAGAAGGTTATCTCATCTCAATTTTGACACCATCAACAATCTTGCCAAAGACAACATCGTCAACGGACTTCCAAAGTTCAAATACACCAAGGATCACTTATGTCCATCATGCGAACAAGGAAAAAGCAAAAGAGCATCATATAAACCCAAATCCATACCTAGTTCGGAAGCAAAGTTGCATATGTTGCACATGGACTTATGTGGCCCAATGAGAGTTGAAAGCATTAATGGGAAAAAGTATATTCTTGTTATCATTGATGACTATTCAAGATATACATGGGTTAAGTTTCTGAGATCAAAAGACGAAGCACCAGGTATCATCATCACCTTTCTGAAATGAATTCAAGTACTTCTTCAAACTCGAGTAAGGGTTGTAAGAATGCAGACAATGACCTTGAATTCACAAATCGGGAGTTAAGATCTTATTTTGAAGATGTTGGAATTACACATCGGACATCGCTTGTTAGAACTCCACAAGAGAATGGGGTAGTTGAAAGAAGAAATAGAACTCTTGTAGAAGCCGCTCATACAATGCTAATCTATTCTAGTGCACCGTTATCTCTATGGGCGATCTTTGTTGCCTTTGCTTGTTTCACTCATAACCGATCCTAATCCATCCTAGATTCAATAAAACCCCATATGAAATTGTCAACAACGAAAACACGATATCTCTTACTTTCACGTGTTTGGCGCTTTGTGCTATCCGACGAACGACGAGAAGATCTAGGTAAACCGAAAGCTAAATGTGATATTGGAATCTTCATTGGATATTCGAGATAACTCGAGGGCATTTAGGGTGTATAACGTAAGAACTAGGAGGATCATGGAGATGATGAATGTGAAATTTGATGAACTTTCACATATGGCTTCCGAGAGACTCGCTCTAGAACCCGCACTAAACCCGCAGAGTTACGGACACATCGATTCGGGACTCGTACCTCAAAGAGCTCAATCAACTTCGTTTGAAAATCCTAGAGAACAAGAATGGGAGAATTTCTTGAGTTAATGTTCGATGAATACTATGGTGGAACTTGACAAATGCATCAAACCATCATTCCGCCGCACCCGCTCAAAATCATCCACCACCACCAGCAGACGATGCATCTACAACGGTCGAAACCAATGCACCAACTCCATCTACATCATCTACATCTACTACGGTTATTGCACCCGTTCTACCGGCGGTTGATGAGCAAAACCAAAACCAAAACGATGCAACGTTAGATGAAGACTTATTTGAAAACCCGTTTGCTACGGAATCGGTGAATCTTCTTCATGCTTACGAGAACCATCTAACTCGCATACGTATAACCAACGGTATCCTTCTACTCTAAAGTGGACAAAAGACCACCCAATTGAACAAGTTATTGGTGAACCTTCAAGGCCAATTCAGACGAGATGCCAACTTGCCACCGATTGCGACTTGTGCATTTACCTTTGCTCAATTACCAATATAGAGCCAAAGAGCATTCGCAAGGCAATGGCAGAACCCGCATGGATAGAAGCGATGCAGGAGGAACTTCTCCAATACCGTCTTCATGACTCTTGGGAAATGGTTCCAAGACCAATTGACATTCGCGTCATTGATCTCAAATGGTTATGGAAGAACAAAAGGTATAAAGAGATGATCGTAACTCGTAACAAAGCTCATCTTGTGGCCAAAGGATACGAGACAAGAGGAAGGATAGACTTTGAAGAGTCATTCGCGCGGTAGCTAGACTAGAAGCAATCGGGATATTCTTAGCCTATGCGACTCACAAAAACATCACGGTTTATCGGATGGACATTAAGACCGCCTTCTTGAATGGAACTACGAAAGAAGAAGTGTCGTGAGTCGACCGAAGGCTTCATCGACTTGGAACATCCGACTCGTCTACAAACTCAAAAAGGCAATCTATGGTTTGAAACAAGCTCAGGGCGTGGTATGACGAACTTTCCTCTTTCCTTATCCAAAACAATTTCACCAAAGGAACAGTTGATCCTACCTTGTTTACACAAAATGCAAAATTACATTTTGATTGTTCGATTCGTGGGCGACATCATCTTTGGGTCCACTAATCCGAATCTTTCAAAACATTTGAAAATCTCATGAAAAGCAAATTTGAAATGTCCATGATGGGGAACTAAAATTCTTTCTTGGTTTACAAATACATCGGTCCCTCGTGGGATTTTTATAAATCAAGCTAAATACACAACCGAGATTTTGAAAAATCATGGTATGGATAATGATGACTCGGTCGGAACACCAATGGTAACTTCACCAAAAATTGGAGCCGATTTGTTTGGGAAATCTATTGATCTGAAGAAATATCGGACATGATTGGTTCTCTCATGTACCTCACGCTAGTCGACCCGATATTCATTTCTTTGTTTGCTTATTAGCACGGTTTCGAGCAAAGCCTACCGAATCGCACCTCAAAGAGGTTAAGCGGATCTTCGGTGCACGAAGACATCCATTCACATGGGACTTTGGTATCCGAAGGAATCGGTTTGATCTAATTGCCTTTTCGGATCACGGACCACGCAGGTGATCAAGTTCTGACAAAAGTACATCCGTGAGCACAATTTTGGGTGAAAAGTTAGTCACCGGTCTTCAAAAACAAGATTGCCTTGCACTTTCAACCGGTCGAAGTATATGTCTCTCTGTCTGCGTGTTGTACTCAAGTTCTTTGGATGAGAACACAACTCACGATTATGGCTTTACTTTCAATAAAATACCTATGTATTGTGACTCGAAAAGTGCCATAGCCATATCATGCAATCTGTTCATCACTCAAAGACTAAGCATATTCGTGTCCGCTACCACTTCATCAAAGAGTACGTCAAAAATGGTCTTGTTGAATTATTCTTCGTGAAGGCGATTACCAACTCGCCGATCTATTAACTAAAGCCCTTCCAAAAGAAAGGTTTGACTATTTAGTTCGACGAATTGGAATGCGAAGCCAAACCCACGAGGAGTTAGAGCGTCTTCTCGAATCTTCTTGAAAATGATTTTCCAAAAACCTTCACTGTAAATACTTTTGAAAACAAAATACAAAATTTGAAAAACCAACAAAAGCAAAATATAAAATATAAAACTTTCAAAATACAAAACAATAGAAAATCAAAAATCCAAAATATTCTTCTCACGACATGTCTCTCGTATAATCGATATTACATGCGTTTCTAGAAATGTCATTCAACAATAATCGGGCATGTACGGATGCTTGAGCGAGAGTTTTTAATTGTTTTCTAAAACATATCGTTTCTCAAAATTTCTTCATAATAATGGCTTTCGTATATATCGATCGAAACCCGGACGAAATGATGACTTTTGATTATTTTTCAAATCAAAACTCGTGCTTTTAATGAAAATCACTAGTGTATGCTTGATGCACTACATTTAAAATGGTGAGAAATCATCATCATCTTGAGCACCTTTTCAAGATTGTTCAAAAGATTTTCAAAATCTTTCAAAATATTTTATGCTCAAGATAACTCCTTTAAAACCCTTTAATTGATTATGCTTTATTAAAGGGGAGTATAAAACAAAAATGTTCCAAATTCATGCTTAAATCAAATCGGTTTGTCTCCCAAAAGATTCTAAAATGTTGTTTAATCCGTTGATATAAAAATATCACGAATATGCTATTTTGAGGGGAGGAGACGTGATTAAAATGTGATCAAAAGTTTAATGATCGTTGTTTGATTCTCAAATGAGCTCGACTCAAGCGAAACCAATGAATTGACAAGGAATCATGTACCATCTCGAAACTTTCTATGGACTTGACCGGACGGGTAATAATTTCAAGCTAGTTCTCTAGTGATGTAAACGTGTCTCAAATCGGTCTAGTTCATTTAAAGTCGATCAATTCAAAAGTGTGAACCCTACCCTCTATGTGCAAATTTACATCAAAACTTATAAGCACATGTGAAGGGGAGTGTTTACGAAATATAAAACTCACAGAGTGTTTCAAACATGTTTTCTATCATAAACACTCGAGAGATTTTCAAGAAAAATGGTTTTATGGCAAAAATAGACGATCATGGGTTATAAGGTGACTAAGAATAGGAAATTAGTCCTATGATCCGCCCGAGCGGAGGGGTCTACCCAAGGACACCACCAATAGTTAGTACTAGAAGTCCTTAGGTATGATTGAAAAAGGAGTAATGTGAGAAAGGAGAAAGAAGGGTTGAAGAATCAAAAGAAATGTAATGTAAAGGGTGAAAAGAAATAACCCTCCATATTTAACCTTAAAGCGTAAAACGGGTTCAATTCATATACTCTTGGTTGTCACTAGATGACACCGGTATTGAAGACCAAGGCGTCATAGACCCGATGCGCACTTTGCTAAAACTCCTAGCCACTCGATTCCTCTTAAAAGGTTTGTTTCATTCTCACTGGGAACCCTACATAATCTATCGACTTTATCTTAGAGATCGTTGGTATTAAAGAAGGAGACCCTCTCCCTAGTCTCTGCTCAGGAAAACCAAAATGAATTATTGATTCTAGAGCCACGAGATTTATCAAAAGATCTCATAGGAACACTTGACATGACATCGCTTGTTGTTCATCAATAAGGACACAAGTGATATATTATAGAGTCCTACGCAGATCTTAGCATTCTGCCAGACAATTTATGAGAGGTTTCACAATTGTGATCCTTAGTGATTGAATGGAAACTCTGCCGGGTCAACATCAGCGACCACGGCGGTCAGTCACCGGTAACTCCCGTGGATTACGCTTAGTGTGTCTCAAACGGTCTCGATCGTGGGGTGATGCTTGGTGAACCTCGGTGACTCATCCGAGCTGTAGGTGTATTTGGTTACATCGCGTTATCTCACTTGTGGGACTCCGGTTCGAGAGCGGCCTCGTGAGAATTAGAGGCGTGTTTTCACACTATGTTGTTAACACCCTCAAAATTCAAACTTGTAAGTGCTGGAATCCGCTTATTACTAACTTTGTTTTATGTTTTCTTCTTATGGAAGCTCAAGGCGGATTGATCGTGCAGATTATCCACATGCTCATACAAAAACACATGAAAGTTCTCATCATAATCAAAGGCTACACAAAGTTAAAGATGATTCTTCGTCAATGTCAAAGAATCTACAAAGTTTAAAGACTAGAACTACATCATTGGTAACCAAAAGACAAATAGAAGTGTGAGCATGGTGGAGAAAGGCGTGGAGATACCTAACCAACGAAGTTGACAACGGCACAACCACATTATCGATCACAAAGCATGAAGGAACAAAGAATCAAGACTATTCTATATCTACACACAAAGTTCAAGCTCAAGAAAAGTAAAGACCAAATCAAGTGGAGCATCTTTTGAATGACCACCCCAGGGGAGATTATTGTATAATAGTTTTATTAGAAGTGATGGTCATTCACGTTTAGGAACTTTATAGCGTGTGTTAAATATCGTGATAGAATAGTCAACGGGCTTGTGGATTGGGCTAAGCTAAATGGCTAGGCGTTATGATAAGCTTGCCTTGTATAAGTCCAAGTAACCTAATCCAATCCAAGTCCATATCCACGGCCCATAGAAAGCCTTTTAGGGCATCATGTATTCCAACTATATATACCTCTCAAAGTCTCATTTGAGGAGTGTGCTTGAGTGTGTGTGTGTATGTATGTTCTTCCTTTGCAATAAACATCATCTTTATTACGCATAACATACATGGTTTGAATAACATCAAGTCACCATCTTTCCTTTCTTTATTTCATCTTCTTATACGCATAAGTGTTTGTGGTTTAACGTGTTCACCTTGTGATAAGGTGTGTTGGGTTTGTGATAAGGTTGATAAAAGTAAGGTCCTACAACATCATCCTCCTTGCAAGTTGGCATGGAGTATGGATTACACATGCCTAACTTGGATAGATAATTATCATGCAGAGGTTTAGGAAGCCCTTTGATTAGAATATCTGCAAGCTGATGTTTGGTAGAGACATATGTTGATAGGATGATGCTTTCTTTGACTTTTTCCCTTACAAAATGACAATCAATCTTATGTGTTTGGTCCTTGCATGTTGAATAGGATTTGAGGCAAGGGCTATTGAGGAAGCATTATCATACATCATAGGAATGGGAGTAGATGTTTGGACTTGGAATTCTTGAGTAAACACTTCAGCCATGTAACTTCACAATCTGATCTGCTAATGCCTATATTAAACACATTGAAGATCTTGAGACAACAATTTGTTTATTTGATTACCAGAAAATGAGGCTGGTACCAAGAATGATCTTATAACGATGGTGACCTTTTGAGAATGGACAGCTTGCACAGTCACTCTGTCAGAGTATGCAGTCAAGTGTAGAGTATTTTTGGTTAGGAAGAACAATCCTTGAGAATTAGTAAGCTTCACATATCTGATGACTTTAGTTTGTGCAACAATGTGAAGGGTTGTACGTTTTTGTGTCTTGTAATTGTTAGATATAGTAACTTGCCAACCAAAGTCTTGTAGACTGAAGAATCACTGATAGGGTCTCCATCTCATTGTGAGTTTGATGGTGGGATTAAGTGGAATAGCAAAGTGTTTTGTATCAAGCAATCTAGCCTGAGTAACAAGTTCAATGGCATATTTCCTTTAACTCATGGCTAAACCATTTGTATTTCGAAGAAACTCAATCCTAAGATTGTAATAAAGAGGACCTAAATCTTTGATGTTGAACGTCTCATTGAGGTTAGCCTTGATATCTTGAATGACTTTCTTGTTAATGTTAGCAATGAGTATGTCATCTACATAGACTAGAAGAGTGATGAAATATTGGTCTATGGTGAGTAAGCGGTGAGGTGTCAACATAGCTTTACTTAAAACCAATGGAAATGAGGAAAAGTAAGTTCCTCGAAACCATTGTCATTTATCTGTTTCAAACCATAGGCAGCAAATGAGTTTGCACACGGTGTTTGAGGTAGGGTGTGAGTGTAGCCTTGAGGAATTTGCATGTAAACATCTTCATTTAAGTCTCCATGAAGGAATGCATTGTTTACATCAAGTTTCTCAATGATCAATCATTATGAGCGCCATTGCTAACATGGTCCTTCGGTAACCATTATGGCTATTGGTGTAAATGTTTGATGTAGTCAATACCCTCTTTTGATGAAAACCTTTGGCCACTAACCTTGGTTTATATCTCCAAAGTTTCCCATAAGCTTTGTGTTTGATTTTGAATACCCATTTACACCATGTGGGTGTTTTGCCAAGTGGCAGTGGAACTAACTTCCATGTATTATTCTTTTCTAGAGCTTTTATTTCCAAATTCATTGCTTCAACCAATTTTGGATTTTTTGATGCTTGTAAATATGTAGTGTGTGTGATGATGTTTAGATGCAATGATGTCGTCAATTGAGGATCTTGGTAACATGTAGTCTTGAAGTTTAGTGGTAAGTGTTTGATTATGGTGGAATTCCTTTTGGTAGAAATGGTTGGTGTTGATGTTCTTAATTGATGTTGAGTGTAAGAAGGGACATCAATTTGGATCGATTATAGTGTTTGTGTTTGGAATGAAGGGTGTATCGATTGGTCTTGGTGGTGTTTGGGGTAGTAGTTGATGTTGGTGGGGTGTTTGGTGTAGTGTTATTGGTTGGAGATGTGTTTGAAATGCTTGGTTACGTAGTGTTGGTTGGTGATGTGTTTGAAGTATATTGTGTATTGGTATGTTACGGTTGTGATTGAGGTGTGGTAGTGGTGGACTCGGTTGTGGAAGTGTACATTGTTGTGTTAGGATTGGTGTTTGTAATAGGAGTTGATATGAATGGATATCACGATGATAGGAGGTGTGATTGGTTGTTGTGGATTTGTTGGGAAGTGATGTTGTATGGAATCAAGTTTCATCAAATAGAACATTTTGCTTATAATTGTCTTGTGTGTTTGGTGTCATATAGAATGTATCTTTTTGGGTTATCGGATATCCAATGAGGACCGTTGGTGTGGACCTTGTGTTGATCTTATCGGTGGTATGATGATATGCATAGGCTAGACAACCAATGATTCTCGGATGATCTAAGGATGGTGGTTTTCATAAAGAGTTAAAATGGTGTTTTATGATGCATGGTTGGATGGTATTCATTGATTAGATATGTAGCGACTAGGATCACGTAACCTCATAGATGGATGGGAAAGTGAGCTTGAAATTGAATTGCTCGGCCATTTCAAGTAAATGTTTGTGTTTCCTTTCTCTCTAGCATTTTGTTGAGGTGTGTGGCGACATGTGGTTTGGTGAATGATACCATTCTTTTGAATGTAGTTGGTGAATGAAGAGTTCGAGAACTCGGTCCATTGTCACTTCGATGGTTTTATCGAGTTTTGACATAATTGTGATATGTCTAAAGGTAGAAAAGACATGATGTTTACTTGGTAAAGGTATGTCCATGTAGCTTTAGAGTAATCATCAACTATGGTAAGAATATATGTACATTTATTGACAGTTGGATGTCTATATGGACCTCATACATCAACATGAACAAATTCAAATTTAGATTTGGTATGAGACTTACATTTGATTTCGAGTAGAATTCATGGTAACCGGAATTGATTTTATTTTTTGTATAACTAGAAATGTGGTGTGACCAAGCATAGAATGCCACAGGTGAGAGTTGCTTAAGTGTGAGTGAATAGATTACTTTGGTGCAATCAAGGATGATGATGCACTAGGAATAAGGTAGAGTCCACTATGTAGTGTGTCATGTGTGTTGTTGCTATCATGACCCTAAAATATAAATTTGTCATGAGTAAATGTGACTGACGCAAGTGTATGGTGTAGGAGTTTGCTTATGGAGATTAGGTTGTTTGTGAATGTGGGTATGTAGAGGACATTAAGGGTGAGTGCGTTGTTTAGGTTGACTTATCTAGTGATGTGTACCTTAACTGACTGTCAATTTGGTAATGATACTGTTTTTGTTTTGTGAGTTTGGTGAGGTTATGCATAAGTGTGAGTGAGATGCAGATGTGGTCAGTAGCACCACTGTCTACAATCCAAATGTAGTATGTATGTGAATTTGAAATGTGTGAATCAATGAATGTGTAGACATTAGCTCTAGTTTTGAAAGAATTTATACCAATGAGTAGTGATTGACGGATTTTTTCTTTCTGGCAAAAAGAGAGTATACTTGACACATGTGGTGCCATGAAACTGCCATTTGGATCATATTGACTCACTTGCATCATGAGAAGAACTTGATTCAACTGGTTTTGGAGTTGGTCCATTCTGGCATAGACATGTGATTCAACTGAGACCGAGGTTGAAGCTGATGTAGATTCTAATGGACTGAGCTGAGGAGATCCTTGATCCACACTGTTTGAAGTCTCATCAATAGTCATATTGACTGTCTTGCTTTCGTTGTTGAGTTGAGTCCTATGTGATGGTGGTAAGTATTTCTTGTGTAGTGGGTGGCCAACAAGATATCCAAGCAACTTGTAGCAATCCTCCTTTGATTGTCCATCCTTTTTGTAGTATGCACAAAAGAACCCTTTCCTAAATGTGTTTCTCTTATCAAGCGAAGTGTTTGGCACAGATGAATTGTTGTTATTCCTCATATCATATGGGCTTGTTGAAGTAGTGAAAGGTGATTTGTAAGAATTGAGTGCAATAGGAGTGCTGATTGGTTGTTTGTGACTGTTTTTTTGCTTTTCTTCTTGTCTCGACATGTTGTATGCCTTAGCAGCAATTGGAAAAGGTTGCATTAGCAAGATTTGACCCCTAATGCTTGTGTAGCTATCATCTAACCCCATTGAAAATTGAATGAGCCTCTTCCTTTGTTCCTTTTCACCATTTTCTCTCCCATTATCACAAACACACTAAAGATACATGCATATGGTGCCTCTATTGCATCTAATTCATCCCACATCCTTTGAGCTTGTGATAGTAAACTTCTATTGTACAATTTGACTGCTTGAGACCCAACAATTTTATTTGAAATTTGGTTGATTATATGTCCATCTAACTATGGGTAATGCTCATGTAATTCACTCCACAAGGCACAAAATGAGTTAATGAAGGTGAGATTGTTACCCATCTGCTCAGAAACTGTGTTTAGTATCCATTAATGAGCATGTCATTTGCCATTTCCTAATGTGTTCTGAGGTGTGAAGACATATATGGTTCCTTATACTCACCATTGATCAGTTTGAGCTTGTTCTTAGCACTAAAAGCAATTAGCATTGATATTTTCCAAGTTCCATAGTTCTCTGATCCAATTACTTTCCTTGAGATAAGGATCATTCTAGGATGATCAATTGGGTGAAAGAACAGTGTGTGGAGTCAGTTATTTGTGTGGTTTGTGAGGTTGATTATGTGGATGCGGATACCATTTTTCTTGAATGTGAGATTGATTGTTTTGGTTGTATTTTGAGTTGCTGCTTGAAGCTTTGTTAATGGTGGATGTAACATAATATGTAACAAATTTGTAACAGATTAACATAATATGTAACAAATTTGTAACAGATTTTAGTGAAGTAAGTTGTTGTTGATTGATAAAGTGGTGGTTATTATGCGGAATTTGGTGGATTGATTGATCAGAAATGATGTTTTTGTGGTTAAAATGATAATGATTGTTTTAGAAGTGGTGGTTTGATTAAATAAATTTTGACGAGAAATTCTGTTATGGTGGTAAAGTGGTTATTTTCACCGGAAAAGTTAGTTACAGGTGATCTGAATCAGTTACTTACCACAGTTTGTGGTAGTAGCTCTCATACTTTATAGAGAAACTAAATATATTGAACACTTTTGTGATTGAATTAATGAGACAAATGAGTTTTCAAAGTGTTCCAAATGAATTCATCTCTTGGGGTATAAATACCACAACTAGACTAACAAATATCTACACAATATAGACTAGTTAATGTCTGTGTATGCAAAAGTATCTATATATGTATAGTATAGTATTGTGGGTCGAATAAATAGACTACAATAGGTCAAGGTTTGGGCCAAAGGAAACCAAACCAAGCGATCGATTATGTGTCATTTAAAAAACATTATGGTAGTTAATAGCGATTAGGTTAGTTATGACAGTTAGTATCTAAATGACACAATGGTTCAATGTAACTGTCATGTCATTTCACATAGTATATATAGGATTGTAAAGGTGTCTGTAAACGTATATCCATATTTATATCAATAAAAGTTCATTGTTTTACTATCTTATTATTCTAAACACAGTTTCATTCACATTTCAATCATGATAAACTATAAACATGTTATGAGGAGGAATTGGCTCCAATACCAACTTGTGTAACAATACCAACATTGGTATCAGAGCAAAGGTTCTGAAACCTGGAGGAAGCCAATTCACAAACAAGAGCAGATGGGACTCACTAGGAAGTATTTGTAGAGAGAAACTCTACAGAGATTATTACCATGGATCAATCAAATGAGAAAGTTATCTCCTGAAGGCAAGGAGATGTTAAAGCAAAAAGTGAAAGAAATTGAAGCATTCAATGCTTCAAAACTGTCTGCAAAGGTCAGAGATCATGGAGAAGGAAGCACAAGTACTCCAAAGGAGAAAAGGGCATGCTGCTACGTATGCAACAAGCGTGGCCATGTATTCTGGAAATGCCCAAACAAGAAAAGCAAAGTCATGATTAAAGATCAAAAGAAAATAGTGAAGCCCTCAGTCAAAAAGGTTGAAGAAAAGATGAAGTACCCTGAGAAAGTGCATGTAATCACTGATTACATTGTAGAAGGAACAGATTGTGGAAATTGGGACGACATATGGTGATAATATCAAATAGTCCTGATATTCTAAGCGTTAATTTGCCCCTTTATCAACACCTTTTTAGTAAAATGCTTGTAAAAACATCCTTATTCCTTATTATTGAATTTCAGGACCTATTTTATGCAAGGAAGCAGTAATTGGACGTTTTCAAACCTAAAAGATGAGTTGTCTCTCACATACGGCGTAACCAAGTGATGAAGTTACGACGTAGCTATGATTATGAAGATTATGTCGTAACCATAGAATATAATTACGCGATAACATGCCACTGAACATTATTGAGCTTACTTGACAAGAGATACGGCGTAACCCTCAGCTCAGGTTACGCCGTAATGAAGAAATACTCATGATTTACAATAGCTACGGCGTAACCCCAGTTCAGGTTATGCCGTAACCATGGATAAGCACAAGAATTGAAGAGTTATAGCGTAACTACTAAATAATGTTATGCCGTAACTAGTTTCAGAGCCTATAAATAGTTGAAGATTTCACCAGTTTTAATCATCTCTCTTTTCCCAAACCTTCTAGGGTTTGGGGAGATCAAACACAGAAGAAGAAGCATGGCTTAGGAGCATTGAATAACAAAGTTCTCGTCTAAGATCTTTTTTGTATTCGAGTTTGAATTCCTTTTATATTTTTCTAGAACTTATATTATGAATTCATGTTATTAATTGAAGTTTGCATTTATATTATTGATGTTCTCTTTAATTCTTTATAGACATTTGCTAGTATTTTCATAGATCGCTAGTCTTGGTAATATTATAAGCTTGGTAGTATCTAAAGGATGGGAGATATGACCAAGCGACCCCGATCGATAGATTGCAGTATGGGAGGAATTGGCCATAGTACAACTACTCTTGTGTGAATGAGCCGACCAAATGATCACTATCAGTGGAGGTATTTAAGAGGTTAAGAGGAATCTAAGTTCTAACGGCGGGTTCCCACCGACTAGATCTAGTAGATTTGGTACTTAATAGCTGCTATTAGGTTGCGAATGATCTCGGGTGACTGTTCATCTTGGTGAGGAATCTAAGAACCATAGGCCATGACGAATTGACCAAAGGAGTGCGGTGATAATTAACCACTATATTGAACCTTTATATCGAGAATCAATTCATATTTGTATTATTTGTTAAGCTTCGTTTATCTATCTATTTTCCCTAAATTTCTGGTGTCTGTGGAATAATAGCATATCGATGAATTATCTTGTCATACCCATATATTATCAATATCATTTCTAATCATCTTAATTCTTTCAAGGTCACATCTCTCTTGGGACGACACTCGGATTTACCTAAGGCTTTACTATATCTGATCGGGGTTCTCTGCCCGTTAGTATGTGTTTATCCTAAGTTATCTAAGTTTTATAAATATTAAAAGCAAGATGAAATAGCACATCAGATTTTTGGGGTTGCTACCGGGGAACAGTTAATGGAAGATCTAAGGTATATCATATTTACTTTATTAAGAGATTTGAGCACTTCCAAACCAAGGTACATTTCTCGGTCTCTCGTGTTGCAAACATTTATTCTCCGATGCTATTAGTTACGGTAACCCGATAAAACTACGGCGTAACCACTATATAATCTCAATATTTCTAAAATTAAATCTTTAAAAAATTATTAAAATATCTAGTTACGGCGTAATCTCTATAAGGATTACAACATAATCATTGGATCGATATACTTTAATCAAACTAAACTAGCTTGTTAAGGTTTAATAACCTCGGATAAATCCTAAGTTATTAACAAAGAAACACCGAGCAATCTTTATCAAGTGCGCGAATTTACTTAACAAAGCTAAGAAGAAAACTTTATTAACAAACTCTAAATCGCTTATTATGCGATACTCTAATCAACTCTAAGATATTCGAACTTTTCTCTAAACTCTTAATTCATAAACTCTAAAATTCTTTTAAAATCGTACCTCTAATGCCAATCTAGGAGTCCTTTTATAGGCTCAAGGATATCCTAGTCGGTTTACAATTGATAACCTTATGCGATAAGTAATCTAAACATGGAATACAATACTTTCCTTAAGCGAATATAACAGTTTGTTTGTTCTAGCGATGCTGACTTCACCATGCGATACTTTGACTTTATCTTTAGCGATGCTTTGACTCTTTGACTTTTCCAAGATGCTGCGGTTCTGATGCTTTCATATCTTGATGCTTTGGTATCTTGACTTTCATATCCCAACAATCCTCCCCTAACTTGAATTCTACTTGCTTGACTTCAAGTTCCTTTGTGAATATATCTTTATGACTTCATCTTTAAAATGGATTGTTCTTTAGTCTTTAGATTATATCTCTGTAGAATCATGCTTTTGTCAAAGTATCTCTTAGAATTGTTTTCTTCACAAAGACATTCAAAGAATCTCTATCTTTTCGACAACACGACAACATATGACAATGTGTACAATAATTCAATTTAAGTTGCATACTATTCTCATCACATCTAAGTGAATCATTGAAAATTCAATGGATTTAGAACTCTTTACCAAAGCCATTATCTTTGGAGTAGCCAAATGTTTTGGTGTGTAAGACCATGGTACATTGATAACCATATGATTTTTAGCAAATCACCGACTATCAATGATTTGTTTTGTCTTTACCAAAAGTTGTACCCTTCCGGACTAGTTAGTTCTTTTATCTAATGGTGAACTAATTACCAATAATGGTTTTTCCATTGCCTTTACCACAAGCCATTTCTTGTGGGCTAGCCAACTCTTCACATTCTTGATATGGTGAGTTGATGACCATCCAACTTATTAGCAAGTTGTCAACTAAGAACGGTTTGATATATCTTTACGAGCCGTTTGCTCATGGATTAGTCAATCCTTTTGAAACCATGGTGGATTGATAACCTATTGATGTTATCATCACAAAACCATTTATTCAACCTTTATTTTAAAAAAATATTTATTATTTAGCAAAGGTTTCTTCTAAAATTCATTTAAGCTGGTTTAATTAAAGAAACAGATGCTTTGATGAAATCTTGTCGACTAACGATACTTTGAATAAAAGTAACGATATATCAAAAGTATTTATTCAAAATCATACCAGTTATAGATCATTCTCGGCAATGGTAGTCCGGTCAATAAACAAATTGATCACCATGCAAGCGGTTTCATCATCCTCTTCTACTTCCATCCATGCTCTAGCATTCTTCTCATTAGATCAGCTGTAAGAGGATATCTTCTTTACGCAAACATGTGAATCATTGTTCCATTTTCTAGCTCCAAGACATGAACTCCAGTTCTTCAAAGAATCTCCAACAAACTATTTCCCGTTTTCTTGATCCTTCCAAATATCATCGATGCTTTCTTCATCGGTTTCCACATAGTTATGAGATCCCATGTAAAACCAATCCAATCCTTCTAATGGATTATCTTCAAAATAAGTCTTCACGGCATGATATAAGTAGAATAGATCTACTCTATCTATGATATCAACAAATCCATAGCCGTTTAAAAACTTTGAAACTTTTATCTTCTTTGTGAAAACCATGTAATCTCCATTCTTAGATTTCTCAACTTTGAAAACACCGATCTTTGATCATTCATCTTCATGTCATTATCTTCCTTGGTATAATCAAAATCTACTATTACGAGATAATTCTTCAATTCATCACTAGTCTCGGATCTTAATTCAACCTTCTCTTTCTTTGAAAACCGAACATCTGTAGCTTGGTTTTTCTTTTCCTTTAAGCTTTTCTTCCTTTCGGCTTGATCCAATAAGCTTCTTCTCTAAAATCTTTAATGCTCGCAACATCTTTCTTATAAGCTTCTCTCTCAATCATATAATCTTTTCATATCCATATAATTTAGCTTTTGCAATCCTTTAAATCCTCTGCCTTTTAAGTATGCCATCATTGCATTCCTTTCTTTAGCCAAATTAGGTCTTCTTGACATGAATCTAACGGTGTTGGAGGCGTAGAGGTTCAACAGTTTCAACATCAGTTCATCTTGCACCTTTTGAGTTCTTCTATTTAGAGCTTCTTGAGCTTCTTGTTCTTCTCTATCTTTAGCATCTAACTCTTCTTGAACTTTTCTAGTTGCAGACTTCATTCCTTGCAACTTCAAATGCTCTAAGTTACGCCAAAGTAAGTTTCTTCTTCTTAACTTCAGCAAAACACCTTTTCCTTGTCTTTTGGATCAATTGCGGGTTGATCGGTTCTTGGTTGTTCTTCTTCTTGTGCTTCTAATAGTAACTCCTCCTCTTGGTTGTGACGGATCAAGAATTGTAGCAACTAATTCATCATCACTTGGTGAATGAATAGGTTTAAATCTAGGTTCCTCCTCTTCCTCTATAACAACTGTAGAAGGACCAGCTTCTTCTTCAAAATTCAAAACCCTTGGAGTTATTGGTGTTATAACCTCTGGCCTAGATGTATCAAGGGGATAATTTTGGGATAATTTTGGTCAAAACAAATTTCATCAGTCCTCAAGAAGGCAAAATAATTTTGGGCATAGACATAGAAGAAATCACTTTGGACATATGGGTCAAAAACTGTGTTTTGTGTGTTATAGTCCTACTCACTTAATCAAAGATTGTGACAAACACTCGAATATCTAAGCAAGTTTCAAGGAATAAGTCTAACAATCGAGACCTAGAGAGCACAAACCGGTGTGGACTAATTCAAATAGGGTTAATCACGAAACTTCACACGGATCATAGATACCCACATCGAGAAGAACTTGATATCTCACGGTACTTTCCAAAGTCTTTCTTTCGAGACAAGGTCTTGAAAACCATACTTGGGATAGAAATTCTAGGAGATCTCATTATCAACCTAGAAGTTATCACGGTTCATATAGGGGATCTAGATCACAAGAACCTCTGTTAAAGCGAATGGGTTAAAGGAAAAGAGCTGGCGAGAGACATACTGATCGTTCAACAAAAGTGAATCGAGATGTTTTGTGTCAAAAGAAAAGGCTAATAATGCGGTGAAAGAAATTTATGTTGAAAAACCGAGAGTTTTGAAAATCCATGCTAAACATCAAAAGATAATTTTGGATCATAATCGAGAGATAGTGAAATTACATACTCAAAGAATTGAGTTTGTAACTTCTCGAGGGAACACAAGTCGAATGGCTTGGGTTCCTAAAAGTTCTAACTCTTTTCCTTATATGCGGGGCAACCCGAAGAGGAGCTTAAAGATCATCTTATTGTGGATAGTGGTTGCTCTGGAAGTATGACGGCGATAAAGAGATCTGTCGATTTTAAAAGTATTAGTGGAGGAAAAGTTGCATTTGGGAATGATCCCAATGGAGGAAGGATTACAGGAAAGGAACAATTAAAGGCGGGAGAATCGATTTTGAGAATGTCGGATATGTGAAGGAAATTAAGTTCAACTTATTGTCGATTATCTCAAATTTGTGACAAAAGCATCACGTGTTATTCAACGACATAGAATGTCTTATTCTTTCTTGACTTCAAACACATTGATGATGACTTGGTAGTACTAAGGGTACCAAGGACAAATGATGTGTATAGTTTAGACATGAAGAGTCTACATTCTTATGGTAGAGCCACATGTTTGGTGGCTAAGGCAACATCTGAAGAGGCACATCAATGGCATAGAAGATTGGGCCATGTGAATTTCAAGAACATCAACAAAGCGGTCAAAGGCAATTTAGTTAGAGGTTTACCTTCAAAGACTTACAGGAATGATCAATCTGTTTGGCATGCAAGAAGGGTAAACAACACAAAGCTTCTGCAAGAAGCTTGATGAAAGGAATATTAGAGAACCATTGGAGCTATTACACATGGATTTATTTGGACTGTCTCGTGGCAAGTTTAAATAAAAAGAAGTATTGTTTGGTTATTCTTGATGATTGTAGTAGATTGGTTGGGTTTTCTTTTTGGGCTTTAAGGATGATACCTTTGATGCTATTCAAACTCTTATAATAGCACTAGAAACCAATTAAGACTCAAGGTTAGAGGTATTAGATGCGATAATGGGCGAATTCAAGAACAAGCCAATGGATGATTTTGTGCAAATAAAGGCATAAAAAGGGAGTTTAGTATTGCTAGAACACCACAACAAAATGGTGTTGCGAGAGAGAAAAATAGAACCTTGATTGAAGCGCAAGGACCATGTTGCGATTCTCATCTCCTATTCAATTTTGGCGAAAGGCGTAAGTCTTGCATGTTATGTACTCAGCAGGTTTACATCACAAAACCACGAGATGAAGACACCCTATGAATTCTTGATGGGCAATAAACCCAACATTCGTTTATGAAGCCTTTTGGATGCCCTCTTTACTATTTTGAACACCATTGATAATCTAGGGAAGTTTGATGGCAAGTCGAAGAAGGCTACTTATTGGGATATTGCACTAACGATAAAGGATTGAGTCTACAACAGAGTTACTAAGAAGATTCAAGATTGTCTTCATGTTGAGTTTTAGAGGATCAAGACAATGAGAAAGGAAGGGTCTGATTGGATGTTTGATCTTGAGATTTTATCTCCTTCAATGAATTATGTACTGTTAGAAGAAAATCAACCTTTGCATAATGAAGAAGATATTCAATATGTTGTTCATGATATTCATCTTAGACCTAATCTTTGTTCTGATAAAGATCCTATGAGTCCAAAACAAAATCTTGATGTTCCTAAGCAAAATCTTGATTCTACAAAACAAAATCTTGTTGCACCACAATCCTGTTTATCTGCGGAGGATCAATCTATTCAAGAGGAACTTAATCGGATGCTTCTTCAAGATGTATTAGCACATTCTTACGGATGAACAAAGGAGAGCTTATGAAGAGGCAAAGAAGAACAAGGCTGCAGAGTTCTCTTACGATGCTGGACGATACTTTCAACCAAATCTTCTGCACCTATTGATGATACTTTAGATGATGTGGATGATCCTACCATGCAGGTTAGAAGAAGCGATGATGAGCTTGAAGATGAAGGTATTTTCTCGATTCCAATGAAGGTCTTGATTATACTAACTTGGATGATGCATATCAGAGTTCCAGATCTCAATCTTCAATTCATAAGAATCATCCAAGCGATCAAATCATTGGTCCTTCACATACGGGTGATGACAAGACACAAAGCTAAGGGTTTCACAAAACCTCACAATGCTTTACTTAGCTTTGTGTATAAACAAAACAGGCTAAATCATAAAGACCATCAAACTTGCTTATTTACTTGTTTCATCTCTCAAGAAGAACCCAAGAATATTGCTCAAGCTTTGACTAAAGAGCTAGGTTGAAGCTATGCGGGAAGAACTTCTTCAATTTAAACTTCAAGAGGTTTGGGTTTATGTGACCTTCCGGATGGGAAGAGAGTTATTGGAACCGGATGGGTCTTTAGAGTTAAAAGAGATGAAAGAGGCAATGTTATCAAGAACAAGGCAAGGTTAGTTGCTCGGGGTTATAGGCAGGGAAGAAGGGTAGATTATGATGAGGTATTTGCTCACTGGCAAGGATTGAAGCTATTAGAATCTTTCTTGCTTTTGCTTCTTTATGGGTTTTCAAGTCTATCGGATGGATGTCAAGAGTGCATTTCTTTATGGCACTATTACGGAGGAGGTGTATGTGAAACAACCTCCGGGTTTTGAAGATCCTAAGCATCAAACAAAGTCTATAAGGTGGTTAAGGCTCTTTATGGTCTCCATCGAGCACCTAGAGCTTGGTATGAGAGGCTCTCACATTCTTATTACAACATGGATACGGGAGGGAGCTATAGACAAGACTTTGTTTATCAGAGAGATAAGAAGGATATCATGTTAGTTGGTGTATGTTGATGATATTATCTTTGGGGCTACCAAGCAGTTCATGGTTAAGGAATTTGAGCGACTAATGCGGAAGGAATTTCAAATGAGTTCAATGGGAGAGTTAACATTCTTTTGGGACTTGAGTTAAGCGGTCAAAGGAAGGATTTTTATTAGCCAAGACAAGTATGTTACGGATATACTTAAGAAGTTTAATTTTGATGATATGAAGGCATTACTACACCTATTAAATCTATCAATTCATTGGGAAAAGATGAAGATGGACGATCTGTTGAAGTCAAGTTATCTGAGATCTATGATTGGCTCTCTTATGTATCTTCTTGCATCAGGCACGATATCATGTTTGCGGTTTGTTTATGTGCGGATATCAAGTTTCACCAAAGATCTCTCACTGAATCTTTGTCAAAAGAATATTACATTATTTGAAACAACAACCTAAGTTGGGGTTGTGGTATCTAAAGAGTCACCTTTTCACTTAGAAGCTTTTGAGATAGTGACTATGCGGTGATAACTATGATAGAAGATCCATGGCGGTGGATGCCAATATCTTGGAAGAGGTTAGTCTCATGGCAATGCAAGAAGCGAGACAATTGCAACAACATCATCTCTGAAATTGAATATGTAGGCTGCGCAAGTTGTTGTGGTCAAGTTTTGTGGATGCGAGAATCAACTCTTGGATTATGGGTTCAACTTTAAGAATACTCCTATCAATATTGATAATGAGAGTACTATTTGTATTGTGAAGAATCACATGCATCATTCCAAGACAAAGCATATTGATTAGGCATCACTTTAGCGATTGTTATGAGCATAGGCTCATTAATGTGGTTAAAGTTCACACGGATGATAATGTGGCCGATCTACTCACCAAAGGTTTTGATGTGTCACGATTCAATCACTTGGTCGTGAGCATTGAGATGATTAACTACTAAGCTATGTTTAAGGGAGGACTATAAGATGTTTGATATAGTCTGTGTATTGCTGAGGGGAGGATGTTAGTTTACACTTAGTTTATATGAAGATTTTTGGCAAAAATCTTGTATTTCTGAAAGTCTTGCTTGGGAAAGTACTACTTATGTGGAAAGTCTTGTTTGTCGTATTAACGTCTTGTTCCAACGGTAATATTGAAGGGTAATTGGTAGTAGCGGTAACTTTGTTATTTAGGTTGTGATTTTCAAATCTCACCTATAAATAACTTATTTCGATTTTCCTCTCATATTATCAATTCCAATCTTTCCATATTTATCTCTCAATTACCATCTCTTTATTATTCGATACAATCTTTCTATTGTGCTCACTCTTTCAACAATGGTGAATCGTTTAAGCATTTGAAGCACAATATGGTGGCTAATTTGGACAAGGCCGAAGTGACGTGGCTTTCTATGATATCATTGATTATCTAATTGGGTGCCTTATTAGCTATGCTCTTTAGTTGAGCAGATATAATTGAACCATGGATTCAAAATTTTGGGCTAATGCTAGAGAGAATATGGAGGAGGATGAATATTATATTAGATCCTTAGTTCTTTGGAAAGCCTATTAAGATTCTGAAGCCTCCATTCGTGATGATCTATTATTTGGTGATGAAGATGGGGCTATTAGATTTGACAAGCAACTAATTTGGGATACTTTTAAGTAATTTGGGTTATGAAGGTTCTTTGGTGAACAAACTTTTAAGAAGGCCTTATTACATCCTCAATGGAAGTTTTTGATACATGTTTTGCTCCATTGCATAAGTTCTAAAAGCACTTCTTGGGGCAGTTTGGTTCAAATATTGCATCTGCGGTGGTTGGTTTAGCTACGGACGAGTATTTAACTTTTCACGGCTTATTTTGGATGGAATGCTCTCTCATATATCATCCGGGGCTACTTGGTTGATGTATCCACGGTTTATCTGAGTTTTCTTGAACAAGCAATTAGGCGATGTTCCCAAACCTCTTGCTTTACTACATTGTTGTGCAACAAGCCAAAATCTATACATTCATGGCTAAGAGAAGTAACTTGTTCAGAGGTGGAGATATTCCTTTAACAACATCCATGATGGAAGTTGTACAAATCGTTAGAATGCGGTGAAGAGGATGAAGAAGCGAAGGTTCTAATAATGACCAAGTCTTGCTTCACAACGTCTTGCATCTCGCAATCTTGCTTCCCAATCTTGCATCTGCAATCTTGCTTCGTGAAGATCTTGTTTCGTTACAAGGTGATGTTTCTTGGTCCCGAGGTTCAAGTCGAGATTGAGCGCACTTTACTCCATCTCCACAACGTTCGTTTCGGAGGTTCAAGGTCTTGCTCCTACAATTCCTCGTGAAGGTTTAACTATGGATAACTATGCTTTGACACAGCGCTTGCTAGGTTGAACAAGGCCGTTGGCGTCAAGCTAAAACTATTCGGAGTTGAGCGTAACTACTTCTGGTTGAGAAATTTTGTTAAACCATATATTCAAGGTTTCAACTTATGGGTTAAGGAGGAAAACAAACGTCGAAAAGAACTTCGTAAGGCATTGAAAAGAAAGAAGGTTCCTCAATCATCTTCTATCAACTTGGGGAGGAATTTAGAAAAAGATAATTTGAAAGAAGATGTTATGAAGACAAAAGAATCTGAAGAAGATGTTTTGAAGAAGAAAGAAGGTTTTTCGAGAACAAGTAGAAGTACAAGTTCAAGGTCTTGATAATCAAAGTCTTGATGTTCAAGGTCTTGATGATCAAAATCTTGAACATCAAAATCTTGAGTTTCGTGATATCTAGGATCTACAAGGTTTAGAAGAGAAAAGAAGAAAAATTGAATCTGGAATTTTCAGATCTTCTGTGGTCGCTTTTCAAGCAGCCATAACTTTAATGAGCCGTTGGATTTGGCTAAAATTGACTGGAGCTTCTTGGTATATCTATCTTTAATCTCACTTGAAGGGTTTGTCAATCTGAGACTCTCAATCAAAAGATATAAGCGATTGAATTCTGCTGCGAGAAAAATCAAGTAAGGTTACAACAAAGACCTTTGTTTTGAAACGATCATAACTTTTTCGTTAACTGTTGGATCGTAACGAAATTTTTGGTGGATGTTCTCTATATATCAATCTAACTTTCCACGAAGGATTTTCCATCGAGCTTTTATGTGAAATCTTCTGAGAAATCTTCTTTGCGTATTTTCAAAGTCTTGCTTGGTTTAAAAATCTTTGTTGTTCGATGTTTTAAAGTCTTTACGATGCTTATATAATCAAAGTCTTGCTCGTGGGTCTAAATCTTCTGCGCGAGGTACTTCTTAAAATCTTGCTTATGTTCACAAAGTCTTGCAGATTTTATTCAAAGTCTGCTTATGCTCAAGGCACTACTTCTCAAAGTCTTGTGAGGAGGTTTCAAAATCTTGTTAAATTGAAATCTTGCTTCTCATATGGTTTTGATTTAAGGGAAGTCGTGATAATGGTTATGGATTTTGGATGACACACACACACGAGTTATTGTTCACACACACAAAGAGTTTGGTTATTTATTCTTAAAAGGATTTAAAAAGGCTCATTTTGGAGATTTATTGAAGAATTAATTACGAAGAGGATTATTTATCACTTATTTGAAGGTGAAGTGGAATTGCTTGATTTGTGTTCTTATCATCTAGCTTGTTGAATCTAGCAATGTGTGATTTTCTTATGATGCTCTATGCACATTGGCTATCACTTGAAGGAGTTACATTGTAGTGCTCGATGTCTCATACTAGTTGAGGATTCTTTTCAAGGATTGCGGTCTACTTATATTTTGTCCGTATAAGTATGGAGTTAGTGGATAGTCAAAGATTTAAGACACAAGTTTGGGAAATTTTACTTCTTCATCAAGTTCGTTATATTTGGTGTTCTTCACAAAGTGATCATTACAAAGAGCCTCAGATTTTGAAGAATCGAAGATGGTTAACATATGGTTTTAGGGAAGCTTATTGTTAAATGTTTAACCATCTACATGCATCACTCAAGGGAAGTTTTGATTTTACTATTGTTGATCATTATTACTACTACTAGTTGAAGTTTTCTATTGTTTTGGATCCATTTTTCTTATGATGCGTAATGGTGGGTGATTTGAAGCATTGGAAGTCTTAGATTGGAAGTATGATATTGGTTCGTGGTGGTCAAGATCATTATTGCATCGTTCCTATTTAGATAATAACAAAAGGGAAGAGATGTTTGAGTAACATGTTTAAGTCAAGGGAAGATTGTTTCATTCATGGTGAGATTTAATTATCTCAACTTCGCTAGTTAGTCTAGGGAAGTTCGTACAAGATTTGTGTTTGTTTTGTCATCATCAAATAGGGGAAGATTGTTGGGTCTATTATAGATTTGATGATACAAAACAAGAAGAATGAAACATGAATGTTAGGATCCAATATTTATGTGTTTGATGATTCGGGTGGTCTTGGGAGATCAAAATACATGTTTTCCATTTTAGAGAGAGAAAGTAGAGAGAGAGAGGGTGTTCTTGCTAGAGGTTTACACAAATGTTGAATATTAGATTATGAGAGCACCACCCTTCCATGGATGGAAGGGTATTTATAGTTACAAAAATACGACCTCTATCGGCACGTGGATCGGGGATACAGGTGGGTAAAGACCCGTCCTTCCTCCACGGTGTTGCACTAAGCTATACTACGCTACAAACTAATAAATAAACTACAAAATAACGTAAATAACGATATGTCTACGAGCTAACTTATGCTAGATAATATTAGGGGTGACCGACTCTTCACTATGGAATTTTCTAATTCCTAACAATCTCCCAAAGGGAGGTCACCCCATGTTATACATTTCGAATCCTAGCATTCTATTCTTGTCTTTGTTCTTGAGCTCGTAGACTTCAATTCTTCATTTCAACAATCTTTGTGCTTTTGTAGCGATTCTTCAAAGTCCGCATTGATTTGTACTTTTAGTGGAGGCCTTTAACTGATCCACATCTTTGATGATCTTGAGCTTTCTTTGAGATCATCGACCACGATAAATCTCTCCGGATCATCCATAGTAGTGTTGCCTTCATGTGATGTTGTGACTTTTGGACCGACATGCTCACACTTTTGAATCATGACATCTTTCCATCGAGTAGCGGAAGCCTTCTTTGGTTCATGATATTTGCGGCGTAGCGAAGCATAGTATAAAAATATCGAACCGGGTTATGTAGATATGCACCGATCATGATTTCTTCAATTAAGTGTGGTTCTTTGTGAACATCGGCTTTGGATTGACTCCTCAATTCGACCACCGTACAATCGTCGGGGTGTACACCGCATCTGACGATTAGCAATAAAGCACACGCAAAGTGTCTTTGATCACTTCGTTGAATTGAGGTACACGCCCACGGTTCCCGTTGATCGATTACAAATCTTTTGTGATCGGTAGGATTCCTAAGAATCTCCTTGACGGGGTTTCGCACTGTTCTAGGCGTTCTCAAACCGAGCGTCTCAAAGAAGACAACACGGAGTGAGTGAACCGGTAATTGAGATTCACCGATTGATGAAAATGATTTGAAAAACAATCGCGTATTGCTTAGAATAAAGAGTTTTGCAATCGACGAAGGTTTTTGAGAAAGATCAATTTTCAATCAAAACACTTTTGTATTTGAAAATAGTACACAATCGACGTGCTAGTGAAAAGAAGAGATTCGCACATCGACGGTTTTTCTAAAAGTATTTTTCAATCGAGATACCTTTTCAATTTGAAAACATAAGTACACATTCGACGTGCTAGAGAAAGAAGGTTTGCACATCGAGCGGTTTTCCAAAAGTATTCGTCAATTCCATTCTGGACCAAGGTTGATTCAAGACCGAATCGCCCCATTGTTTCTATCCGGTTGTCACAAGTTTGATCTTACGAAGATCTCATGTGTCACCCACCAAGAGCTTGTTTGATGTTGGCTCTAGAAGGATTTCCATCTTCATCGTGCATATTTTTACATATCACTCGGATGTTACGGCAATACCACAAGGATAATGCGTGGGACTCTTAATATATACTTACTTTCCACATTGTGTGAAAAGCAAGTCTTCAAGAATTTAGTGTCCTAATGAGATATTGTGGATGATCTCTTGGCTCTAGACTCAATCGTGCATATTTGGTTCTGTGTCGGAGACTAGGGAGAGGTCTCCTTCTTCAATATCAACAATCTCTAAGAGAAAGTCGATAGATTATGTCGGTTCCCGTGAGAATGAAACAAGCCCTTTTAAGAGGAACTTGAGTGGTTTGGGAAGTTTAGTGCGATGCATCACTTGGGTCCATGATGTCTTGTCTTCAATACCGGTGTTACCTTAGTAACCACGGTAGCATATGAATTGAACCGGTTTACGCCCTAAGGTTGAATTGATGGAGGCTATTTCTTTTCACCCTTTTATCATTCATTTCTTTTCATTCTTCAACCCTTGATTGCTTACGAGACTTCATTACTAGAACCTTGTTGGGTTTATTCGATTACTAGCTGTCTCAATCCGCACTCTTCCCATATTCTCATTTTCTCCTTTTTCAATATACCTAAGGACTACACTATCTAGTGGATTGTCCACTGGTAGATCCCTCAGGATTACGGCGGATCGTGGGAGCGAATACCTAACCTAACCATCCTTATAACTCCATGCATAAAGTAAATTGGTCGGTCTTTTGGTATTGTTCTTTCCTTCCTTGAAACCAATTGAAAAATCATTTGGAAAAACAATCAAGGTACTTGTGATACGAGATCAAAGCATTTTGTACCTTAATAGTTTTGATCATTTAGAAAATGCTCCCCTCAACATGTGCATATGATTTTGAAATTGTTTAGCACATGGAGGCAAGAGTTCTATGAAATAATTTCTTTGAAATAATTTCTTGATCACAATTTCCATGAAAAAGCCATTTGATTTTCTTTGGTAAATTCTCCCCTCGATATGTGCATAGGATATTTGAAATCATTTTATCACATAGAGGCAAGAGTTCTTTTGAAGCACATCCACAATCACAAAAGCCATTAAGAAACCATTAGAAAACTCAATCAAGGTGCTTAATAAATCACTTTAAAAGCTTTGTACCTCGATAGTTTATTTGCTCCCCTCGGTGTATGTGCCTGAGGATTCGGCGTTTAGCACATATGAGCGAGCGGCGTGCACAATTAAATCAAAGCGATCACCTTTATCAAATTTCATTATTAAATCACAAATTCTCCCCGATCAAAATATCAAACCCTTTGAGATTTTGGATCCCAAGTGATTTAATTAAGTTTAGAAAACATGGGAGAAAATGTGGCCTTGTTTAAATACTCATCCGGTTTTGGATAAATCCTCCTCCTCAACATGTGCATTGTGTATTTGAAATCGTTTGGCACATGGAGGCGGGAGTGCTTTAAAGGACTAAAACCAATTCCATTTAAAACAGATTTGAGATTTAAAACACGATCTTTACCCGATCGAAATATCAAACCATTTGAGATTTGTGATCCCAACCGATTAAATCATTTAGAAAATTTGGGAAAGGCGGGCAAGATTCAATTTTGAAATATAATGAGATAAGGACCATTATAAGACATTAAAGATTGTTAGTGTCGGGTATGATAGTTTTAAGAGATCTTTTAAGTAAAACAAAACAATTTCACAATCAAACAAGAACGAGAAAAAATTCATTTTGAAAGACCTTGATTCTAAAGAAAAAATCATACCATGACATAACATTAAATCTTTAGATCACCACTTATTTTGTACAAAGCGGACTTTTGTGAAGAAATATCATTTGAAAATATTTTATATAAAATCACTCTCCCCTCGATCCATGATGTAAGTCAATAATTGAGTGACTTAGGTTTTGATAACATGAAGTCGGTGATTTTCAAAAATTAGTCAATATATTTTCAAAACAATATTTTCCATTTTCAAAACAATTTAATCAAATTATTCAAAATTGTTTAAAATGGTATCTGCACAAAGATCGTTAGTGGTTGAGAAGCTTCCGTTGTTGTTCTTTGTAGGGTTGGAAGAAAAACGTCGCAAATGCGGTGAGACTTCTTCTTACGTTGCATTTTGAATGCCAGCGAGGTCAATTAAGCTCCGTTTCTTCACTTGTCAAGAAAACCATCTGTGATGCGAAGACCTCTTACGTTGCGGTTTATGCCAACTCTCCATTGAAGTCCAGTTAAGCTCCGTTTCTTCATTGTCAACCCAAGATATCGTTACCTTTCCTTGCGGCATCCAATCTTCATCAATTTTGGGATCCGGATCGGGAACATTCTTAAATACCAATATACCGCATACGTTAGTGAACACACATACAAATATATGGTGGTCGACAACACCCAAACGACAATCGACTAATAAAGTCAATCCAACATATCAATCGGATCATGTAAGGTATGGAATAATGTATTTCTCAAACTCAATCATCTAAACCTAACAATCATATCCTAGAAACCTAGTCCTTCGACACGTGCAATTATCATTTTAATTAAGCACGTAGGATAATTAAGAAAGTACATTAGATGATATAAATTTGAAAACATTCTCCCCTCAATCAATGACTTAATTTTGAAAAAATTTAAAAGCGGCTCAAGTCATTGATTGAGTTTTCAATTAACAAAAACTATGAATCGATAGATTTTCAAGCAACTCATTTACCACCACTTTTGAAAACAACAAATATTTTTACGAAGAATTTATAGACGGAAAAATATTTGAGTAAAACAATGATCCTTCGACATACTTTCCTCATTTGTTTTAGGATAAGTGCACGAAATATTTGAAAAATTGGTTTAGCGCAAAGACTTTCCTTTCTTTAAAAGAGCGGGTTGCTATCGTAAATAATAGCAAGCCATTGTTTAACACGGTCACGATCTGAAGTAATCGTAAGCCATAGTTTGAGACATGTTTTGGAAAAGAATATTTACACCTCCTGCTCGAACTTCATCTATGGTCCCGTGCCATTATTGAATGACATTTCTAAGACCGTAGATGTTATCGATACGTAAGACATGTCTAGGAAAACATATTTTGGAATTTTTCAAATTTTACGATTTTTATGGGTTTTGTTGGTTTTATATTTTTCTATTTTGTTTGTTGGTTTTATATTTTTGTATTTGGTTTTTCGGATAAATATATACAAAGATAGAGTAGATGATATAGTTAAAGAAGATGATGATACGAGTGCAGAGATAAGGATATCGAGACGACGTCGTAGAAGATAGAATTCGTCATCTCTTAAACATCCACCACCAAAGCTTCCAAGGGCTCTTGCATTGAGATAAATTGAACCATCGAAAGTGAGACTCAGCGACTTTCCCCAAACCGAAAATCCTTTAGGCGAAGCGATTCAAGCTCTATTTCAAGCTTGCCTTAGCGGTGCATGAGAAGCACACCATTATCATAAATCATTGCTCCTTTCAAGAATAATCAACTTGTGATTCTTCGTTCGAGGTTATATCATCAACAAGAACGACAACGTATCATCCCACGTATAAATAATCTTCTCAAATTTCTTTTCCAGCGAGGTGCAAGCAATCCATTCCAAAAGGTGTCAAGAGAACAATTCCCCAGTATTTGAATTGATCGATCGGTCTCTTTGTATAATGCTCAAGAACTCTCCGAATACACATCATGAGGGTAATGAAGAACACCTCCCAATGTTCACATCTTTCGTCCACGATGATCGTGTATGAAGCTCAAGAACCCGGTACACCACTATCCCACGAAAGAATAATCGATAACACCTCCCTCATGTTATACATTTATCTCCCACAATATGTCATACTTGTGTACCTCTTTTATCTTGAAACTTTCTCTTACATCTCTTCCCCACGTAGTTGGAATAAGAACACTAAGCGCTTTGATGAGTAAAACCTTGAGTTTCTCTCTGGTCATGACATTTGTTTTCCGGAATATCTTCAATCACTTAGAAGAGTTAAGTTCATCAAGTTTACTCGCCATGAGTCAAACCTTGAGTTTCTCTGCGGTAATAACATTTGTCTTCACGGGATATCTTCAATCACTTAGAAGAATTAAGCTCATCAAGATTACTCGCGTTTAGATCGTGTCTCCTTTCCCCTCTTTGGTTTTGACACTTGAATCGGCAACTCTTTGTAAGCCCAAATACTTGAAATCTTTTGAGAAGAACACTATAAGCACAAATATATCTGTAAGAATCAACTTGCTGAAGCAGAATGTGAGCAAGTCTAATTGGGGATTAAATTTGGCATTTCAAACTCCCCCGATTAGTGCTCTCCCCTAAACCGACAATCTTTTAATAAATGCTCAGAATAAGAAGAAGTCTTTTGATAATCAAATTCAACCCGTCTTTTAGTCTTCTAACATACATTAGAAAATGTAGAATCGACTGTAGACTCGACCTTCTTCAAGATTGTCCAGTTGGGAATAGAAAGTCAACATCTTCAACTCACTTAAAAACAAGAACATCGACAAAGGCATCCCAATCAACTTACATCTTATGCATCCCTTAACTAGAATCCTCCCAATCAAACAAGACGAAAGATGTTCATCAAGGAAATCGGCAATCGGGCCATAGCGAACACACGAAATGGTAACACCAAGCAAACAATCACATCAAACAAGAATGAAGGTTGTTCGGAATCATCATGTTGATGTGCGTGAAGCATTAACCGAAGCACTTTGTCAATAAACTCATATCGACTTGTGAAGATGTCAACTAACGGCTCTTAAGAAGAAACTCCATGTGAAGATTACAGATAAGAAGAAGCTCGGTTCTTACATGAGTTTAGAGCCGTATGACCATTTAAATTCTCAAATAATAATCAACCATGCGGTAATTTCACACTTCTTCTCCCTCAAAATTGCATACGGGTTGCCATTCTTGATTAAATAAGTGAAAATCATCCGAATGTTCTATTCACACTTCTCTCCCATAAAATAAGCACATGATGTCGCCATCTTCATTATAGTCGAGCAAGTGGAATGAGAAAAACAATCGATGGTAGCCGGTTCACTTGATGGTGAAGCGCATGGAAAAAGTATGAAGCATGTTGATGAGAATGGTCATAATAAGAAGATTTCTCTTCTTACGAAGATAAAGCGCTCGACACGTACACTTTTCTTTTCTTTAAAGGAACGAGGCTCAAGTGATGTGAGCAGGGCGTCATAAGAAGATTTCTCTTCTTTCCAAGATAAAGCGCATTGAAGCGTACACTTTTCTTTTCTTTAGAGAGCGAGGCTGAGCGATGTGAGCAGACGTCATAATCTCTCTCTTTTCGACTCTCTTAGCAAAACATGTAATCAACCCCATTACCATTCGGTGGCTCTTTGTAGTGACGGTGATGGAGATAACCAGTATGATGAATTTGACCACAGTAAACTAACTCGAACTCATGACTTAAACTTGCACATATGTAACAAAGAGCGTGTAGAATTCATGCCCATTTGAATCTCTAAGTACTCTATACTCTTCACGAACCAACCATCAAGTAATAGACGTACATTACCTCTTGAAAATCCACAATTGAATGTGACCTTTGAGCACTACAACGTAACTCCTTTAAGTGATAGTTATTTTGAGGTGATAAGAGCCCAATTCCCCAAGTGGTAAAAGAAAAGGTAAAAGTCACCCAACAATAGCTAGATTTCCAAGTCTTCGCTTTAGATAATAAGCTCGAACAAGGATCATGAAGAATCTTCATCCATCCATCCCGATACCTTCGGATACTAAATACACTTGCCCGTGATAATTCACTTCAACCTCAAATAAATAATCTTGAATTAACGCTTGTCACATCTTACAATTGCTCAAATCTAGCCTCCTTTGACTTTTAAGTGAACTATGATAATGGTTTCATCCGACCATGGTTTAATGAGCATAACCCGTAAAACTTTGAAGTAACCAAACCGCCATGACGAATATCCAAACACACATCAATTCATGAAGTACACCTTTTATCCCTTCTTGAGCGAAACCGTTGCACCAACATCAAAGATCCAATTACACTTTCTCTTCTCCAAGATGGTTCCATCATTACGGGATTTTACAACTCTATGGTTTAAACCGAGAAATAGTTTCTTCGGATTTTACAAAACCAAGAATAAACCGTAAGATAGATCCGAAATGCACTTTACTAATACCGGGATGTTTCCATTGTCACGGGATTTTACAAGTCTATGATTTAAACAGAAATAGGTTCTTTCGCGGGATTTTACAAAATCAAGACAAAACCGTAAACAATGTCAGCTTGAATGTGTTATGACAATTTTGGTTTCGATGAATAAGTGTTTTAGGGAAACATGCAGCGGTTCAATATCCAACCTCAACAACATCATCAACCATCCAATCAACACTTTGGTAAACACATCATACACGTATTCTGTCGGCTATTGTAGTGACCACATGGAGAAGTAAACTCGATATACCAAACTTGATCATGAAGTAGAATTCCCAGTTTGTTACTTAAGCTTGTACTAATCCTCGTGAAAAGAAGCGGTACCCAATGTACAAAACCTCTTGACATATTCTCAACTGCGTGAGACACCGAAGTGATAGTTACGTTGTGGGTTAAGTGAGAAAGAATCACAACCGTAACTAAATATCCAAGTCTTTATCACACTCTATAAATGCCTAAACAAGTCATCTTCGCGGAGAGAAAGAAGATGAAATAAGTGAACGCGCCCGGAAGGACCTCACTTCAAATTCAAATAAGAAATACCGTTCAAACAACCCAGTAGTCAACATTTTCCAATAAACACTTCAAGCCATGAAATAATATTCTTCGTGAAGACATATAAGCCAAAGTGCCAAGCCGCATAACACAACGAATCTCATCTTAAAATCTTATCAACAAATCACACAACCTCATCGTCAGATCTCATTGTCAGATTTCCCAATCACATCTCATATTATCCATTTCAAAAACTTAAATCGCACATCGAATATTAATACAAGCCCATATCTGGTTATAGCCATTGTCAGCCCATCAACAAATCTCCTGATCAATCCAATTTCATCAAGCCCAAACAAATTCAATCCAATCCAATAATCTCACGGGCGTGTCCCGAAATGAATGCACATTCAATAATTTCGATTCATTAATATTACTAGACATCACATGATTCATTAATATTTCAGCTCAACTCTACACAAACATAAATCAAATTTATGCACATTCAATTCGTAGATACTTTACGAGACCAAGACAAAGGTCACACAATGGACATAGCACAAGACCACTTCACCTCCCGTTTGTCCATTAACAACAAAAAATTCAGCATTATCTCGACTAGGTCCAATGAAGCCCACAAACACAAAGATACTCGTTCAGCCCATTACCATAACTGTATACCCACTTCAAATTCTCGAGTATTATAAAAGAGTAGTTACTCACACTTTACCCTAAAACTAATCTCACCAAACCCTAATTTCTCTTAGAAAAACACGCAGCCACACTCCATATTCATCACATCTCACAACAATATTCAATCACTTCAAAAATATTATCAGATCTTTAATCGTATAACGAGTAAAACATAAATCCTTCAATCATTATCTTTTCTCACTTGATACCACAACGAGATTCATATACATCCTTTATCATTGATTGAAACTAGCTCACCATGGGATGGTTTGAGTGATGATCAACGCCACGAGAGATGGTCTTGACTATGACATGCAATAAACCGCCATAGGTAAGATTTATTTAAGGGTTGTAGCGTTTGAGATGACTTGAGTAAAAATATCTTGAACTTCGGAAACAATAAGTGTGAATAACACATGTTGTTATATCATTCATTCTTGAGTTCGAAAAGCCATTTGAGCAAACAAGCTCAAAAAATTGATGGTGACAAGCGATTTTGAAATATGTTAACGATTGCTTATGAGCAATTAAGATAAAAGAATAACAATCTTGTTATATTCTTAATCTTGTAGATTCGAATATTGAATGAGGTAACAACTTCAAAAGTGATCGATGATGGTGTATACTCGTGATAAGGGACTTTGAGTCTAGATATATCTTGAATATCACACGAGTCAAAGCGAGATCAATAACTTTCCATGCTTAACTTTTCGGTTTAAAGTATCGTGATAGGTCAATAAAGATGAGATGATGAGTCAAGTATTCAAACAATATCGAGATCTGTTCTTGTTTTGATTACTGTTTGAGTCTTTGTGTAAGATGGATGATAGAATAGATTAGGATGGATGTTGTTGGAGTTGGTTTTGTTTCGGATCTGTGATGCTTCATATACATCGGTTTTGATTGCCATGTAATGATGATGTTTGTAGAACACGAGGTCAAAGATTTTGTATCTCGGTTTTGGTCAAAGTCAACAACTTGCCTTAGACTCTTATTCTTATGTTAAGTCGCTACGATTAAAACCCAAGTCGCTACATATTTCTTTCAACACAAGTCGCTAGACTCGATAGTCAGCGGATTAGTCAAGTCGCTATTTTATTTATCTTTCAAGTCGCTAAGTCGCTAACTTATCGATATAAGTAGCTAGGTCAAAAGGTCATTTTAAGTCGATATGCTCAAAAGCAAGTCGCTATGTTCAAGCACAATTAAGCTACTTTGTTGGAAACAACTCGCCATTGACCGGTCAACACGTTTTAAAATACTAACTCGCTAAGGAACCGGTACTGCTGAATACGAGCGAATTTGACAAGTCGCTAGAAAGCATGAATTTATTCGATGAGTTTTCCTATATTCAAGTTTACCGGAAAAATAGTTTTGACCAGTTTTGACCAAGAAAAGTGACCATTTGACCACAAAGATATCACATATATGACTCAAAAGTATGTCTAACGAGATGATAATATGACCCATTTGACCTCAATAAAGAGCATACAAAAATAGTAGTTCTTGTTTTGACAATAGTGGTTAATGCACTTTAGACACAAAAACATATGTAACATTTGACCAAATCAAAGATACGGAAAAAGTAAAAGCGTATCACTAAAAGGCGGCAAAACTTTTATTCGACCGAGAATGAAAAGCGACAAACATTAGATACAAACCACAAAACATCACTAAACACAAACAACCACGGTACGAAACCACACAAATCAAGATAACACAATAACCTTGGCTCTGGTACCAATTGTTAGGATCCAATATTTATGTGTTTGATGATTCGGGTGGTCTTGGGAGATCAAAATACATGTTTTCCATTTTAGAGAGAGAAAGTAGAGAGAGAGGGTGTTCTTGCTAGAGGTTTACACAAATGTAGAATATTAGATTATGAGAGCACCACCCTTCCATGGATGGAAGGGGTATTTATAGTTACAAGAAATCGACCTCTATCGGCTGTGGATCGGGGATACGGTGGGTAAAGACTAGTCCTTCCTCCACGGTGTTGCACTAAGCTATACTACGCTACAAACTAATAAATAAACTACAAAATAACGTAAATAACGATATGTCTACGAGCTAACTTATGCTAGATAATATTAGGGGTGACCGACTCTTCACTATGGAATTTTCTAATTCCTAACAATGAAGGACTAAAAGTGACACGAAGGGAAACTACAAAAAGATGGAGGATTTGGAAGATTCTAGAAGATATGCTTAAAAGAATATTTAGTTTCCTAATTGTATTGTTTCCTAATTATATTATGATTCCTCTTGTAAACCCTAGATGTCTCTAGTATATAAAGAGACATAGGGTCATTAGTTTTAGCACGTGCGTACAAGATGTAGACGTCTAAAGGTGTGTGTGTGGGAACCTAGGCGTAGGGAAAACGTCTAGGGTTTAGTGGTTTAGTTAGTTAGTGTTAAAGATCAAGTCTTTGATCTTTATTATTGTTTAGTTAGTTTATGATAATGAAAAACCTTGTTCATTATAACGTTAATTCTTATTGAATATTCCGCTTTCGTTATTATGTGTTCCTAGATATAATATTAGACCTCGTCTAAGAGCTTACAACGATCTTCACAATTGGTATCAGAGCCAGGTTTTGCAGAAGGTATCGCTTGTTGAGCGATACTTTGATTTAAAATCTTCTTGGATTTTGAACATTGTTTTCAGCAGTTTCTTTGGGTTTCTCGGATCTAGATTTTGCAATAAGCTTCTTCCTAAACTCTAGACTATCAACACCATAACGAGAAACATCGGGCCTAGAGGGTGATGACTAATGGGATGAGGAACGACATGATAACCATTGTCTTTCTTATATTCGGAGGTGGTTCACTATCGAGCCATCATTACTAGATGAATCTACATAGTTAATGAGCTCATCATCACTAGTGGTTATGTCCTCACCATCATCCCGATCACTAGGTTGGTTTTCATCTACACTACTAAAGTCCATTCAAAATCCTAAGCCTGTTCTAATGTAAGCCTTCTACTGCTTTTTCAACATAAGCAACATGGGACAAGCGGACTCTCCCCAAGCAAAACTTAGCTAACAAATCATCTCTTTCCTTAGTTAATTTCTCAATTTCAGCAATTTCTGGTTTAGTTTCCATTCACCGAGTTTTAACCGGTAATCTCGTTGTTCATACTTTTCATTGAAGCCATTTCATTATTTTCATGTGTTATGATTTTAGCTTCTATAGACTCTAAAGTGATTTGGTAACTTGCTACCTCGGACCTAGCTCTAATACAATTATCTCTTTCAATCACATAATCATTAAGCAATTTTGATAGAACTCATAGCAGTTTGAGCATACCTCGAGATAGGAGGCGAGTTGGTGAAGTAGCCACCATAGCAAGAAGAACAGGATCATCTTCACTTTCTTTGCTCCAATCAAATCCTCCAAAGCCATCATCGATTCCAAAGCGGCATGTTGATTCTTCATCAAAAGCGATTACTCCGGTCCAATGCTTCCACGGTGTCTTCAATCGCATCTTCCATCGCTACCATATAGTAAGTCATCGGTTCATCATCAAACTCTTCACTCAGGTCCACTCGATAACTTCTCTTGAGCAACCAAAGCCTTTGTTTGATTATTGGAATCTCCTTGAGCTCAAGTTTAGGCTTCTCGGATGCTCTGTTTGTTTGATACTTAGCAAACCCGCACTCCACTGCAAAGTGACCGATCTTTTGACAATTGAAGCATTCAATTTTAGATTTGTCAAAAGTTATTCCTTGTTTTGGTTTGAAATCAATATTTTTGCTGTCTTTTCATGTACTTTTTGATTCTTGCGATGATCAAAGCAACTTGCCACGATATCAATTTCCTCAAGTGCATCTTCTTCATCTGTGCTAGATCCTCTTCATAAGTGATGGGTAAGCTTGCTTGTTGTGCAAAGAAGGAGCACACAACTTCATCCGAGTTTAAAGTGGTTGATGGTGGGGCTCTTGAGTATATGATGGGGATTGTAAGCAATGATGATTTGAAAGCAAGACTTTGAGGAGAAGCAATACTTTTGAAGCTTCGCTCTTCTTTCGTATGATAGAAAAGCAATCTTGTGAGATTTAGAATTTGGTTTACCACTCATCTCGTGTTCATACACCTTGATTGATGATAAAGATCATCAAAGTCCATAACATCCATCCTTGTTGTCCTCGATCATAGTAGCAATCACATGCCATGAAGATGGCAAACTCTTAGAAACTTCAAATTAGCATCCTCAATGATACTTACGCCTTGTATAACTCCAACATGTTGAGGAGATTACGAAACCTATCATATGCGACATCAAGACTCTCTCTTTCTCCTATCGTGAATGTTTCAAGCTACTTTGTTTTAGCAAGTTTACGTGCATCTTCTTAGAGGCTTCATTCCTCCAAATCTGGTCTTGAGAGCGACCCGAGGCTAGCTTAGCATCTTTAGCATCGTGAAATTTTAGAAGATGACCATCCGGAATGGCGAGACAGGAGAATGTTAAGAGCCTTCTTGATTCCTTAGGGTTGCTTGTGGTAAAAGCGCCTTTGGTGCTAAAGGTTGTCCAAAGACTTGAATGGGTTCTTGAGGAACTTCATTCCCATTCACAATTACATTCCACGAGCATGGTGCGTAATGGCAATATCTTGCCTCATCTTCATGCACCGAGATCATATTCTCCTTCTTGATAATTGGAATTACGAGTGAGGTGATTGAGGGTTGTGGAGCGACTTGATCGACATCTTGAAAATTGTAGGGTTTCTTCCTAGTCGAGTTTCCACACAAGCTCGATATCACTTGTTGGATCGATATACTTTAATCAATCTAAACTAGCTTGTTAAGGTTTAATAACCTCGGATAAATCCTAAGATATTAACAAAGAAACACCGAGCAATCTTTATCAAGTGCAGAATTTACTTAACAAAGCTAAGAAAAAACTTTATTAACAAACTCTAAATCGCTTATTATCGGATACTCTAATACAACTCTAAGATATTGAACTTTTCTCTAAACTCTTAATTAAGTAAACTATAAAATTCTTTTACGAAATCGTTGCCTCTAATGCCAATCTAGGAGTCCTTTTATAGGCTCAAGGATATCCTAGTCGGTTTACAATTGATAACCTTGTACGACAAGTAATCTAAACATGGAATACAATACTTTCCTTAAACGAATATAACAGTTTGTTTGTTCTAGCAATGCTTTGACTTCACCATGCGATGCTGACTTTATCTTTAGCGATTTTGACTCTTTGACTTTTCCGGTGCTTTTGGTTTACAATGCTTTCATATCTTGATACTTTGGTATCTTGACACTTTCATATCCCAACAATAACCCTTTGCAATAATTATTAATCGAAAATATTAGTTCTGGCGTAACTATTAAGCCTAATTACGTCGTAACCTCCTGGCGGTATAAAACCTTATACGGATGAAAAACTAGGTATTACATAAACACTTTTCACCGCCTACCAAAACAGTAAAATTTTCTCTCAAAAATTTCTATCAAGATTTCTTCATCCCATCACTCAAGCCATGGCTGGAAGATCTATTACTACTCTTTTTGATTCGTTTCTTCTGATTATTCAATTAGGGTTTATAATTTAATATTTTGGGGATCTTGCTTATTTGATTATTTTATTATTATTGGTTTGATTAATTGATGATTATGATTGATAAGGTTTTAAAATGTACCTTTTTGAGGGTCGTTTAAGCCCTTATTTGATCACTTTTGTATCCGTTATTGCTTAATATCGTTCCTTTTCACTTTTAGGTCTCTTGAAGGCAAAATCTGGAATGGCACTTATTTGGACGAAAAGGCGCGATTATACGAAGAAAATGGCCAAAGTCGAATCGAGACACTCAAAGTGCTAAAACATAAAGTGACGGTCGGTGTTAATTGTGGCGCCGTCGGAGGATCTTTGTGATGGTACGAAGCCAAACTCCCATTTTCAAGTGACGACGTCAAGTTATAAAAGAGTAGGCCGTTGCAACTCGGGCGGCCTAGATGTAATCGAACCGCCTAGATGTAATCCGAGACGGCGTCGGAAGTTTGAAGAGACGGCGTCACAAGCATAAGGTGGCGCCGCAAGTCTAACATGACCAAGAAGAAACCCTAATGATGGCGACACGGCGTCCACAAAACATAAGGTGACGCCACGCATATGTAATATTATATATAGAATCCGAATTTTCAAGTATTTGGGTGTGTAGTCTTTTGGAGTAAAAACCTAAACCGAACCAAGGCATGTCTTGTACAAGATTTTAGGGTTCCAAACCCTATCTTACACCAAGATAAGTGTTTTACTTCATTAATACAATTATATCTTTGATTATTTGTGTGTATGCTTGCATGTTTTCCATGTCCGGCTAATTTACTTGTGTGTTTGCTTAGGAATATGAAACTTAATTATTGAATATTGATTGGTTTTTCTTATCTTAGTTGATTAATGATCTAGTAATGCGATAGGTCATTCGTTGTGTACTTAATGCTTGATTAAATCTTTGTGAACCTTAGAATATGACTCCTTGAGTAGTTGTAAGCTAAACCATCCAAAGAGTGCCTTAGAGTAAGAGTTTATTATACCTAGTGGGTTTTGTAGGCGAGACCCTTTGGTAAGTTTAAAGAGTTAGGGAGAAACATACCCTACAACCTTAGACACACAACGCAACTAGGAATAAGGACGTGACAATTCAACCACCAATATGAGATAATTAAGGAGTAGTAAAACCTAAGTAAACACATCTTTAAACTATCATACGAGCACACATTAATTAGACATAGACTACATACACCTTAGATTAGATAATTAGATAAGTAGAGTAATCGGTATCAATACCAACCCCCCCCCTAAATTCAAACCCCGAGATTCGTACCTTTCCTTTCCTTAAAAAAATATAAAAAGATAAAAAATAATCTTCCTCAACCACAACCTTAGCATAGTAATTCTCACTAGCATTCCTATTCCCTGAGAACGATATCAATACCGTGGCTTACCCTAATACTACACTACAACGATTAGGTTCACTTGCCTAGGGTGTTGAAAAACTTGCTCGACGAAAGGAAGTTCCTTTGACCCGAACGGCGCGTGTAGTGTTATCAAGTTTTTAGGCGCGCTGGGAATAGAATAGCTAGTTAGTAGTCCGCCTCGTTTAGGTTTCTTTACTTGATTCCTATCAAGTAAGCGTTTTCTCATTTTAGCTTCCTCTTAGTCTATCCCCTTCTTCGTGACCTTTATTCGTAACCCCATCACTTTTCATTATGGAAGGTGATAACCACCCACCATTCATCAACCCACCACCAATTGACCGCCAAGAGCCCGTACTCTTGGTGAATACTCGAGACCAAGCCACTGGGGCTATAGGAACACCATTGAGCTTCCCGACCAAGCCCAAACTACGGCCTGCGATCCGACACCATCCGGTTGGTGCAAAGCGGATGTGCATTCCATGGACTTCGTTCAAGATCCAAATCGACATCCGAGGATTTCCTCAAAATTGTCGATTCCATCGACCTTGATGCTACTACTCGGGAGACCACGCTGCGCCTCTTCCAATTCTCTCTACGGGACCAAGCTAGTAATTGGCTTGAGCGACTTCCCATGGCTCCATCTCAAGTTGGGATGATCTTACCTCTCGCTTCCTTGCTCAATTTTTCCCACCGGGGAGAACCACTAAGCTTAGGAATGACATCTTGATGTTCCAAAAATGTCAAGGTGAATCTCTCTATGAAGCAAGGACTCGATTCAAGGACTTACTTCATAAAGTCCCTCATCACGGCATTGATCTTTGGCTCCAAGTCCAACTTTTCTATGATCATGTCAGTCCCTCTTTCCAACGAACCATTGATTATGCCGCCGGAGGAAGGTTAAGTGACCTCACTGATAAAGCATGTTGGGAAGTCATCGAGGACCTGGCTCAATATGAAGAAGAAGGTTGGGAAATTCCAATAATTCCAGAAAATGGGCCAACCTCTCATGCACAAGCAATAAAGAAAATGGAGGCGCAAGTGAGTGCGTTAATGGGAGTAACCACCCACGCTATTGAGCATGTAAGTGCGGTCAAGGAATTTTGCTCGAGAAAGTCTCGGCAAGATGAATTCGAGGACATAATATTGACATTTGTTCACAAACAAGAAAAGGAAATAAAACACCTCGAAGCTCAAATGCGGAAAACTCACAACACATTCTTAGGACTTGCTGACAACTTCTTATTGAACATCCGTGAAGAAATCGCTAAGAACAATATGCCTAAAAAGCTTAAAAAGGTGTACGCGATACCAGAGCACGTTGGATTGATTCCCAAACCTTTTCCCGTGAGTAGGGCAAAAACCATCAAAGAACCATATTCTAGCTTTGATTCGTGTCTCAAAATTCCCCACATGTTCCCTAGAAACATGTTTCATTGGAATGGTACACGTGCCACTTCCCAACTTTCCCAATGATAGGAAAGGTTCTTTCGGTTTTAAACCGGGAACAAAGAACCCTCACTCGCAATACTTCGGGATTTCTGAGATCACGATCGAAAGACAACTTGACATATGCATTGCTTACCATAGTGGTGATTATTGGTGGATTAATCAAATTGATCCTAAAATAAAAACTAAAATCTTTGTCAAAAATAGTAACCAGATTTTTTATCCAGGCGGATTAACATAACCCTTTACGTCTGATATAAAAAAAACTGGTCGTGACGCCGTCGCACATAATGTGTGACGCCGTCGCTAAGCCAAATCAGACGGATTAATACATCACCCATCCCTTTCATTCATTACCCTACACAATTTTTATCCGCCCCACAACACACACCCACATTTTCCCCACCTCTAATTCATCATTTTGCCACATCAATCTCCACAAGGTAAGTAATACACATTAATCTTTGTCTATTCAATTATCCTAATTCATGCTCAATTTTGTTTTCCTCTTTCTCAATCGAAAACCCCAACTAAGTTGATCTATGCTAAATCTTTTATGAATCTTGTTAACTAGGCTAAAGATTAGGTGATTAATAGTGTTATCATATGGGGTTGACCTTGCGGGAAGCCTTGACGGCTTAGGAATCAAAACCACCTAGCCATTATGTCATTGTTCTTTGCAACAAGGGTGTTTGGGTCAAGGGTTATGGTTAAAACTTGGATTTTCCCTCGCAATTGTCGATTCAAAACTTTGGTCGAGGTGGCGTCGAGAGTATTTTACAACGCCGTCGGACTACTGTATCAATCTTTTGTCACGAGCGCCACTCATTTGTTCTCCACTTATTTGATTTCCTGTTTCAGATGAGCAAAAGGGTAAAGAGGACTAGGGGTCAATCTTCTGGCACCCAGGAAAACATTATGGACACAATCGTTGGATGGGGAGTATTCCTTGAGGAAGGATGTCAAGCCCGTTACAATGATTTACTTCATCAGACCATTGACTCCGGGGCTGTTTTGGAGTGGGCATTTCTCGAGGAGCATGATTTAGCTAAGGCATTTTTGAATAGTCTTAGAAGGGACAAGTTCACTGATCCCTAATGGGAAAGGCTGTTTAAAATTAGAGAGCCCGTATATGGCGAGTTGGTGCATGAATTTCACGCATCTTATCTGCCAAGTATCAATGCATGTCGGGATGACATTGATTTTCAGGGGGTCCGATTTAGGTTAGGAGGGGATTAGAGGGAAATGTCGACACTTGAGTTTGGTTGGAGGTTGGGATTATATACATCTGAGAATGCTGAGAGTGATGTTTTTTGGGCTCAATTTGCAATTGGAATTACCCATAAGGACGAAATGTTGTGTATTCAGTTCTTGAACACGATAGCTGATGGGGGTTACACTACTAGGAGTACCCTCGCTTCACAAATCCGGGATCCAAGGGTTAGGCTCATTCATCGCTGCCTCACCTTATCTATCACAGGACGCCATGCCATGGGTCATCGTGTCACCTTGCCTGACTTGTTCTATCTTTACTGCATATTGGCCGAGGGTGTGCATTGCAACATCCTATTCTGATTGGCCGACTACTTGAGGACTGCTAGTGGAATAAGGATGGAGGATAGGGTATATGGAGGTGTGCTTATCACCCGTTTAGCTCGATCTTTAGGTGTTTTGGCAGGGGAGGTACCCGCATATCTTAGTGCGGTAGCAGCACCAAGGGTCGTCAAGGCTAAGTCCCTGAAAGCTATGGATGTCCTCATGGATTATGGTAGAGGTTTCGCTTGGTTCCATGCCCACCCTCTATTCAAGGCGGTGGCGATGATGAGGAGCCATAGATACCAAAGCACCAAAGCGGGGGTGGCGGGCTCGGTGACATTTACCGCCAAATGTCCGGTGGGGATTGGCGGGCATACCAGGAGCATGGATGGGCCGCATGGATACATGGATGACACAAAGGGACGGAGAGCTAGGCGGGCCTATGACCCACCGTCGAGCGGATCGACATTTGTCCATGCGTGATCGACTTGATCCACATCTTGATTGATCCTTTCCGGGACGGGAGGAGGATTATTCACCTTATGGGTATTTGGGACATCTTCCCCCTGGTTATGATTATCGTTATGGACCTCCTCCCCAGTGACTCATGTATTAGTTTATGGATTGTTTATGATTGTGTATGGTTGGTTGTTGAGACAATTTCTATTGGGGCATGTAATAATTTAGGATATCTTAACTTTGTGGTGAACTTTGAACTATTTGATGTGTATTAGCATGTGGTATGATTTATTTTGCTTGTGTGGCTTAATTGTTTGCTTGTTAGTGTCATATATCTTTTATTGATTGTTTATTCTCATGTTTAAATTTGTAAAAATGCTTTATTTTGTTTTTAACCTCGTCTTAATTGCATATAAAGGTATTTTACATAAGGGATAAGTGTAGGGAGGATTACACACGTTTTCAAGGAAACGTAAACATGAGAATAACAATTCATTAAAAGATATATTTGTGTGTTTGTTCGAGTCAAATGCTTGTATCGAGTCATAATGGATGTTTTGCGAAATTTTCCGATTCTAAAGATGTAAATTTTCCGAATTTTTTCCGAAAATCGAGACCGCTTTTGTCGGGATAACTTTGACGCGTCGAGATCGCAACTGACGGCGTCGGGAAGGAGTAAAACAACAGATTATCTTTTTCTCGTTTTACGAGCTACTTAAAAATTTAGAATTTTCCGACTCTTAATTTTCCGAAATTTTGTAAACATCCATTCCACAAGCATTATATCTTAGTTTAAATCGAGTCTTATATATATTATTACCACCGATTTTACGAAGGTTTTGTTTGTTTCTTCAAAGTGTGCGAGTTTAATTTATCAAGAAGAATTTACATAAGATTGGAAGGAGCTTTTCACGCATAAATTCTTCTTGGAAAGGATTTAACCACTACTTCACACGGATCCTACCGAGCTAATCGGGGAGTACTAGTTTCTTCGTTTTTAATTACCTTCCATTATCATAACTTTGATACTTTCGGGAATATTGGGGACAATGTTCGGTTTAAGTGTAGGGAGGAAAATAAAGCGGAACTTTGAAACTATGCTTATCCTTAATTATTTGCTTTGTCCAATTGTATTTGTGTAATAAACCATGAGAAAATGTCGGTTAGGGTAATTTTGGCACCAAATTTAAAATTTTTCATAACATATAGGAGTGGGCCATTAGTCTTAACAAAAGCGTCTCACGGATAGGAAGTTATATGACTAGCACAAAAACCCTTTACCACCTAAATTCCACCCAAAGTTTGAGGATCGCCCTTAGATTAGTAGGAATTAAAGCATTCATCTTTAATGCTTAGAGTGTGAACCGGTAGTATATTAGATTCTAGAACTTGTTTTGTGATGCATTCCAAGATCGCTAGTAAGACTACACTTGTGTAGTTAGGAATAACTAAATGATAATAGGCATTAGGATAACCCTTGTTTGATACCCGTAATATAATTACTTCTTCCACATCGGTTGAGTAATTCACCCACACCCTTTGCGTTGTACTCATATTTAGTACACGATACCCTAGTTAACCCTCGAGCCTATCCTTTTCGCGGTTCTCGTGATGTTTGGTTTTCCGAATATCAATGAAGAGCATTGTTTACACCTCACCCCAAATGTACACCCAAATCGCCTTAGCCTACCTTGTATGCACTCACTTTTAGTGCATTATTGTTATCACCCTAAACCCTTAGTTCAATTATCTCGGTTGCTTGCATAAGTTGCTAAGTCGAGTCATATCCTTTGTATACAGTTTTGGGACGATTGGGATTCATGGGAAAAGTTAAAGTTTATGAAATGACGGAAGGAACGTTAAATTCAAATTCCCTTTGTTTGCGTAATAATATACCCCAAGTGTTTTGATCTTTTCAATTGGGTCAAATTAGTGTTAGAGTTATAAAAACTCAAGTGTAGGGATGTGCCTATAAATCCCTATCATTTTGATGTTACCATAGAGGATGGTAGAGTAAAAGTGTATTAAAAAAAAAAGAAAAAAAAATACGGGCTACCATCCTACATCTATCATTTAAATTTTATGTTTGTTTATTTCAGTTAGCTAGAGTTTAGAGTGTCGAGTCTTGGCTTAGCAACGCCATTCTTCGTATGCATTTAACATTGAGATTTTTGACTTGCCACCATTATATAGCCTATCCCACCAAACCCTTTGTTTCCCTACCTTAAGCCTAACATTACAGCCCTTTAAAGACCTCTTTGATAGTCTTTCCTATGTGCTTACGCCAAAGCGATGGAGGTTTGATCTATTCACAAGTCTATGGTAATCTATGTACTAGGACCGGTTAATGAGTGTTTATCTTCCATTTCCAATTTGTTATATTTCATATACACCCGAGAGAGATGTGAGTATCTAAACACCCCATGTGAGGTGCTAGTATAGAATTTCCGTGCTTGTTATGACTTTTGCGGGGCTTATATGTGTTTTGGACTGTTTTAAACCAATGCTTCATGACCTCTAACTTATAAATTAATTGGCTAAAAGCACATTTGCTTGAGGACAAGCAAATACCAAGTGTAGGGATATTTGATAAGGTTTTAAAAGGTACCTTTTTGAGGGGTCGTTTAAGCGCTTATTTGATCACTTTTGTATCCGTTATTACTTAATATTGTTCCTTTTCACTTTTTAGGTCTCTTGAAGGCAAAATGTTGGAATGGCACTTATTTGACGAAAAGCGCGATTATCTGAAGAAAATGGCCAAATTCGAATCGAGACACTCAAAGTCACTGAAAACATAAGGTGGCGTCGGTGTTAATGTGGCGCCGTCGGAGGATCTTTGTGACGGGACGAAGCCAAAACTCCCATTTTCAAGTGACGACGTCAAGTTATAAAAGAGTAGGCCGTCGCAACTCGGGCGGCCTAGATGTAATCCAGACGGCGTCGAGATCAAGAGGACGGCGTCGAGTCAAGAGGACGGCGTCACAAGGATAAGGTGATGCCGTCGCAAGTCTAACGTGGCCAAGACGAAACCCTAATGACGGCGACACGACGGAGTCACGAAACATAAGGTGACGCCGTCGCATATGTAATATTATATATAGAATCCGAATTTTTCAGTATTTGGGTGTGTAGTCTTTTGGAGTAAAAACCTAAACCGAACCAAGGATGTCTTGTACAGTATTTTAGGGTTCCAAATAGGGATGGCAACGGGTCGGGTTCGGGGCGGGTTTTAATGAACCCGTGCCGTTCCGTTTATAATATCGAAACCAAAACCGCCCCGATACCCGATGGGTACCCGATTATTATTATCCATCGGGTTATCGGTTTTCCCGCTGGTATCGGTTATCCCAATTAAAATTATCGTTGCACAACTCAACCAAAAAAAAAACATCCTAATATATTCAAAGTTTTTAGAAGTTAAAGAAAACGACTTCAATATTCGTAATGTTTGAATATTAAAGAGTTAATGTGTCATGTGTGTAAGAATTATACCGTCAGCGTAAGTGTTAATTTAATAGTTTGTAATTACCAAGATATATGCTATTAAGGGTATAGTAGAAAAAAAATTATACAAGGTTAAGAGCTCAAAACTTATTAGGATCTTATACAAATTATCAAAAACAAAGCGGGTACAAATTCGGGTATACAGACGGATACGGTGCGGGTAAGCGGGCGGTATTACTAGAACCCGTGCAGAACCCGTACCGAACCCGTACCGAAAAGAAAAGAATATATCTACCGAACCCGTATCGAACCCATGAACCCGCCCCGAACCCAACCCACCCGGTTCGGGTTTCGGTTTCCCATCGGTTTCGGTGCTTTTACCATCCCTAGTTCCAAACCCTATCTTACACCAAGATAAGTGTTTTACTTCATTAATACAATTATGTCTTTGATTATTTGTGTATATGCTTGCATGTTTTCCATGTCCGCTAATTTACTTGTGTGTTTGCTAGGGAATATGAAACTTAATTATTGAATATTGATTGGTTGTTTCTTATCTTAGTTGATTAATGATCTAGTAATGCGATAGGTCATTCGTTGTACTTAATGCTTGATTAAATCTTTGTGAACCTTAGAATATGACTCCTTGAGTAGTTGTAAGCTAAACCATCCAAAGAGTGCTTTAGAGTAAGAGTTTATTATCCTAGTGGGTTTTGTAGGCGAGACCCTTTGGTAAGTTCAAAGAGTTGGGAGAAACGCATACCCTACAACCTTAGACACACAAAGCAACTAGGAATAAGGGCGTGACAATTCAACCACCAATAGGAGATAATTAAGGAGTAGTAAAACCTAAGTAAACACATCTTTAAACTATCATACGAGCACACATTAATTAGACATAGACTACATACACCTTAGATTAGATAATTAGATAAGTAGGTAATCGGTAGCAATACCAACCCCCTCCCAAATTCAAACCCCGAGATTCGTACCTTTCCTTTCCTTAAAAAATATAAAAGATAAAAATAATCTTCCTCAACCACAACCTTAGCGTAGTAACTTCTCACTAGCATTCCTATTCCCTAGAGAGCGATATCAATACCGTGGCTTACCCTAATACTACACTACAACGATTAGGTTCCTTTGCCTGGGTGTTGAAAAACTTGCTCGACGAAAAGGAAGTTCCTTTGACCCCGAAGGACGCGTGTAGCGTTATCAATGATGAATTCCTCATGATATTTTGGATTCGTGTCCTATCATTATGTGTCGTTTGGGATGTTTTGACCTTAATTTAAAAAGGCTTTTGGGTCAAACACAAGCCTAGTGGTTTAGGCGCTGTCCCTCAGCACTAATAGGTTAAAAATTATTTATACTTTTTACCACTTTGATAAAATTGATGGTTCCGGCGTAATCTGTTGCTTTTATGCCCATCTGTTGTGCTGAGTTTCTGGGGAAGGATACAGCATAACCTGGGGATTAGTTACGCCGTATCCCTTTGAGTAATTAAATTACGGCGTAATCCTTGTGTTATGTTGCTCCGTAACTGGTTGAATAATCTAATTACGGCGTAACCTGTAATGGTGGTTACGCCGTAACTAGGACATCAGTAGGGTCTGCACTTAACTGTTATCTATTTTCTTTGTAGGCGCAAACAACCCCGCTGAGTGGATTAGGTTTTTGGCATATGAAGAAGTAGGAATTAGGCAGCTGATGAGTGTCTAAATACTCATCATTTTTGTCTTGTTTAGAATGCCAAAACATCCGAAAACACTCGAAATGCATCAAAATGATAAAATATCACAAATAAGTGTTTTATGTGTTTTAAATGCAAAATGCCAAAATCGGTGAAAAGCGTATCAAGTTTGCATAATTGGCGCTTTAGTCCCCAAGTTTCAAAGTTGTCAAATTTAGTCCTGGTAAATCAAAATAAAGTAAAATATCATTTAAGGTCCATAGGATTCAAAATTTGTTAAAACAAACCCTTTAAAGTTTAAAAATTGCAAAATTACAACTTTAGTCCCTAATCTTTGAAAAATGACATAAATGGTCCTTGGATATTTTAAAAATGAAAAATTATCAAATGTGGTCCTTGTACTAATCATAAATGGCAGGATTGGTCCTTATTATAACTTTGGAAAGTTGGCAGTTTTGGTCCTTAAATTTTCAGAAAATTGCAAAATTGGTCCTTGTATTAATAAGCAACCAAACTGACCCCCTTTTGTATTTTGATCCCAAGCCAAACATTTAGAACCCCGCTAAATACCACAATGACCCCCAATTATGAACCCCACTTATAATATCCTCATCAAATCCGGTCAACGCGCCAAATACTACTACCATCAGACATCTCCTTCACCACAAGTCAAATCCAATACAGGCGGTTTTCCACCTTTTCCTTTCCACCTCACCCCTAACACTGTCTAACCACTCTTTAACACCTCCACATCTTCCAAAATCTAATTAATGCACAAAACACCTTTCGAGAGGAATTTGGCGCCAAAATGACAAATGGCGAAATTGATGAGTTGGATGAATTCAATGGTCAAGATGAGGTGGGAATCACTCGAGATGTCGACAAGAGTCAAAATGATCTTTATAAAGAAAGGAGGAAGCAATGTGGATAGTATCTAGTGTAATTTTAATTAGCTCGTATCGTTTTAGCTTAATTTTGAATTTCATTATCTTTAAGCTTTTAAGCTTTGTATTTCAAGTTTTATTGTATACTAAAGCTTTTCTGAACATCAATTTTAGTTTTAATTCAAGTTCTCAGTTTATGCAAAAATTCCTATTTCAAAAATCTCATGAATGTTTGAATGTTGTTTGTTAGTTGTTATTAAGGACTGATAAGCCCACTTAAGCTCCTAGATAGCTTCTAAAAGCTATTAGTAACCTTTAAAATCAGTTTAGAAGAAAAAACCAAAAATCACCAAAAATACCAAATAATTAGTGAAAAATAAAAAATTCCATGGAAGTAAAGGTCAAAGCTGGAGCAGGGTAAATATTGGATTTCCTTGGGTTAGAAGCTTAGTAGTAAGCCTATAGGAGTGGTCTTTTGTCCTTGGTTCTGTGTTTTCAGTTGGATACCCTCTTGTAAGCTTTTTACTCAACTTTTGCATTTCACTGTTTAGGTTAGTCAATAGCTTAAATCTTTGTGATTTTGTGTTTCTTAGTTATAATTAAGTATAATTAAACAATAAAAACAGTTACTTGTTCTTTTTAATTCGTAGTTAATAAAATTCTTGTTTTAAGCAGTTAAATTAGCTTAAGTGTAATTTCTTGGTTTTATGTTGTTATTGTTGTTATTTTATGTTTCTTTAGTCTTATTAAAGGATACTATTAGGTCTGTAATCAGTGGTATGTTCTTAATCTTTGAAATCCTTTGAAAAGTTTCAATACAGTCAAGATAAAGGATGTTTGGATTTGCCTTTTTAACTGTGTTAGAGTTTGTTTAATGCAGTGTTATTGTTTGTTGTTTATCACACTTGGTCTAAATAGCTCACATAACCAAGAAAAACCAGTCCTTATTTGGTAGAAAGTCAAAATTCCTTTCAATCTCACCTTAGTAATTCACTGTTAGGATTAAAAGGATAAAAGTCATCATAGTTGCTTATAAATTGGTACTTTAGCTTAATTTCACCTTAATTCATCTTATTACAACATATTAAGTGAGTAGGATCAACTTAAAGTTCACTTAAGTCAACTTCTTTGGTTTTTATAAAAAGTCAAATTTTCAGTATTAGTCGTTTTTGAATAAAATAGATTATTTTATATAGAACTTAATATTAGTTTTCAATATTTAAGCTTTTGGGATATTAAAATATAGTTGCTTAGCTTTATACTAGTATTTTTATAATTTCATCTAGCTTATTTAATGACTTTTACTTAGCTTCTTTTAAGTACCATTTCAAAACTTGCCACATACGCTTCATGGCCATTTTACAAGCTCCCACAGCTTATTAGTTAGCATAAGCTTGTGAAATTTGGTTCTTTGGAAAGCTAACCAAGTCATCTTGAAGTCCCAAGCTTAATTTTCCATTTTGTAGCTTATTTGCTAGAAATGCAAGTGACTTTTTCTTTGTCCCATCTCTGTCTTAGAAAACAAAGAAGCCAAGTGCTTATCTGCTTATTCCTAGCTTTTCAGTATGCTTCTTTGTGTCTTTTAGCTTCATTTGAGTAGCTTGTAGCTTGTTTTATCTTATTTCAGTTTTGGTTTCAGCTTACAAGCTTATTTGAGCTTAAACATCAAATAAGCTCATAAACTTTAATCATGGAGCTTATAAGCTCATAAATAGCTTATTTTTAAGTTTGAAAATTTTGTTTTTATTAAAGTTACTTAATATCGTAGTATAATTGTTTTCAAAAATAAAACCACAAAACATCATTTTTAAATATAGTGATAGCGTTTATTTAATAGAAATTAGCTTTTTGATTTTCTTTTTAAGCTTATTATTAAGCACTTTCTGTTTTTATAATTTTCTTAGCTTTCTGTCATCATAAGATATTTTTAGAAAAAGTTTCATAATTTTCTCTGTTTATTTAGTATTTATTAAAATTTAAAATAGTTAAAAGTATTAAATAATTAATAAAAAAATAAATAAAAAACATAAAAAATATCTTTTCAATTTTAAAATTAGTTTTATAATATTCTAGATTTTTCTAAGTTAAAATTTTATTTTTCCAGGTTAAATTTATAATTTCTTGTATTTAAGTGTATTTTAAATAGTAATTAATTAATAATAAATAGATAAAAAGTGTAAAAAATATATGTTAAATTTTAAAATAAGTTTTATAATATTTTAGATTTTTCCAAGTCATAATTTTATTTTTCTAGCTTTATTTCACATTTTATCATATTTTAAGGTATTATTAAATAGTTAAAAATAGTTTTTAATTAATAATAATTAAATAAATAGTGTTAAAAATAATTTTCTTTGTCCAATAATTTTCTTTTATTTTTAGGATTCCAAAAATATCATTTTCATACTTGTAGGCCTTTTATTTCTTTAAACTCACGTTTTATTGTATACGTTTATGTAATTTAATAAACGTACGTATTTACGTTTGTCTTATCTGATTGTTGTACTTTACAGTTCTGTATCCAATATCCATTCCAATCAATCAGTAGTGTAATTATCCATCAAAATCCTTACTGATCACTATCCTTAGTGATTATTCGACATCTGAAAGTTTTGAAACACCATTGAGTCTCCGTGGGACTTAACGACCTAGGGAAACACTATACCTCTGATCTTAATTGTATTGCTTTCTGAGCTGTTTTAAGTTTGTGTGATTAAACTTGACTGTTTGGGTGCCAATCAAATTTTGGCGCCGCTGCCGGGGAGGCTGTAAGCGTGTTTTAAAGCAGTTTTCAGACCCGTACTTGCACATATACTACCTTTTTGGAAATAGATTTTTTTTGTAAAGTTAATCAAAATCAAAAAGTTCATTAACACTTTTCCTAAAGTGTTAACAACATCAAACAAAATATAAAACAACAAAACAATCGTAACGTTTTCTAGCTTGTGTTTCTTTTAAGGTGATTCTTAAAGAGATACGATTTGGTTAAGCGAGGCGATTCCAAAATATTTTCCAAAAGTTTTAAACCCTCGGCACAAATCCATACCTCGTCTTTTCGGTGGTACTTAAATACATAAAAATCAACCACCGAAATCAAGGCGTTACACCTACCAACCTGGGGTGTGAACATTAATAAGTTCCCGAACAAAGATTTAAAACTTGCCTTTTTGTCCTTGTGATTTGGTGTACCTTTTTCAAAGAAGCCATTTCATTTGTGATTATTGGTTTAAGTTCACTTGTCGTTTTGCCTCGCATTTGTTTTGAAAGTGATTTTATACTTAGTGCATGCGCTTTGTTCTTCCAACTCTACAAGTCCACTTTCCGAGCTTGCAAATATTCCTCGTGAGCGTAGAGGATGTTACGCTCCTTCACCGTGATCGAGGAACGTCGCACAACCACCCTCTGTCGTAATGGCGGAAGACAAACCTATGAATGAGCTTCTCCAAGCACCCATCGAGGGTTACGGAGATGCCATTATTGTCCCGACCATCGTGGTGATACCTTTGAGCTCAAAACCGGGTTGCTTAATCTTGTAACCCAAAGCCAATTTTATGGTTTTGAGCGGGATGATCCTCATGCACACATTCGATGGTTTAACAAGATTGCATCTACCATCAAATATAAAAATGTCCCACATGAAGCAATTAAGCTTCTTCCATTCCCATTTTCTCTAGAGGACAAGCCGAAATTGGCTTGAGAAACAACCCCTCGTTCCATTGAGACATGGGAAGATCTAGTCACTAAGTTTGTTAACGAATTCTATCCTCCATCCCGAACTACAAGTCTTAAGAATGAAATAATGAAATTCTCTCAAAGATTTGATGAATCATTCGGGAGGCATGGGATCGTTACAAAGAATTGCTCATGTGTCCGCATCATGGTTTTACCGAGTTAATGCAAATGGATACTTTCTACAATGGTGCGAGACAAGTGACCAAGACTCTCTAAATGCCTCCGCTGAGGTAATTTCTGAGCAAGACCACAAAAGAAGCCTTGCAAATCATAGAAAACAAGTCCCAGTCCGCCTTTTCCGCACAAAGACATATCGACTCGGTCTAATCTGGACCTTCTACTTCATCTCCGTGACTACATCTAACACCGATGCTAAGATTGACAAACTCACGATATTGTTCGGGCTTTGGTTCTTGCAAACCAAAGAAAGTCACTTTCACACAAACACCATCACATGGTGAAGTGAAGAAAGTTGAAGTATGTGTTACTTGTGGTGGTCCTCATGCATACTACAATCAGTCTCGCCACCGATGGTAGTCCGTTTGAAGCCAATGCTATAGCCGGTACTTCACATCAAGGAGGTAATCAATACCGTCCTCAAAATGAACCAAACTACCGTGCTAATACTTATCGAGCACCACCGGTTTAACCGAATCCTAACATACAAAACCGAATCGAACCAACCTAGAATGAACCAAGGTTATCAAAACCAAGGTAATTTCTATCCGGACCAAATCAAGGTTTTCAACATCAAGGAAACCTTAATCAAAACAATTTCAATCGGGGAATCAATTTCGTGGAAATGTGAATCCTAACCAAGGAATTTTCAACACCAAGGTCATAATCAAAACATCCGACCTCAAAATTTCCCTCCGGTTCCTCCAGACCATCATCGATGAGTTATTGAAGCAATTCATGAAATCCCAAGATGAAATGAACAGTTGTTGGTCGGTCGGATCGGCGATCTCAAGAAGTCTTTAAATGATCAACCTCGGGCTCGGAAAACGTTCGAGCAACACGCTCGCTAACCCGAGGGGCGATGCAAAGCGATCACAACCAAGTGGTGTTTCATACAATGGACCCGCTATTCATACTACCTCTTCTTCTTCTCTCCGAAGGTAGTGGAAAGTGAGCCCGAGGCAACAAAGGACAATGAACTTCCTACTAATAACAGAGGTACCAATGATGTCCATCCTCAAGTTGTCCGAAACCCAAATCCAATCCGAGAGTTGTTTTGAACCTCCAGTAGCTCCGTTGAAAACCCTAAATCCAAATCTTCTATTCCTTACCCATCACGTTTGAATGAGCAAAAGCTCCACGAAAAAGCCGGTCATCAAATGGACAAATTTTTTCAAATTTTCCAAGAACTACATTTTGACATAAGCTTTGCGGATGCTATCATCTTGATGCCCAAATTTGCATCAACTCTCAAACACATGTTAAGCAACAAGGAAAAGTTGTTTGAAATGGCAAAACTCCTTCGAACGAGAACCGCTTTCTGCGGTTATCACGAAGAAGCTTCCGAAAAGCTTGGAGATCTGGAAAATTTCTCTTACCTTGTGTATTTCCGTGAATGGTTGAATGCTTTGCCTTAGCAGATCTTGGTGCAAGCATCAACTCGATGCCTTATTCGATATGGAAGAAACTTTCTCTTGGACCTTACTCCTACATGCATGACTCTCGAGCTTGCAGATCGTACAATATCCGTCCTCTTGGCATTGCCGAGGACGATTTGTAAAGTAGGAAAGTTCCATTTTCCGGTGACTTTGTGGTTGTTGATTTCGATGCCGATCATCGGGTTCCTCTCATTGTTGGACGAGGATTCACGAGAACGGGCCGTGCTCTCATTGATGTATTTGAGCAAGAAATCACATTACGTGTTGGTAATGAAGTCGTCACCTTTAACCTTGATCAAACTTCGAGGTACTCCGCAAATTATGATTACGAATCGGTTAACCGAATAGATATCATTGATGTTGCTTCAAGAGTACTCTCGAAGTTCTTGGTTATGATCATAATTCTTGAGTGATAATCTCACTCATTCATCTCAACCCATCATTGCCAATTCTACTCCTTCTCTCACTCCTTTTGAGGAAAGTGACTTCATCTTGGAAGAGATTGAAGCATACTTGTCTAGTGATTCATTCCATGGGAAATTGATCACGCTCCCATCGACATCGAGGGGATATACTTCTCATTGAGAAGTTGCTTAATGATGATCCATCATCGATCCCTCCCGTCGAACTTCATAACAAGGAAGTCAAGTCGGTTGAGAAAACGGAAGAATTTCACGAAGTCGAACTTAGGACTTACCGCCTCATCTCGAGTATGCATTTCTTGAAGGTGATGATAATATACCGCATTATTGCTCGAGATTTGAGTAAAGATGAAAAAGTGCTCTCATAAAGGTCTTGAAGTCACACAAGCAAGCAATTGCTTGGAAACTCTCCGACATTAAGGGCATCAACCACGAATTTTGTACTCACAAAATCTTAATGGAGGATGACTTCAAACCAATGAGCTCAACATCGAGAAGAGTAAATCCAAAAATCCATGATGTTATCAAACGGAGGTTATCAAACTTCACGATGAAGGATTAATTTACCCGATCTCGATAGTCCTTGGGTTAGCCCAATACATTGTGTTCCTAAAAGGGTGGCATAATCGTTGTCACAAATGAAGATAACGAGTTAATTCCAACTCGGCCGGTAACGGATGGCGTGTTTGCATTGACTATCGTAAGTTAAATGACGCCACTCGTAAAGACCATTTTCCTCTACCCTTCATGGACCAAATGCTTGAGAGATTAGCGTGGAATGAATACTATTGTTTCCTTGATGGTTTCTCGGGTTATTTTCGATTCCCATTGATCCACGGGATCAAGAAAATACCACATTCACCGCCTATACGGAACTTTTGCCTCTGACGTATGCCTTTTGGCTTATGTAGCGCTCCGGCACGTTCCAACGATGTATGATGGCCATTTTCCACGACATGATCGGAAACAATGGATGTGTTTATGGATGATTTCTCGGTCATTGGGGATTCATTTCAAACATGTCTCCCATTTAGATAAAATGCTCAAACGGTGTGAAGACACCAATCTTTGTCTAAATTGGGAGAAGAGCCACTTTATGGTCAAAGAAGACATAGTCCTTGGCCATAAGATTTCAAAAAATGGGATTGAGGTTGATAGAGCAAAAGTCGATGTTATAGCTAAATTGCCTCATCCTACTACCGTCAAAGGTATTAGGAGTTTTTAGGTCATGCGGTTTCTATCGTAGATTCATACAAGATTTTTCTAAAATCGCCTGCCTATGACCCATCTTCTTGAAAAAGATGCTCCTTTTATCTTCTCATCCGAGTGCATCAAGCTTTTGAAACATTAAAGAAAAAGCTTCTTGAAGCACCCATTCTCGTTGCTCCCGATCGGGACTTGCCTTTTGAGCTCATGTGCGATGCAAGTGATTTTGCTATCGGTGCGGTCCTAGGGCAACATAGAAGCAAGCATTTTCACCTATCCACTACGTAAGTAAGACTATGATGAAGCTCAACTCATTACACCACCACGTAAAAGAGCTATTAGCCGTGGTGTATGCGTTTGAGAAGTTTCGCCATACTTAATCTTGACTAAATGCGTGGTGTATACGGATCACTCGGCTCTCAAATATCTCTTTGCAAAACAAGATGCAAAGCCGAGATTGCTCGTTGGGTTCTCCTCCTCCGAAATTTGATATCATTATACGTGATAAAAAGGAGCCGAGAACACGTCACGATCATCTGTCCGATTAGAAAACCCTCACCAAGATGTTTTCGAGAAAAAGGAAATTAATGAAACATTTCCTCTCGAGACACTCAATGCGGTTTCTTTTCGTGGAAACTCTTCTACCCCATGGTTTGTCGACTTCGCAAATTACCATGCGGGTAACTTCATAGTGAAAGGATGTCGACCCAACGGAAGAACAAATTCTTCAAGGACGTTAAACATTACTTACGGGACGACCCTACTTATTCAATATCTGCGAGATCAAGTCATCCGACGGTGTGTTTATGGACAAGAAGCTATGGACATTCTCAAAGCTTGCCATCTTGGACCCACTGGGGCCATCATAGTCCAAACTACACCGCCAAAAAAGGTGTTTGATTCCGGGTTTTATTGGCCCACACTTACAAAGATGCCCACGAATTTGTCAAAACACGTGACGCTTGTCAACGCCACGGAAATATCTCTCAAAGAAATGAAATGCCATAAAACGCCATTCAAGTGTGTGAGATATTTGACATCCGGGGCATTAACTTTATGGGGCCATTTCCATCATCTCGAGGAAACAAATACATACTTGTGGTACATTGACTATTTGTCAAAATGGGTTGAAGCGAAAGCTTTACCTACAAATGATGCCCGAGTTGTTGTGAAATTTTAAAATCTCTTTTGCTAGGTTTGGAACTCCATGAGCTATAATCGATGATCGTGGTACACATTTCGCAATGATCAATTTGATCGTGTCATGCAAAAGTATGGTGTAACCCACCGTCTCTCTCTCGCATACCACCCCGAACAAGTGGGCAAGTGGAAGTCTCCAACCGTGGTATTAAAAGAATTCTTGAAAGGACGGTGGCGAAAATCGTGCATCCCAGTCGGATAAAGCGGATGACGACTCGGGCCTTCCGTGCTGACTTACAAAACACCAATCGGTGTACTCCATACAAGCTAGTGTACGGAAGGCATGTCATCTTCCGATTGAGCTCGGCACAAGGCATCTTGGGCCTTGAAATATGCAAACTTCGATATTCAGACGGTGGTGATCACGAAAAGTTCAAATGAATGAATTAAATGAACTCGTGATCAAGCATACGAGAACTCTTTGATCTACAAACAAAGACAAAGAAGATTCATGACTCTAAAATCAAGAACCGCGTTTTCAACGTTGGTGATCGAGTCCTTCTTTTCAATTCAAGATTGAAGATTTTCTCGAAAGCTCAAGTCCCGTTGGTGCGGTCCATTTCTTGTTGCTAAGGTTTATCCTTATGGTACCATTGAGTTATCTCAACCCGATGGACCAAATTTTAAAGTGAATGGTCATAGATTAAAGCATTACTTTGGAGAGGACATTCCACCCGTGGTTGTCCCGGATCTACAAACTTTCCCCATGAACTAATGAATGCGGGGATCGAGTCAAGCTAGCGACTCGGGAATCAAAAACAGTAGCACACACCACATGGGTTTTCACCCGTGAGTATCACCCTAGTGTGGGGGAGTTGCCCCCGTTGTTGTATATAAACCTCTTTATAAAAAAAAATAAAAAAAAATGTGTATATATCAAAAATAAAATAATGGCCGTAGTATTTCCCTTTTACGTTCTTTGTTTCGGCATAACCGCCGGTACTTTGAATATTGAGGGCAATATTCATTTCTAAGTGTGGGGGGGAATTCTCACGAATTTTATCATGTAATTATTCCACCCATTCCTTGTTTTTTTTTGCCAAAATTTTTTGGAGTAAGTGTTTTCACTTACTCGAAGAATGGTAATCGATCCGCCATGTCTAACCCACATAAGGATTGGCTAATCCAGAGCAAACGGCTCTTGGTAAAGATATCTCAAACCGTTTATGGCTTGCAATTTGCCCAAAATTGTATGGTGTTCATTCACCATATCTTTAATTAGTAAAAGTTGGCTAGCCCGCAAGTTTATGGCTTGTGGTAAAGGCGGTTGGAAAACCATAATTGGTAATCGGCTCACCAAAGATAATATTGATAATTTATCTAAGAGTTGGCTAGTCCGAAGCAAACGGCTTCGGTAAAGACAAATCAAATCCGTTGGAAGGCGGTGGTTTGCTCAAAATCATTTGGTTATCAGTGTACCAAGGTTCTTACTTGAACTGAAACATTTGGCAACTCGAGTAATGGCTTTTGGTAAAGAGATTCAAATCCATTAAGTTTTCTCAAAAGATTGCTAGGGACTAGCAATATCTTAGTGTGGGGATTGATGAGTGTCTAAATACTCATCATTTTGCATCTTATTTAGAATGCCAAAACATCCGAAAACACTCGAAAATGCATCAAAATGATAAAAATATCACAAATCGTATTTTATGTGTTTTAAATGCAAAATGCCAAAATCGGTGAAAACGATCAAGTTTGCATAATTGGCAGTTTTAGTCCCCCAAGTTTCAAAAGTTGTCAAATTTAGTCCTTGGTAAATCAAAATAAAGTAAAATATCATTTAAGGTCCATGGGATTCAAAAGTTGTTAAAACAAACCCTTCAAAGTTTAAAAATTGCAAAATTACAACTTTAGTCCCTAATCTTTGAAAAATGACATAAATGGTCCTTGGATATTTTAAAAATGAAAAATTATCAAATGTGGTCCTTGTACTAATCATAAATGGCAGGATTGGTCCTTATTATAACTTTGGAAAGTTGGCAGTTTTGGTCCTTCAATTTTCAGAAAATTGCAAAATTGGTCCTTGTATTAATAAGCAACCAAACCGACCCCTTTTGTATTTTGATCCCCACCAAACAAATAGAACCCACCCAAATACCCTTTGACCCCCAATTATGAACCCCACTTATAATATCCTCGGTCAATCCGTCAACGCTACCAAATACTACTACCATCAGACATCTCCTTCACCACAAGCTGAAATCCAATACCAGAGCTGGTTTTTCCACCTTTTCCCTTTCCACCTCACCCCTAACACCTGTCTAACCACTCTTTAACACCTCCACATCTTCCAAAATCTAATTAATGCACAAAACCTGCTCAAGAGGAATTTGGCGCCAAAAATGACAAATGGCGAAATTGATGAGTTGGATGAATTCAATGGTCAAGATGAGGTGGGAATCACTCAGAGATGTCGACAAGAGTCAAAATGATCTTTATAAAGAAAGGAGGAAGCAATGTGGATAGTATCTAGTGTAATTTTAATTAGCTCATGTCGTTTTAGCTTAATTTTGAATTTCAGTGTATCTTTAAGCTTTTAAGCTTTGTATTTCAAGTTTTTATTGTATACTAAAGCTTTTCTGAACATCAATTTCAGTTTTAATTCAAGTTCTCAGTTTATGCAAAAATTCCTATTTCAAAAATCTCATGAATGTTTGAATGTTGTTTGTTAGTTGTTATTAAGGACTGATAAGCCCACTTAAGCTCCTAGATAGCTTCTAAAAGCTATTAGTAACCTTTAAAATCAGTTTAGAAGAAAAAACCAAAAATCACCAAAAATACCAAATAATTAGTGAAAAATAAAAAATTCCATGGAAGTAAAGGTCAAAGCTGGAGCAGGGTAAATATTGGATTGTCTTGGGTTAGAATCTTAGTGGTAAGCCTATAGGAGTGGTCTTTTGTCCTTGGTTCTGTGTTTTTAGTTGGATACCCTCTTGTAAGCTTTTTACTCAACTTTTGCATTTCACTGTTTAGGTTAGTCAATAGCTTAAATCTTTGTGATTTTGTGTTTCTTAGTTATAATTAAGTATAATTAAACAATAAAAACAGTTACTTGTTCTTTTTAATTTGTAGTTAATAAAAATCTTGTTTTAAGCAGTTAAATTAGCTTAAGTGTAATTTCTTGGTTTTATGTTGTTATTGTTGTTATTTTATGTTTCTTTAGTCTTATTGAAGGATACTATTAGGTCTGTAATCAGTGGTATGTTCTTAATCTTTGAAATCCTTTGAAAAGTTTCAATACAGTCAAGATAAAGGATGTTTGGATTTGCCTTTTTAACTGTGTTAGAGTTTGTTTAAGGCAATGTTATTGTTTGTTGTTTATCACACTTGGTCTAAATAGCTCACATAACCAAGAAAAACCAGTCCTTATTTGGTAGAAAGTCAAAATTCCTTTCAATCTCACCTTAGTAATTCACTGTTAGGATTAAAAGGATAAAAGTCATCATAGTTGCTTATAAATTGGTACTTTAGCTTAATTTCACCTTAATTCATCTTATTACATATTAAGTGAGTAGGATCAACTTAAAGTTCACTTAAGTCAACTTCTTTGGTTTTTATAAAAAGTCAAATTTTCAGTATTAGTCGTTTTTGAATAAAATAGATTATTTTATATAGAACTTAATATTAGTTTTCAATATTTAAGCTTTTGGGATATTAAAATATAGTTGCTTAGCTTTATACTAGTATTTTTTATAATTTCTGTCTAGCTTATTTAACAGCTTTTTACTTAGCTTCTTTTAAGTACCATTTCAAAAACTTGCCTTGTACACAGTTTCATGGCCATTTTTACAAGCTCCCACAGAGCTTATTAGTTAGCATAAGCTTGTGAAATTTGGTTCTTTGGAAAGCTAACCAAGCTGTCTTGAAGTCCCAAGCTTAATTTTCCATTTTGTAGCTTATTTGCTAGGGCTGCAAGTGACTTTTTCTTTGTCCCATCTCTGTCTTAGAAAACAAAGAAGCCAAGTGCTTATCTGCTTATTTCTAGCTTTTCAGTATGCTTCTTTGTATCTTTTAGCTTCATTTGAGTAGCTTGTAGCTTGTTTTATCTTATTTCAGTTTTGGTTTCAGCTTGCAAGCTTATTTGAGCTTAAACATCAAATAAGCTCATAAACTTTAATCATGGAGCTTATAAGCTCATAAATAGCTTATTTTTAAGTTTGAAAATTTTGTTTTATTAAAGTTACTTAATATCAGTAGTATAATAGTTTTCAAAAATAAAACCACAAAACATCATTTTAAATATAGTGATAGCGTTTATTTAATAGAAATTAGCTTTTGATTTTCTTTTTAAGCTTATTATTAAGCACTTCCTGTTTTATAATTTTCTTAGCTTTCATCATCATAAGATATTTTTAGAAAAAGTTTCATAATTTTCTCTGTTTATTTAGTATTTATTAAAATTTAAAATAGTTAAAAGTATTAAATAATTAATAAAAATAAATAAAAACATAAAAATATCTTTTCGGTTTAAAATTAGTTTTATAATATTCTAGATTTTCTAAGTTAAAATTTTATTTTTCCAGGTTAAATTTATAATTTCTTGTATTTAAGTGTATTTTAAATAGTAATTAATTAATAATAAATAGATAAAAAGTGTAAAAATATATTTTAAATTTTAAAATAAGTTTTATAATATTTTAGATTTTCCAAGTCATAATTTTATTTTCTAGCTTTATTTCACATTTTATCATATTTTAAGGTATTATTAAATAGTTAAAATAGTTTTTAATTAATAATAATTAAATAAATAGTGTTAAAAATAATTTTCTTTGTCCAATAATTTTATTTTATTTTTAGGATTCCAAAAATATCATTTTCATATTTGTAGGCCTTTTATTTCTTTAAACTCACGTTTTATTGTATACGTTTATGTAATTTAATAAACTTACGTATTTACGTTTGTCTTATCTGATTGTTGTACTTTACAATTCTGTATCCAATATCCATTCCAATCAATCAGTAGTGTAATTATCCATCAAAATCCTTACTGATCACTATCTTTAGTGATTATTCGACATCTGAAAGTTTTGAAACACCATTGAGTCTCCGTGGGACTTAACGACCTAGGGAAACACTATACCTTTGATCTTAATTGTATTGCTTTCTAAGCTGTTTTAAGTTTATTACGGTTGACCATTCACAAGTGGTTAGCTTGTGTGATTAAACTTGACTGTTTGGGAGCCAATCAAATTTTGACTAATACCACTCCTAACAACTGTTTTCTGAGTCGTTGTAGTATAGTGGTAAGTATTCCCGCCTGTCACACGGGTGACCCGGGTTCGATCCCGGCGGCGCCTAAAATTTGCTTGGCTCCTAAACAATCAGTTTAATCACAAGCTAACCACTTGTGAATGGTCAACCGTAATAAACTTAAACAATTCGAAAGCAATACAATTAAGATCAGAGGTATAGTGTTTCCCTAGGTCGTTAAGTCCCACGGAGGTGTGTAAACTGTAATACAACGAATCTGTGATCGGGTGAATATTGAACAGGAAAAGGTTATGATTGATTTTACACTAAGGAAATTAAATCTAACAAAAACTTTGAAGTCATTTTAATTCTATATTTAAAAACGATTAACGATTAAAACCTAAAGCGCGTATGTTTAAATAAAAAACTACGTAACGTACAAAAGAAAACGTAAAAATAAAGAAGTAAAATACCTACGGATATGGAAAATATATTTTTACAATCCTAATGATGCAAGAAAATTATTGGAAAAATAAAATTATTTTTATGACTATTTGTTTAATTATTATTAATTAAAAACTATTTTTAACTATTTAATAATACCCTAAAATATAAGAAAATATTAAATAAAGCTAGAAAAGTGAAATTATGACTTAGAAAAATCTAAAATATTATAAAACTTATTTTAAAACTGAAAATATATTTTTTATACTTTTTATGTATTTATTATGAATTTAATACTATTTAAAACTAATTAAAATGCTAGAAAATACTATTTAAACTAAGAAAATTATGGAAAAATATTTTTTTGGCTTTTTATATTTATCTTAATCTAGGAAAATTGAAAACATATTTGTTTAAACTTTTTCTGATTTATTTGTATTAAATGCTAATAAAAAATGCTTAAAACTCAATTTAAATGCAGAAAAATATCAAAAGACCATGGAAAAATATGAAAACTTCCAGAATATTATAAAATAATACTGAGAACAAGGGAAAAATAACAGAAACTACTTTGGAGATCAGGAACTATGATTTGGGCGCACAACTAATATGAATAAGCACTTGAAATAAGCAATAAGCCTCAATAAGCTACCACTACTGAACCAAAGGTTTAATAAGCTATAAACAAGTTATGGGAACTTAGAATAAGCAACAACAACAAGAAAAACACACTGAATAAGCAGAAATAAGGAATAAGCAAAACGGGAGTTTTGTGAAAAAGGGCTTAAAAGAAGCTAGCAAATAAGCAGTTAATAAGCTAAGTAGAGATAAACTAATATTTTTCTAATTAAGATGAGCAACTAAACTTTAATATCCCAAAAGCTTATATCCTAAATCCTAATGGTAAGATCACAATAAAATTACAAAGTTTATTCAAAAACTGCTACTAGGAAATTTTGACTTTTTTAATTACACTAAGAATTTGACTTTAATGAATTTTGATCACTTCTAAATGACTGAATATGTTGTATTAGACTATAATAAGATTGATTTAAGCTAGAGTACAAAGTTACAAGCTAATTTGATGAGATTTGCATTTCAAAATCTTAACAGTAAACTGGCTAATTAGGATTAGAAGCTATTTTGACTTTTTGACAAATAAGGACTAAATTTTATGCTTGAAATGAGTTATTAGACACTTATGTGACATGAAACAAGCAAGAACAATAACTTGAACAAACTCTAACACAGTTTAATAAGCAGATCCAAACACCACTTTAACAAACTACTTTTGTGATTTTCAAAGCTTAACACAGATTAAAACCATGAAACTGATCCAAGGTCTTATATTATCAAATAACAAGTCTAAAGGAACTTTAAACAACAGTGGTACAAGATTAAAACTTAAGAACAAATAATAAGCTATTGAAATTGTGAAAATGAGATTTTAAATCAACTACTAATTATAAATAACAAGTATACTGTTTTATTTTAGAAATTTACTCAACTACAACTTAGAAATATAAGAACACAAGCTTTAAGCTAAAAGCTACTTATATAGTGAAATGCAAAAACACTTATAAAAGGCTTACAAATGTTTTCCAGCCAAAGACCATGAACCAGTGACTAATACCACTCCTAACAGCTTTCCACAAAGCTTATAACCCAATAGCAATCCATATTTTACCTCGCTCACTTCTATTACCATTTTCCATTGCTTTTTATTTTCTCACTATTTTCTTGGTATTTTTGTGAATTTTTAAGCTTTATAACTATAAGCGATTTCAATGGTTTTAAAAGCTCTCATATGCTATATAAAGAGCTTATATGAGCTTTAGATTCAAGACAACAACCAAAAATATCATTCGAACCTATTGAGATTTTGAGAATTCAAACTTGAAAATTGCATAATCTTGAAATAAAACTTAAAAGCGAAATTGATGTTAACAAAAGTTTTATTACACACTAGTAACTTGAAATACAAAGCTTGAAAGATTAAACATACTTTGGAATTTAAGTTACACTACCTACTACATGTAAAAGCTAAAAACTCTACATACATCTCTATACTGCTCTTTTTTTCTTTATATTGATTTCTTTTAGCCTCTTGTCGACCTCTGATCATTTCCCACTTTGTTTCATCCCTTGGATCATTCAAATTCATCAAAACCGTCCATGTGGAATTTTTGGCGGGAAAAGTCTTTGAGCAGGTTTTTTCATTAATTGAGGGTATGGGTTGGATTGTGAGGTGGAAAGGGTGGTGGTGATAGGTAGGCATGAGCTGGAAAGGTGGTGATGAGGTGGTGAAACCACTGGTTTTGGGATAACAGATGTGGGGGAGAAGGGGGAACAGTGATGGCGGTATTTTTAATTTAAACACTGGTTTTTAATAATAGGTGGATTGGGCTTGGGTTGCTTTGGGCTCAGCTGGGTTTAAGGATTGGATTTGGTTTTGGGTAATTAACAAAAGGTCCATTTGGTTTTGTATTAACATAAGGACCATTTTTGTAACTTCTGAAAATTAAGGGACTGAAATTATCAACATTTCCAAACTTATCACAAGGGTTAAACTCGCCAAGTTTCATTTACCAAAGGACTATAAATGTTTATTTTCCAATTTTATACGTCCAACAGTAATTTTTGCCATTTTTGAAACTTGAAGGACCAAACATGTAAATTTTCCAAAAGGTTAACATAAGGACCAATTTTGTCATTTATGAATAGTACAAGGTTAATATTTGATCATTTTCACTTTTTAAATTAACCAAGGACCATTATTGACATTTTTCAAACTTGAGGGACCTTTTCGCCATTTGCCCAAAGATTCATTCAAGGATCATTTTGACAATTAAGAATATTTCGGTACCTTGAATGATATTTTACAAGATTTTGAATTACGAGGACTAGATTTGACAACTTTTGAAACTTGGGGACTAAATCGCCAATTATGCAAACTTGATCGTTTTCATCGATTTTGGCATTTTGCATTTAAAACACATAAAACACTTATTTGTGATATTTTATCATTTTGATGCATTTCGAGTGTTTTCGGATGTTTTGGCATTAAATGGTACAAAATGATGAGTATTTGCACACTCATCAGCAGCTATGTCTTGATGAGTACGAGAAGTTGAGGAGGAAAGACATTAGTCAACCTGAAGCCTTGGATTTCAAGGCATTTGATAGTTTGGCCAATGGAAAAGCTGGAAGAAAGTTGAGGAAATTTTGCAAGATAAAATACACTTGTTCACAGGGGGATTTCACTTGTCTTTGCTTGTTAAAATTTGTTCGAATTACCAAGCCGGTTATTCGGAATATGTTCGGGAGTTTCTTGCTAGTCTTGAGTTCCAAAATGAGACAGAGGATGATATTGTGAATTCGTTGTTTTCCAATTGGGGGGTGTGAGAAGGAGTTTGACTTTGAAGCAATTTACTGAGAGAATGGGCTTATATACTCGGGAAGAAATGGAGACTGAAGCCTTCTAAATGTTTTACAACACCTGTTGGAGGCATAGGCCTGAAACTCATGATACCGCAGCCTATTTAAACCGGATTTCTGTTATGGATGGTTAGGATTCGAAGTAGCCAACAACCTACACAATGGTGAGGAACCCCATTCGCCGTTTGGTGCACCGACTGCTTGCTTGCTCTATTCGGGCAAGGCACTCTGCTAAGGAGAAAATGACCATGGAAGATTTGTACCTCATGGAAGGGATGGGCGAGGGAAATCACATCGATGTCCCCCACTATCTGGCGAGGTTTATGGGTAGTGGTGCTAAGGGGTTTACAGCGAGAAGCCCAATTCAGAGGGCTCATTTCATTGGGAGGTTGGCTAGGAGCTATGATTTGATGATTGATGCAGCGTTGGCTCGAGTATTCCGTGGTAGGGAGACTAGCTTGATTGGGTTGAATAAGCTAGTTGAGTTCGGGATTTGCACCCAAGACGTGTATGGAGTAATTGAGTTAGCTGGAATAGCCCCGAGGAGAGAAGTCGGGGAAGGTAGTGGTGCTGGTGGTTCTGATGAGGATGTTGAGGAACGCGTGCCTAGGGGTCGAAGAAGGGCACACATTAATGTTGGGGACAGGTTACAGTTGATCGATGAGACGATCGAGGAGATGGCTACCCACTTTAACGATGAGATTGATAGCCTCGGAGTGGGTTTATATGGTCTAAGTAACCAATTCGAGGGTTTTGCAGGTACAATGAATCAAGTGCAGCAACTCCAGCAGGATTTCTTCAACTGGAGTGCAGATCGTACAAGCCAGATGCTCAAGAGCATGCACTTGAGCCACCCTAGATGGAAGGGACCGGAGTTTGTGTACCAGCCCGACATCCCCGACATTGGTATCCAAGGAGGAGTGGCATTCATGCAGACCGAGCCTACTCCTGGCAGCACTACAAGCACCCCGTTCGACCCAACCCAGTTTCACTCCATGGATCACGATCTTCATAGGGATGATTGATGCCCCTATTTGTTGGAACAATTTGAAACAATTTAAAACATATGTCTGTAATAACTCAATTATTAGGATATTTGTATGCTTGATTATCGATTGTACCCTTGGGTACAAAATTTTCCGTGTATTTTGTGCAGGTTCTGGTTCTGTGATGCAAATTACAGCGTAACCTCTTGGGTCAGGTACGCCGTAACCTATGAAGCAGTAGGAAAATTCTTGGCGATATAGTAGTTAAGGCGTAGTCTCCAGTTATGATACGCATTAGCAACCTCGTGACCCACCTTCAACCTTTAGTGAGACATCTTGGGCAAGCATTTGATAGGGGGATATGAATAGAAATGAAGTGTATGATTACTTAGCCTACTTGCCCTAAATTTTCTAGTTGGTTTTCAAAATTTTAAGCTCATTTGAAAAAAATTGTCATATTTTTAACCAATCTAGAATTACATAAAGCCGAGCACACTATAACCCTTATTGTCATTGGTGAGATTTAGCCTTTCCGTTTTCTCCATTATACCCAAATCTACCAAATATTGAGTGTGCCGATAGTATTGTAAACTTTAGAACTTGGCTTTTACATCACTTCGAGACCATAGACGAGTAATGTATCGAGTTAGCTTGGTACATTTGGAAAAGGCGATTTGAAAAAAGTAAATATTTTAGGATTAAACCCAAATAGCCCATACGTGTTTACTTGCGTGTGTTTCGACTAGTCACATTGACTTTTCGGCCTCTGTGTTAACCTTTTTTGTTGCACTCTCCTTTAGTGCAAGATACCCTAGTTACACCCTTTTGAGCCTATCCTTTCATTTTCTAACCCTTATTTTCGTCACACCCTTACATCTTAGCCGCCGTAGTCTTACCTTTTGATCTTGAAGTCATTGTTCGCCCTAGTTCGAGGTATGAATGAAAGTTTCGTGAGGCGTAGCACATCAACTTTTTGGCGCCATTTACCACATCAGCTACATCTTATTGAAGATCATTGAAGACCCCCAAATTATTTCCTTATGCTCAGTTCAAGTGGGGGGATGCATTTATGTTAAAAAAAAAAGTATGCATTACAGTTGATAAAAGTGCGGAAAATTATAAGCACTATATGAATTAAAGATATTGGCATTGAGAATAAACTTCTCGATCACATTCGAAGATTGGAAGAATAGTTTAAGAAAGAATAATGGTGGATTCCAATGACATTTATTTGAAGATAAACCTCGAATAAACAGTGGGGCGATGGAAACTCGGTCTCAAGCTAAGACTATTTGTTTTCTTTTTCTTTTCACCCATTAAAATATCTCATGCCTTATCTTACCATTTTTGTCGTGAAGCGTGTATAGGTGATGCAACGAGCAATCCTTGATGTCTTGGCCATGGATTTGGTCATGTATCATTGATTTTGTCCACTTCGCCGTGACACGTTAGTAATGACACTACCCCAAAACCTTTGAATCACTATCACCCAACATTGCTTTCTAAAATCAGTCTTAACCTTAGCTCTAGTGGTGGAGTTGTGTATAATTTCCAAGCTTATGATAGAATACTTGTTATGTGCGTGCAATTGAGTGATCACCCTGAAATTAACACTTAGATTAGGATGAGTGTGAGAGTGTTTTCGTTCCTATTTCGTGAGGCGTTCGGCTCTTATTAATATTCTAGCATGGAAATCTAAACTGCACATTCTTTGGGATGTATCTTTTGCAGTCTTAATTGGTCTACTTGAGGGCAAGTAGAGTTTAATTGGGGGGATATTTGATAACATCAAATAGTCATGATATTCTAAGCGTTAATTTCCCCCTTTATCATCAACTTTTTAGTAAAATGCTTGTGAAAACATCCTTATTCCTTATTATTTCATTTCAGGACCAATTTATGCAAGGAAGCAGTAATTGGAAGTTTTCAAGCCCAAAAGATAAGTTGTCTCTCGCATACGGCTTAACCAAGTGATGAAGTTACGACGTAGCTATGATTATGAAGATTACTGCGTAACCATAGAATATAATTACGCCGTAACATGCCACTGAACATTATGCAGCTTACTTGACAAGAGATACGACGTAACCCTCAGCTCAGGTTATGCCGTAATGAAGAAATACTCATGATTTACAATAGCTACGGCGTAACCCTAGCTCAGGTTACGCCGCAACCATGGATAAGCAAAAGAATTGAAGAGTTACGGCGTAACTACTTAATAATGTTACGCCGTAACTAGTTTCGGAGCCTATAAATTGTCGAAGATTTCACCAGTTTTAATCATCTCTCCTTTCCCAAACCTTCTAGGGTTTGGGGAGATCAAACACAGAAGAAGAAGCATGGCTTAGGAGCACTGAATAACGAAGTTCTCGTCTACGATCTTTGTTGTATTCGAGTTTGAATTCCTTTTATATTTTTCTAGAACTTATATTATGAATTCATGTTATTAATTGAAGTTTGCATTTATATTATTGATGTTCTCTTTAATTCTTTATATACATTTGCTAGTCTTTTCATAGATCGCTAGTCTTGGTAATATTATAAGCTTGGTAGTATCTAAATGACTGGGAGATATGACCAACTGACCAAGTCTGATAGATTGCGAAATATGGGAGGAATTGGCCATAGTACAACCACTCTTCATGTGCGAACTGATCAAATGATCACCTATCAAGTGGAGGTATTTAAGAGGTTAGGAGGAATCTAAATTCCTAATGGTCGGGTTCCCACTGACTAGATCTAGTAGATTTGGTACTTAATGACTGCTATTAGGTTGCCGAATGATCCCGGATGACCTGTTCATCTTGGTGAGGAATCTAAGAGCCATAGGCCATGACGAATTGACCAAAGGAGTCTGGTGATAATTAACCACTATATTGAACCTTTATATCGAGAATCAATTCATATTTGTATTCTTCGTTTATCTATCTCTTTTCCCTAAATTTCCGGTGTTTGTGTATGTGGAATAATAGCATATCTATGAATTATCTTGTCATACCCATATATTATCAATATCATTTATAATTATCTTAGTTCTTTCAAGGTCACAGCTCTCTTGGGACGACACTCGGATTTACCTAAGGCTTTACTACATCTGATCGGGTTCTCTGCCCGTTAGTATGTGTTTATCCTAAGTTATCTAAGTTTTATAAATATTAAAAGCATGATGAAATAGCACATCATATGGTATGTAAGCAGTGCTTACAAACAACACATGTGTCCAACTAGGTCACTGTTTAAGAGAATGATGAATAAGTTTCGAATGGAAGGGACTGAAGAAAATGAGAAGAAGTTTATGCTTTCTTATGGGATTGGTGAAGCGACTGTGGAAACAAAAGATAGGATTTTGATGATACCTTGTGTACTTTACACACCAGAAACAACCTTAAATGTGTTAAGCACTGATCAATTGGAGGATCAAGGGTATACTGTGAAGTATGGTCACAATAAATGTAGTTTACACTACATGTTTGAAGACAGAAGGTGTGGAAATACAAGAACAGAAGCACCACAAGAAGAAAACACCAAGGAAGATGATGGATCAGGAAGTGTAATCTCAAGTCACAACAAGTTCCTTGATGATTATTTTCAATCAATAGATCCAAATGAAGAGTGCCTACAGGTAAAATGAATAGAAGACCTCAAGTGGATAGAGATGATGTGCAAGACTATCTAGATGAGGAATAATTAAGTATGAATGGAACTTTATATGCCATGAAAGTGAATTCATTCCCTAGGCTTATATCTTTCTTAAACTTCAAGAAATACAGTTTGGTGTACAAGAATTGGGAGATACTCAGCAAGAAGTTCTTGGATATGATAAGATCGTTTTATCTGGTTTACCTAAATCAAGATGTGTTGGGACAAATACCACCAGTCATAGGAGTGGTAAAAATTGATTTGCTAAGTCTGCATAAGATGGTAGATAGCCTAGGAGGTTATCTAAGTGTCACCCTTGGTGATAAATGGAAGAAAGTTGCCATATTACTTGGTCTAACAAAAGAAGATGAGGAAGCAGTGAAGAATTGCTACAAGCAGTTCATAGAAATAGTGCAGGTTTACTATGAGACAACAGAGAGACCCTGGTATGGAAAAGATCCTGATGATAAAGTAGTTGGAAGTGGCATTGGTTATGCTAAGGAAAAAGGTCCACAAGGTTGTGAGGGGACAGATGTTGAAGTAGGAAAAGCACTTAAAGAAACTAAGAACAGGAAAGGCAAAACTACTCATTTTGGGGTTAGCTTGGAAGGCAACATAAGTAAGACTGCAGATGATGAAGGAAGTGTAAGCGCATCAAGCAGTAATGACTTTATTGTCATTACTTAAAGATCAGAAGAACAAACTAAAAAGGATGTTGGCATACAGACATTAGGGAGGAGATATAGACTAGTTAATGTCTGTGTATGCAAAAGTATCTATGTATGTATAGTATAGTATTATGAGTCGAATAAATAGACTGCAATAGGTCAAGGTTTGGATTGTGTCAGTTTAAGAAAACAGTTATGGTAGTTAATAGCGATTAGGTTAGTTATGACAATTAGTGTCTAAACGACACAATGGTTCAATGTAACTGTCATGTCATTTCACATAGTATATATAGGATTGTAAAGGTGTCTGTAAACATATATCCATATTCATATCAATAAAAGTTTATTATTTTACTATTTTAAACACAATTTCATTCACATTTCAATCATGCTAAACTATAAACATGTTATGAGGAGGAATTGGCTCCAATACCAACCTGTGCAACAATACCAATTAAGCTAAAAGTAAGCTAAGCTAAGCTGCTACATTCCGTGACATGTATGCATAAATCGTTATTTTGTGTAGAGCTTTGGGAGTGTTTGGGTGCCTGTTTAGAGTAGACTGAGTTAGCAGAGTGTTTGGAAGTCTGAATAACATTAGTTAGAAAAAACAAAGACTTAACTATTAAAAAAGACAACAAAAGACTTAAATTCTGGTCTATTGCATGTGTTCAATGTCACGCTGAAGCCACGTCAGCGCCAAGTTATAACAAAGTCGACCGAATCATATCGTTGATATATCAAACTCAAACTTTTTAAATTATGGTAACATGTATGGGTCAATACAAAGATGGTCATACCAAGTAAAGATGACATGGTCAAAAAGCATTCATACGAAATATATTTCAATATATGAGATGATATAAAAAAAACACAAGTTGCACCTTTCCTAGCTTGTTCCAATTCCCACCAAAAAAGAACCAGTCAACTTCATATTCACTTTATATAAACCTAACTTATATTGTCACAAACATCATTACTCGATCAAAAATAACAGACTTTTGATCGATAAAAACTTTTCATCTTCAAAACCCTTAGATAAAATCCAAATGGGTAAATTCTTAAGTATTCTTTTTTGCATTTTGATATCGAACTCGATCTTAACTCTAGCTCAAGATTGTAACACGTACACGTTCACAAGTAACGCGATATTTGCAACGTGTGTTAGTTTACCAGTCCAAAATTCGCACCTTCACTGGAACTACCATCAGACTAATGGAACAGTCGATATGGCATATCGACACACTGGAGTATCAGCATCTACGTGGGTTGCATGGGGTTTAAACCTTGATAGAACTGGTATGGCTGGTACTCAAGCACTTGTTGCTTTACAAAACTCAACCGGGGAACGAGCTTATACTTCTTCGGTTGATGATTATAATACTCAGTTGCAAGAAAGTGGGTTGAGCTTTGAAGTGCGAAATCTTCGTGCTGAGAGAGTTACTGGTGATGTAGTGATTTATGCTACTTTGGTGTTGCCTAGTGGTAGGACTAGTTTTAATCAAGTTTGGCAGTCTGGTCCAGTGACGAATGGAGCTCCGGGACGGCATGCGATGAATTCGGAGAATAGGAATTCTGTGGGAACTGTGGATTTCGTCACGGGTGCACTTGCTGGTGGTGGTGGTGGTGGTAACGTACTTCACCGAAGAAACGTAAGCCTTTTTTAACTTAGGAGTTAATCAAAACAGTAGTAATTAACTTACTTTTAGTTTTGTAACTTTACCAAACATTTGATAAAAAATATAAAACTGATGGCATAACCGCATAAGGACATAAGTTTTGACTTCGTTCATGACCGATAAGTTTTTTTCTAGATGATCAATTCTTTTTAGTGAGTTTTGGTATTGGAATCGGTCTGGTAAGATACAAGTGATTGATGCATATTGTCCATGACTAGTTAAAATAAAAAAAATATGGACTTTTGTACATGGGTAGGTAAAGAATAGTGACTTTTGCATATGTGACATGAATTTGACATCATGATCCAAGATTGTTTGGTTGTTCACTTGTTTCGTGCAATGTTTACAACATGATAAGTTGAAAAAAGGATTTGTTTTTGGCATATGAGTTGAGATCTTGATTACAGTTAATCATTTCTTCGTTTCTATGACAGACTCATGGAGTGTTGAACCGTAAGTTGGGGTATATTGATGCCTATGGGAGCTATGATTGCAAGATATGTGAAGGTGTTCAAGGTGGCTAATCCTGCTTGGTTTTACATGCATATTGCCTGCCAAGTGACAGCCTATGGTGTTGGTGTTGCTGGTTGGGGTACCGGACTCAAGCTCGGGAGTGACTCTGAAGGCATCAAATACACTACTCACCGCAACATTGGAATTACCCTTTTCGCCCTTGGAACCCTTCAGGTACAACACACCACCACTGCTCGTGGCTTAATTTAAAGTGTTTATCACCGTCTGCTTATTTTTAAGAGCTTAACTACACAAATCCAAGAGGTTTCTTAACCAAACTCTTAATACTAATTAACTGCTTAAATGATACAGAGATACCCACCAAGAGAAGCAATCCCAAACACCCACTGAGGGCTGTCTAAGATTGCTTATATTAGACAATTTAACTTCTTCTTTTCTTTTTTTTAAAGCAAGTACTAAACCGCTTATTCTAAAGTGCTTGTTTACTTTAAAACAAAGCACATAAAAAGATGATCCAAACACTCAAAACTGCTTATCTGCTCAAAAAATAAATCAATAACGACTTAAATAAACAAACTCAATTCATCCAAAAATTAAACTAACGATGATCCTGTTTATATAGGTATTCGCACTCCTATTGAGGCCAAAGCCCGATCACAAATACAGAATTTACTGGAATGTGTACCACGCAGCCGTTGGGTACACTGTGATCTCTCTTGGTATTACGAACGTGTTTAAAGGACTCGATATCTTGGACCCTGAGAAGAAATGGAAGCATGCATACATTGGTGTACTTATATCTTTAGCTGCTATTGCAGTCATCTTGGAAGCATTTACATGGTTCATTTGTCTGAAAAGAAAGAAGGAAGATAAACAAACCGGAAATGGTGCTTATGGAGCTAACGGTTACGGCAATGGCCACTCACGCAGTGATGCTTAGAGGTCGAGCTTTTCATGAGATAATATTTGGTTAGATCATGTTTATACATCGTCTTTTTAGTTGTGATTGATTATTATTTGGTAGGAGTTATATTCTTTGTAATCATTTGTATTTGAATATCGGTTGTATTTTTTTTGTAATATATTACATAATATACATGTTTGTTGCATTTATGATTATGAGTTATGGGAAGAGATCTAGTGAGAAGAGAAAATAAAATGAGAAGAGTGAGAAATATTCCTAGCCACATATTTCAAATAAAAGAAAGAAATTTAAGGGGAGATGCATCTACTTTTGTATGTGCATCTAAAATGTGCGGTTGTGGTTTCTTCTCATCTTTCTTATTTCAATATTATTTCTCATTTGATCCTCACTCTATGAGTTATAAGTAATGATTTACTAGCTAAAAGGTGAAAACAGAATCTTGATATAAAGAAACGACATTAAATACAATGTGTTTCATGTTACAAAAACAAGAAAAAAGAAACAGTCCACACATCTTTTAACCTTTTCGATGAAAGGAGGCAGCTAGAGCAGTTGACGACTAGGACTACATCTTTGGTGTTAATATGGTTAACAGCTAGTTCCGTCACATTGCTTGAAGCTCTCACATGTCTCACATATTGGCACAAGGGTTGCAATTTCCTTAATCACCTGAGATTTATCTGCATCAAATTGCTCATCTGCTGCACATATTTATTATATCAGGAATGGCGACATAGTATCAGAAACTAATATACAATTTATGGGGTGTTTGGATAAAACATATTCTGCTTTCCGATTATCTCAGTTAAATAACTAGTTGAATAAAAAACATGTGCATTTTCATACCATTGTCAAAGTGAATTCACCAAGGAACCAAAGGAGTTTGCTTCTGTTTGCAACTAACACGTTCACAATATCCTGCGGTTTGTTTTTATTTGCAGGGAAAAGCTGTTTAAAAGATTCAACGGAAGCCCGATCAGACAACAAAAAACTAATTGAGTGAAAATAAAACGACATTACATGTAAGAAGTTATATACAGTACATAAATTACCTTGAAGACATGGAAAGCTTGCAACTGTATGGTCTTGTTTGAATCCCGAAGAAGATTCATTTGAATCCTCATGTTATCCAATGAGCTCACGTAAAGATATTGGCATTGAGAATAAACTTCTCGATCACATTCGAAGATTGGAAGAATAGTTTAAGAAAGAATAATGGTGGATTCCAATGACATTTATTTGAAGATAAACCTCGAATAAACAGTGGGGCGATGGAAACTCGGTCTCAAGCTAAGACTATTTGTTTTCTTTTTCTTTTCACCCATTAAAATATTTCATGCCTTATCTTACCATTTTTGTCGTGAAGCGTGTATAGGTGATGCAACGAGCAATCCTTGATGTCTTGGCCATGGATTTGGTCATGTATCATTGATTTTGTCCACTTCGCCGTGACACGTTAGTAATGACACTACCCCAAAACCTTTGAATCACTATCACCCAACATTGCTTTCTAAAATCAGTCTTAACCTTAGCTCTAGTGGTGGAGTTGTGTATAATTTCCAAGCTTATGATAGAATACTTGTTATGTGCGTGCAATTGAGTGATCACCCTGAAATTAACACTTAGATTAGGATGAGTGTGAGAGTGTTTTCGTTCCTATTTCGTGAGGCGTTCGGCTCTTATTAATATTCTAGCATGGAAATCTAAACGCACATTCTTTGGGATGTATCTTTGCGTCTTAATTGGTCTACTTGAGGGCAAGTAGAGTTTAATTGGGGGGATATTTGATAACATCAAATAGTCATGATATTCTAAGCGTTAATTTCCCCCTTTATCATCAACTTTTTAGTAAAATGCTTGTGAAAACATCCTTATTCCTTATTATTTCATTTCAGGACCAATTTATGCAAGGAAGCAGTAATTGGAAGTTTTCAAGCCCAAAAGATAAGTTGTCTCTCGCATACGGCTTAACCAAGTGATGAAGTTACGACGTAGCTATGATTATGAAGATTACTGCGTAACCATAGAATATAATTACGCCGTAACATGCCACTGAACATTATGCAGCTTACTTGACAAGAGATACGACGTAACCCTCATTTCGGGTTATGCCGTAATGAAGAAATACTCATGATTTACAATAGCTACGGCGTAACCCCATTTCGAGTTACGCGCAACCATGGATAAGCAAAGAATTGAAGAGTTACTGGTAACTACTTAATAATGTTCTGTGTAACTAGTTTGAACCTATAAATTGTCGAAGATTTCACCGCTTTAATCATCTCTCTTTCCCAAACCTTCTAGGGTTTGGGAGATCAAACATGAAGAAGAAGCATGGCTTAGAGCCTTTGAATAACGAAGTTCTCGTCTACGATCTTTGTTGTATTCGAGTTTGAATTCCTTTTATATTTTCTAGAACTTATATTATGAATTCATGTTATTAATTGAAGTTTGCATTTATATTATTGATGTTCTCTTTAATTCTTTATATACATTTGCTAGTCTTTTCATAGATCGCTAGTCTTGGTAATATTATAAGCTTGGTAGTATCTAAATGACTGGGAGATATGACCAACTGACCAAGTCTGATAGATTGCGAAATATGGGAGGAATTGGCCATAGTACAACCACTCTTCATGTGCGAACTGATCAAATGATCACCTATCAAGTGGAGGTATTTAAGAGGTTAGGAGGAATCTAAATTCCTAATGGTCGGGTTCCCACTGACTAGATCTAGTGGATTTGGTACTTAATGACTGCTATTAGGTTGCCGAATGATCCGGATGACTGTTCATCTTGGTGAGGAATCTAAGAGCCATAGGCCATGACGAATTGACCAAAGGAGTGCGGTGATAATTAACCACTATATTGAACCTTTATATCGAGAATCAATTCATATTTGTATTCTTCGTTTATCTATCTCTTTTCCTAAATTTCCGGTTATCGTGTATGTGGAATAATAGCATATCTATGAATTATCTTGTCATACCCATATATTATCAATATCATTTATAATTATCTTAGTTCTTTCAAGGTCACAGCTCTCTTGGGACGACACTCGGATTTACCTAAGGCTTTACTACATCTGATCGGGTTCTCTGCCCGTTAGTATGTGTTTATCCTAAGTTATCTAAGTTTTATAAATATTAAAAGCATGATGAAATAGCACATCATATGGTATGTAAGCAGTGCTTACAAACAACACATGTGTCCAACTAGGTCACTGTTTAAGAGAATGATGAATAAGTTTCGAATGGAAGGGACTGAAGAAAATGAGAAGAAGTTTATGCTTTCTTATGGGATTGGTGAAGCGACTGTGGAAACAAAAGATAGGATTTTGATGATACCTTGTGTACTTTACACACCAGAAACAACCTTAAATGTGTTAAGCACTGATCAATTGGAGGATCAAGGGTATACTGTGAAGTATGGTCACAATAAATGTAGTTTACACTACATGTTTGAAGACAGAAGGTGTGGAAATACAAGAACAGAAGCACCACAAGAAGAAAACACCAAGGAAGATGATGGATCAGGAAGTGTAATCTCAAGTCACAACAAGTTCCTTGATGATTATTTTCAATCAATAGATCCAAATGAAGAGTGCCTACGGGTAAAATGAATAAAGACCTCAGTGGATAGAGATGATGTGCAAGACTATCTAGATGAGGAATAATTAAGTATGAATGGAACTTTATATGCCATGAAAGTGAATTCATTCCCTAGGCTTATATCTTTCTTAAACTTCAAGAAATACGATTTGGTGTACAAGAATTGGGAGATACTCGGCAAGAAGTTCTTGGATATGATAAGATCGTTTTATCCGGTTTACCTAAATCAAGATGTGTTGGGACAAATACCACCATCATAGGAGTGGTAAAATTGATTTGCTAAGTCGCATAAGATGGTAGATAGCCTAGAGGTTATCTAAGTGTCACCCTGGTGATAAATGGAAGAAAGTTGCCATATTACTTGGTCTAACAAAAGAAGATGAGAAGCGGTGAAGAATTGCTACAAGCGGTTCATAGAAATAGTCGAGTTTACTATGAGACAACAGAGAGACCACAGTATGGAAAAGATCCTGATGATAAAGTAGTTGGAAGTGGCATTGGTTATGCTAAGGAAAAAGGTCCACAAGGTTGTGAGGGGACAGATGTTGAAGTAGGAAAAGCACTTAAAGAAACTAAGAACACGAAAGGCAAAACTACTCATTTTGGGGTTAGCTTGGAAGGCAACATGAGTAAGACTGCAGATGATGAAGGAAGTGTAAGCGCATCAAGCAGTAATGACTTTATTGTCATTACTTAAAGATCAGAAGAACAAACTCAAAAGGATGTTGGCATACAGACATTAGGGAGGAGATATAGACTAGTTAATGTCTGTGTATGCAAAAGTATCTATGTATGTATAGTATAGTATTATGAGTCGAATAAATAGACTGCAATAGGTCAAGGTTTGGATTGTGTCAGTTTAAGAAAACAGTTATGGTAGTTAATAGCAGTTAGGTTAGTTATGACAATTAGTGTCTAAACGACACAATGGTTCAATGTAACTGTCATGTCATTTCACATAGTATATATAGGATTGTAAAGGTGTCTGTAAACATATATCCATATTCATATCAATAAAAGTTTATTATGTTACTATTTTAAACACAGTTTCATTCACATTTCAATCATGCTAAACTATAAACATGTTATGAGGAGGAATTGGCTCCAATACCAACCTGTGCAACAATACCAATTAAGCTAAAAGTAAGCTAAGCTAAGCTGCTACATTCCGTGACATGTATGCATAAATCGTTATTTTGTGTAGAGCTTTGGGAGTGTTTGGGTGCCTGTTTAGAGTAGACTGAGTTAGCAGAGTGTTTGGAAGTCTGAATAACATTAGTTAGAAAAACAAAGACTTAACTATTAAAAGACAACAAAAGACTTAAATTCTGGTCTATTGCATGTGTTCAATGTCACGCTGAAGCCACGTCAGCGCCAAGTTATAACAAAGTCGACCGAATCATAGCCAGAATCGTTGATATATCAAACTCAAACTTTTTAAATTATGGTAACATGTATGGGTCAATACAAAGATGGTCATACCAAGTAAAGATGAAATGGTCAAAAAGCGTTCATACCAAATATATTTCAATATATGAGATGATATAAAAAAAACACAAGTTGCACCTTTCCTAGCTTGTTCCAATTCCTACCAAAAAAGAACCAGTCAACTTCATATTCACTTTATATAAAGCTAACTTATATTGTCACAAACATCATTACTCGATCAAAAATAACAGACTTTTGATCGATAAAAACTTTTCATCTTCAAAACCCTTAGATAAATTCCAAATGGGTAAATTCTTAAGTATTCTTTTTTGCATTTTGATATCGAACTCGATCTTAACTCTAGCTCAAGATTGTAACACGTACACGTTCACAAGTAACGCGATATTTGCAACGTGTGTTAGTTTACCAGTCCAAAATTCGCACCTTCACTGGAACTACCATCAGACTAATGGAACAGTCGATATGGCATATCGACACACTGGAGTATCAGCATCTACGTGGGTTGCATGGGGTTTAAACCTTGATAGAACTGGTATGGCTGGTACTCAAGCACTTGTTGCTTTACAAAACTCAACCGGGGAACGAGCTTATACTTCTTCGGTTGATGATTATAATACTCAGTTGCAAGAAAGTGGGTTGAGCTTTGAAGTGCGAAATCTTCGTGCTGAGAGAGTTACTGGTGATGTAGTGATTTATGCTACTTTGGTGTTGCCTAGTGGTAGGACTAGTTTTAATCAAGTTTGGCAGTCTGGTCCAGTGACGAATGGAGCTCCGGGACGGCATGCGATGAATTCGGAGAATAGGAATTCTGTGGGAACTGTGGATTTCGTCACGGGTGCACTTGCTGGTGGTGGTGGTGGTGGTAACGTACTTCACCGAAGAAACGTAAGCCTTTTTTAACTTAGGAGTTAATCAAAACAGTAGTAATTAACTTACTTTTAGTTTTGTAACTTTACCAAACATTTGATAAAAAATATAAAACTGATGGCATAACCGCATAAGGACATAAGTTTTGACTTCGTTCATGACCGATAAGTTTTTTTCTAGATGATCAATTCTTTTTAGTGAGTTTTGGTATTGGAATCGGTCTGGTAAGATACAAGTGATTGATGCATATTGTCCATGACTAGTTAAAATAAAAAAAATATGGACTTTTGTACATGGGTAGGTAAAGAATAGTGACTTTTGCATATGTGACATGAATTTGACATCATGATCCAAGATTGTTTGGTTGTTCACTTGTTTCGTGCAATGTTTACAACATGATAAGTTGAAAAAAGGATTTGTTTTTGGCATATGAGTTGAGATCTTGATTACAGTTAATCATTTCTTCGTTTCTATGACAGACTCATGGAGTGTTGAACGCCGTAAGTTGGGGTATATTGATGCCTATGGGAGCTATGATTGCAAGATATGTGAAGGTGTTCAAGGTGGCTAATCCTGCTTGGTTTTACATGCATATTGCCTGCCAAGTGACAGCCTATGGTGTTGGTGTTGCTGGTTGGGGTACCGGACTCAAGCTCGGGAGTGACTCTGAAGGCATCAAATACACTACTCACCGCAACATTGGAATTACCCTTTTCGCCCTTGGAACCCTTCAGGTACAACACACCACCACTGCTCGTGGCTTAATTTAAAGTGTTTATCACCGTCTGCTTATTTTTAAGAGCTTAACTACACAAATCCAAGAGGTTTCTTAACCAAACGCTTAATACTAATTAACTGCTTAAATGATACAGAGATACCCACCAAGAGAAGCAATCCCAAACACCCACTGAGGGCTGTCTAAGATTGCTTATATTAGACAATTTAACTTCTTCTTTTTTTTTTTTAAAGCAAGTACTAAACCGCTTATTCTAAAGTGCTTGTTTACTTTAAAACAAAGCACATAAAAAGATGATCCAAACACTCAAAACTGCTTATCTACTCAAAAAATAAATCAATAACGACTTAAATAAACAAACTCAATTCATCCAAAAATTAAACTAACGATGATCCTGTTTATATAGGTATTCGCACTCCTATTGAGGCCGAAGCCCGATCACAAATACAGAATTTACTGGAACGTGTACCACGCAGCCGTTGGGTACACTGTGATCTCTCTTGGTATTACGAACGTGTTTAAAGGACTCGATATCTTGGACCCTGAGAAGAAATGGAAGCATGCATACATTGGTGTACTTATATCTTTAGCGGCTATTGCAGTCATCTTGGAAGCATTTACATGGTTCATTTGTTTGAAAAGAAAGAAGGAAGACAAACAAACAGGAAATGGTGCTTATGGAGCTAACGGTTATGGCAATGGTCACTCACACAGTGATGCTTAGAGGTTCAGCTTTTTATGAGATAATATTTGGTTAGATCATGTTTATACATCGTCTTTTTTGTTGTGATTGATTATTATTTGGTAGGAGTTATATTCTTTGTTATCATTTGTATTTGAATATCGGTTATATTTTTTTTGTAATATACTACATAATATACATGTTTGTTGTATTTATGATTATGAGTGATAAGTAATGATTTACTAGCTAAAAGGTGAAAACAGAATCTTGACATAAAAAAACAACATTACATACAATATGTTTCATGTTACAAAAACAAGAAAAAAGAAACAGTCAACACATTTTTTAACCTTTTCGATGAAAGGAGACAGCTTACAGTCGACAAAAAGGATGCAGCTGGAGTGGTCAATGACTAGGACTACATCTTTGGTGTTAATATGGTTAACAGCTAGTTCCGTCACATTGCTTGAAGCTCTCACATGTCTCACATATTGGCACAAGGGTTGCAATTTCCTTAATCACGTGAGATTTATCTGCATCAAATTGCTCATCTGCTGCACATATTTATTATATCAGGAATGGCGACATAGTATCAGAAACTAATATACAATTTATGGGGTGTTTGGATAAAACATATTCTGCTTTCCGATTATCTCAGTTAAATAACTAGTTGAATAAAAAAACATGTGCATTTTCATACCATTGTCAAAAGTGAATTCACCAAGGAACCGAAGGAGTTTGCTTCTGTTTGCAACTAACACGTTCACAATATCCTGCGGTTTGTTTTTATTTGCAGGGAAAAGCTGTTTAAAAGATTCAACGGAAGCCCGATCAGACAACAAAAAACTAATTGAGTGAAAATAAAACGACATTACATGTAAGAAGTTATATACAGTACATAAATTACCTTGAAGACATGGAAAGCTTGCAACTGTATGGTCTTGTTTGAATCCCGAAGAAGATTCATTTGAATCCTCATGTTATCCAATGAGCTCACGTAACGAACCATCACAACAGTATTTGAACGATCCAGTAACATTGCTCCTAACAACTGAAACGTACACAGAAACAAATTACAGAACTTTATGCCACTTCAATCAAGAATAAAGAGGTAAACTGATCCTTTTTGACCTTCACAGCATTCCGTCTAGTGATGTAGTTATGAGATTCCAACAACGCATTGTACTCCGTGAAAAACTGCGACCAATGCGACTAGTTAGAAAAAAACAAAGACTTAACTTTTAAAAAAGACAACAAAAGACTTAAACTCTGGTCTATCGCATGTGTTCAATGTCACACAGATGTCACGTCAGCACCAAGTTAGAACAAAGTCAACAGGATCATAGTCAGAGTTGTTGATATGTCAAAGTCAAACTTTTTAAATTATGGTAACATGTATGGGTCAAAACAAGATGGTCATTCAAAACCGAAAAATAGATCAAAGTAGTTACTTCTATATGCATTTCAACACTTACCCAGTCATAATTCTGGTCAAGATATTCAGCAACAGTTGTTTTGTGCCTTGTTAGAAGTTCCTGAAATATGAATGAAACAAAAAATGATCAGCAATTAAACCGATGATACAATCAATATAGATAACGTAATTTTTTCAGATACTTGACCTTAAATAGTGCTGCTGCATCTGATGATATATCAAAGTTTGGATCATGTTGATATTTAAAGAACGTTTTCATATGATCCGACTCCAATAGATATTTTGCAACAACCTGATGCCGCATACAATCTTTCAAGATTGCACCAAATGATATTGCAGTTTCAGGGTCCTCATCATATCTGAATTTTTTCAACATTTTGTAAATTATAGCTATTGTGACGAAAATTAAGACGTGTAAAATGAAGCATACCGAGGAATCAACAAATCCACAATATCTATATTTTGTTCCAAATATTCAGCAGCAACGTAATGTCCATGAACTCGTTGCCTTTGTAGATTTGCTAGCACATGAGTGATGTCTTGACGGTTCTGTGAGAATCAAAAAATTTTGTCATACACGTTATAGAAAAATGATTAAAATTAGATTAGATTGGTTTATCGGTAAGTACCCCAGGGTCCAAATGTGGAAGGTGTTCAACTAGAAGACGTAATATATCTTCCTTGAAGAATTCTTGTGTTAACTTTGCACAAGGGTCTGCATGTGGTTCTGACATTTCGTCCCCATAAAGTACTATCTTCATTTCATAAATGAGTCCTGTTAATTCACGAATCTGCATCATGGGAAAAAGTTTAGCAAAAGGACTATGATATGACTTGTTCAAGATAGTAGAGGTGTGAACATGAACCAGTCATGCAGATTGGGTAATAGGTCTAATGGGCTCGGTACAAAACTGATGATTTTAAAAAGTGTGCAAAAATGTAGCTTTTTTAAGTAATTTGATTTAGGAGTTTCTAAGCATTTGTATATACTTCAGGTGACTTTTGACACTTTTGACCCGTTATCAACAAAATACAACCCAAATTGACCCGTTATCAATAAAACACAACCCAAATTGACCCGTTATCAATAAAAACAGCCTTAATTGACATGTTTTCATATAGATGTAAATCTGAAACTGAAATAATTATAGCTTTTTAGTTTTTATACATGAGGGGTTTACAGTTTCCTACAAACTTAAGATATCCTTATTTATTTATTTATTTATTTGTCCCTTTTTTTAAGCAAATGAGTGAAATAGCAAAGGCTTGTCATGGTAAGGAAGAAGGGGAAACATGCACACTTGGAGATCACCGCACTATTTAGAGTGTATGATATGCGCATAAGGATATATGACTTGCTCCTAATACGTATGCTCGAATATAATAATTCTCTCTAAGGCGCGTCTTGTATTCTGCTAGCTTCCATCTTATGTTATATAGTACTCCGTTTTAAGATAATTATATCATATAGACATACTCAATAGATTACGTAGTTTTTGATCAGATGTACCTTGTCTTGGCGCTTGGATTCACGGACATCAGGATTAGGAGTTGTATACGAAAGAAGCTGACGAAAATGTTGAACAAGCTCAACCGGCGTAAGTGGTTTTGGTTTAAACAATCCTTTCATATTTACACCACAAATAACAACCACCAATTTAGTGTTTCGCCTTCCCTTATACACCAATTTAGAGTTTTTGATCGTAAAACACAATATTCTCACGACTAGTTAACTTCCGTAAATCAGTTTTAATGAGAAGATAAATTTATGCCAATGGCTATAGTTCTTCCTATTCCTGATTGAAACTGCGATGATCCAACACACAAAAATATACGTACAAATGGGGAAACAGAACAATTTTTATCATGCCTCGAATGATTTATATGATATAAATGAATTTGATTATATTTTAATGGAATCCGGCATTGATGGTGTTTGTGATTTTTTTGGTCCATTAGTAATTTCTATTTCTGGATGGTGAGGGAAGGATATGATGTGGTTTGAATTCCATGCATGCTATTTCAAAAATAACATACCTATTTCAAAAATAATGTTGATAATAGGTTTATACGGCTCGCTTTATGCTTCTCATATACTCGATTGTCCGCTCATAACAGTGTCGGTTCATACCAGAAACTTAATGAACTATTTTCGTAAAGTCATCTCCTCAGCCAGCAATGAGTTATGCGTGTGACGGGTGTTACGTAATGCTCATGTTGGTCTATATTGTGATGTTCATATTCTTCTCTAGTTCTCTAGATAAATTACTTTGAACTCTTGGTTTCTCAGTGACTAATTTTTTTTATTAGCAAAATTAGATAACTATACCTTTATTTATACCTTTGATGTATACTCTTACTTTTGGAAATCTCCAAATTCTCACTACATATATATGGATCTAAAATTTGCTGTATTCAAACATAAAATTAACCATAACATTGTCCTTAGCCTTAAGGACTTAATTAGCTTCTGTTTTCTGACCATATTGCAATGGAAATTAAATTTCACGTAGTTTAGATAGTTATGTGGATTGCAAGGTGAACAATTGGGTCAAATATGATGAGCTAATTCATGGTTCAAAAACAACTATTATTAGTTTTGCCATGTGACTTTTTCTGAGATAAATATTCATCAAAACTTTTGGCTCTGAAAATAATTTCATAAAGCATATTAATGGTTAAAACTCTGTTAGGGTTGCGCTGTATAATTGATTCAGTATAGCACATGATCACACTTGCATTGTGTTCTAATGTACTCTCATGTTTGTGTTGTCATTTTTTTCATATTGAAAGAAGATAACTGGAAAGCCATATACACAAAACTTTAATCAACAACTAATTAATTACATTTAACAAAGTAATTAGTAACCAAGTACATAAATGTACTGTTTGGCAATATGATCGACGTCTAGCTAGCATGCCTATCATGATTATTGATCTGCGATACATATTCACAACTAAAGAATGATCTTCAAAAATCTTCAAAATTAATCGATCACTGCCCTCTAGCTACGAATAAAACAACGATCAAGAGCTGGCTTGTCGTAAAACTTAAAATGAACCGACAATTCACCTCCTGAGCCTAAATCAAGACGTTGCACATTCGCAGCCTGGTGGGACATTTTTGCCCTCGTAAATTGGCTTTGTATTGCGACATTCTTGAATTGCTGGTCCTGAAGGACCATCATATGTCAAATTAATATCGGAAATATGAACATTTTCGCATCCATTATTGGCCTTACTGCATCTAAGCTTCACTACTTCGGGTGAATTTGAAGTCCCACTAACATTCTTGATGAAAACGTTGTGAACCTTGACTAATGATGGTTTCTGTATGTATCACACAAAAGAAAAGCCAAATTAGTAGTGTCATTTACGTATTATATAGAGTTAAATAAATCGTTCGTAAAATAAGGAAATGATGATTTGCTAGCATGCTATGACATAGTTTATGCTCATGGTTGCTAAAATAACAAAACTCTAAGCTGTTTGAATTAATGATAAGAAAATCCATATGTTTAAGATACAGTATATGTGTAAAAATAATACTTAAAAAGATTAGAAAAAAAAAATAACAAACTGAAGATTAGTAAAGATTAGTCATTTAGACCATTTGTTTTCAATTAATTAGTGTAGTAATCAACTAGTTTTATAATATTCAAGCTAAGGTTTTTTTAAAAGTTTGCTCACAATATGTAAGGTGTTAGTACTAGCTAGTATGAAAGAATTAGGAAGTTTTTACTGCATGTAATACGTACATCTGTGTCGCATTTAATATGCGGGCAATAATCTTGCTCGATGATAATAGGATTATCAACTTTATCCATGCAAAGATCTTCAAAATGCATATCTGTAACTTCTCCTGGTTCCGAATCTGGCCATGTTTTGATCCTAACACCGTTCATCGTGCTAGAAAAGGTACAATTCTTGACAAAAACACCTTTTACAGGTTTCTCACCCGTGTTTCTACCCAAGCTTCCGACACTAATACCATGGCCCGGACCACATTTAACTCCTTCGATATGCAAGTCTTCACATCCATCACCAATCGACACACAATCATCACCCGTTTCTATTATAGAGTTTTGTATTGTGATGTTTTTCGACCACCCAATGTGTATTCCATCCGTGTTGGGGCTTTCTGCGGGTGCTATGATGTGGAAGTTATCAAATGTTACATTTGTACATGTCATCAAGTTGACGTGGAAGTTCTTGCTATCTTTAGATGTTATTCCGGTTATTGTAGAGTTTTGGATGAAGTTAAAGCTGAGATTCTGTGTTATGCATGTAAACATGAAAGCATTATTAGTTAAGAATTCATTTGAATTTGAGCTTATAACATTTCATAGATATACGTTGCTACGTACATATTGAAGAGATGACCCTTTTTTAACCGTTGATTTGGGATCGTTTGTTGGCCACGCCATGGCTGCTCCAACGCCGTCTATAGTACCACAACCTAGAACGCAATTACAATGTTAATCAAATTAATTAGATCGTTACATATTTGATGAGAGTTGTGTAATTAATAATATGTTTTGGTTACCAGATACTGTCAAGCCAACGATATAGCTAAATGTGATCCATTGGACACCTTTCGGAATAACTGAGGGATCCTCAGGACCTATCAACGTTCCATCTATTTTAATCTCGATAGGAGCTTTGCAAGGCCCCTTAAACTCTACTACATTCAAGCAAAATCGCCCTTTTGGAACGAGTAGCTGGCTTGGCGTTGGTGAAGCACATGCGTCGACCCATGCATCACACAGAGCCTGAAAAATGACATTTGTCTATTTAAGGAATTGCACATAAATGATCATACTTTGTTATTGAAAAAAAGGCTTTGTTTAATCGAATACCTTACTAATCTCGCCATCAGGCTTGGCACCGTATTTTGTGATGTCAAAAATATTATGAGCATGTGTCGTGATGATGAACATGAACATGAGAATGAAGAATAGTAAACATGATTTGGATCTCATTATGTCTAAAACCTTGGTTTGATACGAAGATAAGACCTAAAACACAATTCAATGGTATATTTGATGTTTTAGAGAATCTAAAATTAGACCCAACTTTGTATGAAACACCCTATTTCTTGGTGTCGTGTTAGAACTTGAATACTTTTTATGCATGTGATATTTTTTATATGGTGTACGGACAAGGGGTTAGGTCCATATATTTCGCGACCAGATGCGTATTTTTATATGTGTAGGGTTTTACTTTGTCTTTGTTATTTAGTTTCTGATTTTTTATGTAATTTCTAAATAAAGAAAAAACACATAAAGTTGTAAGCATTTTAACCAAATTCACAAAATGTGAATCGATTTTAACATCCCGACTTGGCATTTTTTTCCCACCACCATCATTCACCTCACAAAAAATAGCCCCAGAACTCTCCGATCTAATGCAGACCTATTGGAGTATATATGAGATTAGACTCGAACCCTTGTCCTTTTATCCACAAAAATTCTCCAGTAAACATATGAGGTTTTTGGAAATGATTACCAACCGAGCCAAAGCCCTTTTGATGCATTTTAACCAAATATATATAAATAGAAATGTCACATTCACACCTTTAAAGCAAGACACTATTATATATGTCATTTGGTAATATTAAACATTTATACTCCACAAAGTTTTAAGGTTAGAGAATAGTTCATCTGCATACCAATAAAATCATTGCATATCTATAGAATTTAGAAAGTTCATTTCTAGCATATATTGTAAAGTAAAGGGTAAATATTGTAACTTGTTGAAAGTTAGTTAGAGTAGTTTTTTCCTTCTGTATTTTGTATAAAAGGAGATGTCTCCTCTTCATTTCACTTAATGCAATAATCACATTTCTCTTCCAAATTGCTTCCGCGCACTTAATTTGACATGTTATCAGAGCACATGGAGCTCGATCCTAATTGATTTCATAACCGTTTTAACCGTTTCAACCACCCTAACTGATTTTTGTTCTTGTCATCGTCAACCTACACTGTGTTTTCTTCATTCAATCACAGTTTTAGGCGTATTTCAATGGCGATTACGAACATAAACCCTAATTTGAACAATACTTCAACCTCATCAGAAATCCCCAATTTGAACAATCAAAATCAAGATCAAAATTCACAAAACATGGCGAATGATCCGTTGCATCTTGCAAGTTCTTATCATCCTGGCATGATGTTAACCAATACGCCGTTCAATGGTGGTAACTTTCTAGGTTGGAGTTGTACAATCAAAATGGCATTGGGTGCTAAGTTGAAGCTAGAGTTTATAGACAGATCTTCACCAAAACTAGCCTTAACTAATCTTACTTATCAAAGGTGGATTAAGTGTGATTACATGGTGACTTGCTGGATTCTGAATTCCATGATTGCAGAATTGTCTGATTCATTTCTTTATGCACAATCTGCTTATGATCTTTGGAGAGAATTAGAAGAAAGGTATGGACAGAGTAATGGGCCTCTCATTTATCACATTGAAAGAGAATTAAGCAAAGTGTCACAAGGTAATCTTTCAATTGCTGCTTATTTCAATAAGTTGAAAAGATTTTGGGATGAGTTACATAGTTTGAATGGATTGCATGCGTGTTCTTGTGGGAAAATGAGAAATTGTTCATGTGGGATCATTGAAAAGGTTTTAGAGATTGATAGTAGATCCAAATTGATGCAGTTTTTGATGAAATTGAATGATGAATTCGAATCTGTTAGGAATCAAATTCTTTCAATGGATCCATTACCCAACATCAACAAAGCTTATTACATTGTTCAACAAATAGAGAAACAGAAACAAGTCACTCATCAAGTGAATGATCCAACTGTATTTTTTGCAAATTTTAACAATAAGAATGGGCAAGTATCAGGTTCAAGAAAGGAAAGTAATGTGATCAGGAATGAAAACAGGGGTGAAAAGAAGGTTTGTGGCTTTTGTAATCAAGAATCGCATCTGTTTGAGCAGTGTTTTGAGAGGATTGGCTATCCTGACTGGTACAAAGGGAAAAAGGGCAAGAAAGGTAAAATGGTGGCTCAAGTTAGTACTGAGTATGATTAGTTTTTGCAAAGAGATACACTTTTTCAAATGGGGTATGAAAATGAAGTTGTGGGTGAAAAGATGGATCTGGATCAGAAATTGGTGAATGTTGTTTGTCAAGAAATGATGAAGATGTTCAAAGGAAAAGGAATTGATCGCAATAGCAATGAGGCCGACTTAAGCCTCATGCGGTATATTTATTCATGGCAAGCATATTCACACAGGTCTATCATTTCATGCTTCTATTAAACTTTTGGTAGATAATGTGGGCCTTAATATTGAGATAGATTGGGTAACTGATACTGGTGCCTCATACCACATGTCACCACACTTACACCTTTTTCAATCCATTAAAGTTCTCAAAAGACCTATTAGGATTAAATTGCCTGATGGATCTAGTAAGTGGGTTACCAAAGTGGGAAAAATAAGGATTAATGATACTCTTACCCTGAATGATGTCCTTTATGTCCATGAGTTTAAGGTCAATTTACTATCAGTAGGAAAATTGCTCAATGATCAGCTTCTTATAGCCATTTTCTTTCCTACTTGGTTTGTGCTACAGGACCCTTCAACTAGACAAGTTCTAGCTGCTGGACAAGGGTTTAACAATCTTTACATCTGTAAACCTTCTTCACAAGCTTCTTTACCTAATTGTTTTCCTGATCTTTCTTCATTTGTTAATAAAGTTGTTCAGGACAAGTCCAGTGATGTAACAGTTGACTTGTTCCATTATAGGCTTGGACATACCTCTGTATCAAAACTGATTCATGTTAATGAATGTAAAAATGTAAATGTGTCTCATTTCTTTTGTGATACCTGTATGCTTGCAAAACATCACAGGTTACCATTTCCCTTAAGCCAAACTAGGTCCAAGGTGCCTTTTGAACTTATTCATGTTGATCTTTGGGGTCCCTAAAAAACAAGTAGGTTGGATCGGTTGAAAACCCTTGCCTCTCAACCGAGAGGTCGGGCGGATGTCCTTTCTACCTTTGGTAGAATCGAAGCAACCTCTCTACCTTAGGTAGGGTAAGGTGTTTACATCTTAACCTCCCCATACACCGAAACGGTATTGGGTACCCATAACCCGTGGAAGACGGCATTAGGCGCACTTTACTTTACTTTTTATCTTTGGGGTCCCTACAAAACTCCATCCCTTACTGGTGCACACTATTTCTTAACTAAAGTAGATGATCACACTAGATGCACTTGGACCTACTTGATTCATACAAAAGATCAAATCCATGACCCTCTTTCAAGTTTCTTTACCTATATTGGTAATCATTATAATGCTAAACCCAAGTTCTTGAGGTCAGATAATGGTACAGAAATAGTTAATAAGGCTTGCTTGACCCTTTTGAATTCATTGGGTGTTATACATCAGAGATCAATGGTCTATACTCCCCAACAGAATGGAATAGTTGAGACAAAGCATAGTCATCTCTTAGACACTGCAAGAGCTCTTAAGTTGCATGCTAAATTACCAAAGAAATTTTAGGGAGATTGTGTTCTTACAGCTACATATTTGATAAACAAAATGCCCATGAAAATCTTAGGCTGGAAGAGTCCTTTTGAAATCTTACATGGAGTTGCTCCTTCTTATTAGAATCTTAGAACCATTGGATGCTTATGTTATGTTGCAGTCACCAAACCTCATAAGGATAAATTTGAACCTAGTGGCAACAGATTTGTACTAATAGGATATCCACTAGGGCAAAAGGGGTATAAGTTGTATGATTTACAGACAAAGGAAGTGTTTTGTAGCAGAGATGTCATTTTTAAGGAAACTATTTTCCCTTTCAAAGAATCAATTGCAACTCAACCTTCTTCTTCTAAGTTTAATCAACCCACTTGGTCTTGTGAAGAAGATGAGACTGAAGTCCATCATATAGAACCTTTACCAACCAATAATCCATCTGCAACTTCAACAATTTCTGAATCAGAAATACAAGTTTCTTTTGAGCCTGCACCTCATAGTGAACCAGATATATCACCACCTTCTCATAGTGAACCTGAAATACTACCACCTCATGTTCCAACAGTTAATGTTAGAAGGTCTGGTAGAACTTCTAATAAGCCATCTTGGTTAAAGGACTTTGTTACTCCAAAAGCAGCTATGGCTAGTACTGAGGTTTTACCCAAAACCCCTGTTTATCCTCTGTTTCATTCTCAAGATTTTGATCAGTTTCCCAAGGACTACATTGCTTCTCTAGCTCATGTGTTGAATGCTACTGAACCTACTTCATACACCCAAGCTGCTTCAGATCCTAAATGGGTTATTACCATGGATAATGAATTGCATGCTTTAGAAGAAAATGACACTTGGGAATTAACTGTTCTTCCTGACAATAAAAGGGCTATTTCCTCAAAGTTGGTGTTCAAAACAAAGTATAATCCTGATGGAACTGTAGAAAGACAGAAGGCAAGGCTTGTTATAAGATTTTTTGATCAAAAGGAGGGCACTGATTATATACACACCTTTTCTCCTATTGCAAAAGCTACTACTGTGAGGGTGTTAATTGCCATTGCAACAGCCAAAGATTGGCCTTTACACCAGTTGGATGTAAATAATGCTTTTCTACATGGTTATGTGGAAGAAGAAATCTACATGAAGCCACCAGAAGGTTACACAAAGGCATTGCCAGGACAGGTCTGCAAGCTCAACAAATCCTTGTATGGTCTAAAACAAGCTTCAAGGCAATGGAACCAAGAATTGTATAAATTTCTTATCTCTTTGGGTTTTGTTCAATCCAAGCATGATTATTCTCTGTTCATAAAGGTTGTTGGTGATACATTTACTGCTGCTTTAGTCTATGTTGATGACATTTTAGTCACTGGCAATTCAGAACATGAGATTCAAGCAGTTAAAAAGGCTCTAGATGAGAAGTTCACTATTAAAGACTTGGGGCTTGCAAGATATTTTTTGGGCATTGAATTGTGCAGAACAGATACTGGTACTTATTTGCATCAGAGAAAGTACATTCTGGATTTGCTTCAAGATGCAGGATTAACAGCAGGCAAACCAACTTCTTTTCCCATTCCTCAGAACTTAAAACTTTCTTTGGATAAAGGTACTCCTTTGAAGACTCCTGATTCATACAGAAGACTTGTGGGCAGATTACTTTATGTAACACCCCAGAAAATAGGGTTTTAGCGGAAGCATACAAGTCTTGGGTGCTACTAATTGGTATCACAACACAAGGATAGAACAACGGGTTTTTCTTAAGAAAACTCATTTATTCAGTATAAACAAGTTTACAATAAAATTTGATGCGAAAAACAGGCCCATAATAAATAAGCGGTCCCCAAATACAAATATCAGAGTCTTCTATGACCATGCCATGCCATCGCCCAAACGCCTCCAAAAGTAAACTATTGCCTCAATACCTGAAAATACATGCTAAAAGTATCAACACGAGGTTGGTGAGTTCATAGGTTTGCATAAAAGTATAGCGAGTTCAATAGAGCCCTTCGATCATTGTGGCGCCCACAATGTCGCGAAAACAAAGTTTACCTTCAAGCAAAATAGTAAGGTAGATCACAAGGTTTTCAAGTGCAAATCATTTCTCATAAACAAGTCAAATTTAACCGAGGCATACCCTGCCTAATTCACCCTATCAAAATATTTATTCGCAAAAATAATTCAAAAACAACTACTTGGACCATATCAAAATTTATACACTACAACGAATATAGTGTCACACAAGCTTAACTATTATGCAGGCTAAGTCATGAAACCAATGCTAGCAAGCACACAAACAAATCGATATGTTATACGTCCCCCACATGAGCCATGTAGGTCAGATGGGGTAGCCATTCCCAATAGATCTATTCGTAACACTCGCACCATCCTAAGCCAGGATGTAACAATTCATGACAACGCTTGGGTTTCTAACCTTAACCTAGCACGTAATAGCTTACAAAAATATTTCCAGGTCTAATTAAAACAGTTTTCAAGCACTTGTGTCCATTTAAAACATATTCAAGCCAAATCATGCATTTCATTAAAACATGTAACAATCGGTTATCCAAATCAATCAAACAATTCATTTAGTAAAAACGAGCATGTATTCTCCCCCAAAACAGTTTAAAAGAAAGTAAAAGTAAGGGCCATGAACTCACCTCAATACGAAGCAACGCAAGAACCACAACTGGCATTAGTGAGCAAAGCACAGCAGTCTCACAAGAAAAGCACAACGATATCCAAAAAGGTAAGCACAACGGTACGACATCAGCACAACCTAATAGTATTTCGCTATCTCAGGATACGATGAGCAAAGCAAAATAATTTCCGAAAGACAACGTGTCTTAGTTTTCGTGGAATACTCGAATCAAAGATTTTCAAAAATCCAGTATTAATATCTCAAAAAGTTTAGTTTAACGTTTCGTATGGTGGTAAGAAATCAAGGACTCAACCTATAACTCACGCCAGACGTAACTCACACCAAAGTATAATATATATCCCAATATATTATGAGGAATAGTCAAGAAGTATTGACCAAGACTTACATTGAGTAAATAACGACAAGGAGAAAGTCGAGACTACAATGATAAAGAAACATGTCAAATAGTAAGTCTGATAAGGTTTTAAAAAGTACCATTTTGAGGGTCGTTTAAGTCCTTATTTGATCACTTTGTATCCGTTATTGCTTAATATCGTTCCTTTTCACTTTTAGGTCTCTTGAAGGCAAAATGTTGGAATGGCACTTATTTGGACGAAAAGGCGCGAATATATGAAGAAAATGGCCAAAGTCAAAATCGAGACACTCACGATTCTTTGAAATTAGAAGCGCGACGGCGTCAAAAGCTAATGGCGACGCCGTCCGAGGATTTTTGACGGTTCGTAACTCAAAACTCAGATTTTCAAGTGACGACGTCCGGTTGTAAAAGAGTAGGCCGTCGCTACTCGGATGGCCTAGATGCAATCCGACGACGCCGGAAAGAAGAGACGGCGTCACGGACATAACGTGACGCCGTCGCAAGGTTAACGTGGCCAAGACGAAACCCTAATGACGGCGACACGACGCGCCACGAAACATAAGGTGACGCCGTCGCATATGTAATCTTATATAAAGAATCCGAATTTTTCGTCTTTTGTGGAGAGTTTTTGGGTGAAAACCTAAAACCGAACCTAAAGTGTCTTGTACAAGATTTTAGGGTTTTAAACCCTATCTTACATCAAGATAAGTCTTTACTTCATTAATTCAATTATGTCTTTGATTATTTGTGTGTATGCTTGCATGTTCTCCATGTCCGGCTAATTTATTTGTGTGTTTGCTTAGAAAGTATGAAACTTAATTATTGAATATTGATTGGTTGTTTCTTATCTTAGTTGATTAATGATCTAGTAATGTGATAGGTCATTCGTTGTGTACTAATGCTTGATTCATCTTTGTGAACCTTAGAATATAATTACCGAGTAGTTGTAGGCTAAACCATCCAAAGAGCGCCTTAGAGTAGGAGTTTATCATCCCTAGTGGGTTTGTAGACGAGACCCTTTGGTAAGTTCAAAGAGTTGGGAGAAACGACACCCTACAACTTTAGACACACAACGCAACTAGGAATAAGGACGTGACAACTCAACCATCAATAGGAGATAATTAAGGAGTAATACAACCTAAGTAAACACATCTTTAAACTATCATACGAGCACACATTAATTAGACATAGACTCCCACAACCTTAGTTTAGATAATTAGATAATAGTAGAGTAATCGGTGAAATACCAACCCCCAAATCCAATACCCGAGATTCGTACCTTTCCATTTCATAAAATATAAAAGATAAAAATAATCTTCCTCAACCTTAACCTTAGCGTAGTAACTCCTTACTAGCATTCCTATTCCCAGAGAACGATATCAATACCCGTGGCTTACCCTAATTACTACACTACAACGATTAGGTTCACCGCCTAGGGTGTTATAAAACTTGCTCAAGAAAAGGAAGTTTCCTTGACCCCGAACGACGCGTGTAGCGTTATCAAAGTCTATTGGTAGTTTCGGTATTTACCCAATAATCCCAAATGATTTGAAAAGCCAGTTTGAGTTTATAAGAACACAAGTTAATATTTAAATTAATAAAGGATTTTGCGATTTAGAAAAACTCTACTTTTCGTTCCTTGTCGGGTTTTATAACTAAAAGAGATTTAAAAATAAAAGTTTAAGTATAGTATGTTGGATGAATTTCGGCATGACGCGTCCATTCGTACAACATTCCCCAAGTCGTCGTGACTTAAAAATAAATTTCTTAAAGTAATACTTCCGGACAATTTAATAAAAAACAAAATCAATAACGAGTATTCATTGGTTATTAGACAATTTTTCTTTATTGTTTTCGTTGCGAATCAAATATATTAAATTCATAAAGAGTCAAATGTATTGTATTCGTTTCGAGTCCAATAAGTCTAATTTGTCCAACGTCCAATGTCCAATAATTATTCAAATCATCCAAATCCGATATTCAATTGTCCACTAAATGTTCATATTGTCCAAGTTTTATTAAATCCAATATACGTCCCACGAAATAATCCGAAACGTACCAGTTTTCCAAGTTACAATAATTTAATAACCGTGTTAATTCGCTCACTCGATATCAGAAATTATTAACCATTAACTTATACCAATTTTGCTTTAATAAATACCAATCTGAACAGCAAATTAACTTGACACCCTTGCGGTGTCGTGTCACTAACCGAATTAAACAACCACCACACTTGTGGCGTGCATTGTCGGATCAACACAAATACAAGCAATCAACTCAACAATCAGACGCGACCAAGAACCCACTAACAATCATCAATAAACTCATCCAACCTAACAACCTGTAATCGATACTAGACTTAATACGGGTCTCGACCCGATCTAAAATAGATCCAGACGCACACTTACCACACGAAACACTACTCAAAACGTTTTCAAATCCATAAATTTAACACGTACCATTTTCTAATAACCTTATTTATCCACGAAAATTGTTCCAAACCGATTACTAATCGGTTTCGTTAATTGAAGTAGACAAAACAGAGATAGTCACGGTTCGACTTACCAAAAGAACACAAAATAAAGAAAAAAATAAGGAGACGAAGGAGATGATAGCGGCTGAGAAGGCTGCGTACGAAGCTCGACCCATGAACCAACCGGATACCAATCTTACAGTGACCCATCATCACATCTAAACCATAAGCATACCCATAAAAGAAATACTACCACACTCCGAATCTTAAGTTCAAGATCTACGGAGCGTGGGAGACATAGGTGGCGCATGCAGCACGTAAAAGCGACCACAAGGACTTGATCTATCTCCTGGTGGGGGCGGTGAAGCAACAGATGGTGCGTGGCCGGCGCGTGGGTGATGATACGAGGCGCGTCAAACGCTTTGAAACTCCAGAAATGATGAGGATAAAACGATCTATTGATTCGGCTAAGAAAATGGTTCACCGGAAAATTTTACGGCGACGGTGGTCGGACGGCGGTGGTGGTTGCCGGGGAAAGAGATGTCGCCTGCGAGGGTGTGAGGGAGAGATTGCGTGTTTTATAAAATGTGTTAAATGAATTTTTTTTATAAATTTGGGGGTTTATATATAGTGGGGATGGACCTAGTTTGCCAACTCCTCAAACTTTAAGGTAGGCTGAAATGAAAATATCATAAGGACCAAACTCGTAATTTTAGTAAACTTTTATAATTATTAGATTCGGGATACATTTGAATGAGTAAACGTGCGATAAAAATTACGAAACTTGCGCCATTACGTTCAGAATAAATTTTCCAGTAAAAATGAGTATTTATTCGACTATTTTTTCTGCAAATAGAAATAATGATCAATCAAAATGATTAACAGATTTTTGGTCGTTCTAGTACGCGTGGTGTCTAAAATTGACATTGCACGAGATAATTTTCTCGTGTTCACGTCAAACGAGCTCAGGAAAGTTCAAAAATGAAAAACAGACAATTTTCTCGAAAAACGAATATCTGGAAAAGTGCGGGTTGTCACACTTTATTTGTCAATGACCCGACCAGACATATCCTATGCAGTCCAGCATTTAAGTCATTTCATTTCTGCTCCAAAAGAACCCCACGTGCAGGCTGCTATACACCTTTTGAGATATCTGAAATGCACAATATCAAAGGGTTTGTTTTATCCAGTGCAGCCTCAGCTCAAGGTTGCAGGATTTTCTGATGCATATTGGGCTTCTTGTTTGATGACTAGAAAGTCTTTAACAGGCTACTGCATATTCTTGGGACATGCCTTGGTTTCATGGAAAACAAAGAAGCAAGCCACAGTTTCAAGATCTTCAACAGAGGCAGAATATAGAAGCATGGCCACAACTACTTGTGAACTAGTTTGGCTAACTTATTTGTTGAAAGATCTTCATATACCAGTTCAAGTTCCTATAACACTCTTCTGTGACAATAAAGGAGCCCAACAGATTGCAGCCAATCCTTGTTTTCATTAAAGAACTAAGCATTTGGATATAGATTGTCACTTCACAAGAGATAAAGTTCAAGATGGGTTTCTCCAAACTGCTTACATCCCCACACATTTACAATTGGCTGATCTCATGACAAAAGCTTTGGGTCAACAACAACATTCTTTTTTGAGTTCCAAGTTGGGTTTCACAGAAGTTCCAACTTGATGGGAGGATATAGAATTTAGAAAGTTTATTTCTAGCATATATTGTAAAGTAAAGGGTAGATATTGTAACTTGTTGAAAGTTAGTTAGAGTAGTTTTTTCCTTCTGTATTTTCTATAAAAGGAGATGTCTCCTCTTCATTTCACTTAATGCAATAATCACATTTCTCTCTCAAATTGCTTCCGCTCACTTAATTTGACAATGTCAAAGTATCCAATTATTTTTTAATCAAATAAAAAAACCTATTTTTGCCCTTTTAAAAAAAATAAATATAAGCTAAAAATAATTGCACTATCGTGATGAAAAATTAATTATCTTTCTATAGATAGGCACTTCGGTATACATTTGACATTTTTCTTCACTTTTTACACGCCTTTATTAATTCGTTTTTTCGTAATTTAAAATTCGGAATAATTGAGAAACATAGTAAATTGAACATAGCTCGTTTTACGAAATTTTAAAAGTTGCACCGTTTTTTTTCCTTCTAAAAACTGACATTCGTAGATTTCCAACTATATATCACTTTATATTTCAACTTCTAAATTAGAACAGTTAAGTCGATGAAGTTTGACAACATACGAAAAAACTTAAGGTCTTTCAGGTATTGGTAATTAATCTATAAAATCACATATGATTTATAGTGTGAGATTAGAAATTCTCATATGGTTATTGATTCGTGTTAGTTGACATCTATTTTTAACATATGCGCTTACTAATTGTTTGATTGAAATTTTGACTTATTCAAAATGTGCATTTATTTTTGTTTATTTACATATAACGAGCGGGGTAGCCCGCGCGTTGCTGCGGGAGTGTTGTGCTGATGAATTTAAATGTACTACATACATATTCACCTAACAATTGCATCATAATTCAAACTTAACAAATTTTGACAAATGATCAATACACATATGATCAATAGATAAATGCACTTGCAACATATATAATCAATTGATTCCAATAGAATGACCAAGTCTCTCAAGTCTCAGCAAACAATTTTGAGATTAGGAACTAATGCTGAATATTACCTATAATGCCATATGCTGCTAGATTCAGGATCCATTTTGTGAAGCATATGGTTTCTTCGTGCTCTGCATCTAGTCTCATAAGCAATAACGGTATGCCCATGATATAATTTATCAAACTTTTACCGAAGGCAAACCCTTCATTGCCTTCATGAATTGCAAGTAGTAGTCTCATGGTATCTGCAACATAGACATAAACACATAAGTGTGTCCCAAACAAAAAACATAATAACGTAATAATCTAGAAAAATGCCTCATTCTGGTTGTGCTGGTTTCAGTACTTTTAGAGTAAATTACAAATATGAGACAAAGGGTTTGGATAGTCCAAAGAAAACAAAGTTTAATACAACTTACCCATGAACAAAAATGGCAATATTTCTAAGTATTGAAAAAATGGCAATATCTTTTTAATAGTTAGAAAAGTAAAAAATATTCTGCAATAATCTCACTAAATGTGAATGGATCAACCATCCACAATGCTTGTAAATTGTCAAACAGCTACTCATACTACCTCATAACAGCATCATTATATGTTCAGCCTAAAACACAGATAAGCATAGATAACAACTTGTGCATATGTACAAAAATAAACCGTCATTTGCTGTGACCACATTTGCACGTAGTTTACTGTAGTCTGGAGCGAAATATGTTTAGTATTCATGGCTTAAACACAATCGTCCTCTCTTGTTTTCACCCTACTAAAAATTCCTCATTATGAACAGCTATCAAACACGACTGACATAACTGTTCTACAACCTATCTTATAACTGAATTTTAAAGTTGCTAATATACGATATCAGAATTTCAGTGGGTCAGATTATTCACGAAATGGAATAAAAAAGAAAAACAAAAGCAGAGACATGTCTTCATATATTACCAGGATTGAGTTTTGACCTATTCATCTCTTCATATATTGCTCCTTCTTAGTAATGAACCTTGTTGATCTAGAAGCATATGCACGCGTGAGGTCACTTTGGGTGTGGTGGTAACCTGCGCAAATGACAAAAGAATCAGTCTCAAAGATAAATAATACATAAGTTGTAACGACAAAAACTCGCATCATACTGTTGAAAATCCCTATTAGGCAGTTCAGTAAACAAATGTTTGGCTTTAACAATGCAGCATTATAGCAAGTGCGTATCAGTAGAAGAAAGACCGTTGCCTAACCAACTATTTGTTAACTGTAATTAACATAAACTTAGCAGGCTCCAATGAAAGGCCTTTTTTTGTAGCATCAACAATCACATTCAATAAACTCAAATCGCAATAAAAAAGTAGTTTGTAGGTCGAGTATGGTTTAAAGATTCCAATGACATAAACTACAAACGTTCCTGTCCAATAACTGACAACTTGCATCCTTCTAAATGAATCATACCTGATTCTGAAGACGCATCAGCCCCCGCTTTTATTCCTCCCGTTTTGTTGTTTTCGGTTTCACTTCAATCATATAATCAACCTACGAGACCATATAGCAAAAAATGTCAAACCATGAAAAAACTGGATAGATATACACAAAGTGCATCAAAGTATCAACTAATCCCAAAAAATCGCACTATATATTTGTATATATTGTAAATGAGCCTGAAACGGGAACCACATAAACAGATATTTCAGCACGATCGGGTACACTAACCGTTAGACTATTGGTTTGTGAAGTCCTTTCAACTTGTGTTTCACCATCATTTGAATTCCATTGAGAGGAATGGCCTTCTGGAATGAGTATTTCCGCTCCATCGTCTGATAACTTTAGGTGGTCAATATTATTATCCCATTTTGTGTGAATAAGGGGGTAGCTGCAAGAATAACGAAAAGCAAGTTAGTAACTACATAGATAGCCTACCAATATCTAAACTTGGTCACGCAAAAAATTATCAACACATTCTTGAGTTCATCCAAATCTATTTCATTATAATCAAATAAACTTAGCAAACAACATATATCTATGATTACTACATATAATTGCGGAAAGTGCACCTAATATGACAGCAAACAACAATTAGGCATAGTGGATGAAAACAGGACAATATAAGGAAACGTTGACATAATATCAGAAGCTCGTTTTTGAAAACAAAGCACGCTTATCAAATACTCTTATTCCTTATTCATCGACATCTGGTCATACTTAACCGTAGCAATTGCGTACGCAATTTGTGTCCGACATTCCAATAACAACAGCTCATGGACTTATCTGTATGACTATTCAACACATTAAGCAACACATCATTTTAAATAAATATTTTGATTTTACCCATTTGACACATAAAAGTGAAACATAAATGAAATCTACTCATTATAATTGGGTCAAAATCACTGATTCTAGTTAAGACATATGATAATGCACATATGATAATGCGTAAAAGATTTATTGCACCCGAGGGATGTTTTTTAGGAAGAAAATTCTTGATCTTCAAGCGACACATTTGTGAGTGTTTGGTTAAAACCCCATGTGACGGTTACTTGATCTTCTGCCGCCTTTAGAACTGCAACATTGAATTTTACAGTAATTAACAACAAAGTTTGATTCTTTGCGCAAGTATACCAATAAAATTAAATTTGAAGGATCTATCATTCATTGCTTCTTTAAGAGTAGATTGTAATTATGATCATACCTCAGCTTTGTCTGTGTGAAACATCAACTGAAAAGGTTGCATGAACGAACTTTCACCACATGCTCCTGATTCGATATCACAAACTGCACTACGTTCGAGTTGCAAAAAAAATAATCTCTGAACCAACATGTAAACTCTTAACCTTTCACAAACAGTAGCATACGAACCTGTTTGACCCACATTAATAAACAAAAGTACTTTTTTCAGATAACATTATATAGTCTTAAATAAATCACACTAACCGAAATGCAATCCATATATAAGTATATGGTTCAAATTGGCATACCTATAAGAATATATCAGTGTTCACACCATCTTCATTTCAGATGTGTGACCAGCTGGAAGCAGCCTGCAATGAGAATCCCAAACACCGTATAAATCATGCATTCACGTTTTCAGTCCAATTGCATGAACTTGAAATTGGAATGATAGGAATTTTTGTCAAGAACACTCTTAGACAGTAACCTGAATCTGCTTCATTTATATTTTTCATTTTATCAAACTTATTTTTTAACGCCATGATTTTCAATCTCTTATTTTGAAGACAACCTTTCTTTAATATTTTTTTTAACAAAAACAAAAAAATAAAAATAAAATAAACAATGACAAAAATAAGTTTGATAAAATGGCCCAAAAAACATAATTCTCATAAACATAAAAGAGTGTCTAAAGCAAATAACGCAAATCCCTTAGTAGTCAAAAGCAACAGAAGCAACAAAAAAAAGAACCATACCCTTAATAGTCAAAAGCACTTCCAAGAACACCATAGCAATCTTTCTCTTTGAACCTGCAAATAACTCACAAATCACTTATAAACCGAATTGATTATATTTTTTAAAAACAAAAATTTCACAACCCATAAACCTGAGCACAATTAAACCCAAACCCATCACATACCTGAAATTATTTGAACCAACAAAGGCCATTTTTTTATCTGGTTTTTTTGTTAAAGGGTTATCAAATATGACATAAACGACTTGGATCAAAATTAGTGGCGCTATTCATGCATATGTTGATAGCTGAATGAGTTTTTAGTTTTGGGGATTCAGTGTGTGTAAGAAGATCAAGGGTTTTTTTAATTTTGGAGATTCAGTTTGTGGAAAAAAAATATATTATGACTCACATGTTTCATTAGATGAGGAGAATAAATAGACTAAACTCCCATACCTAGTGTTGCGCAAGAACATCTTTCCACCTCCTTTGCCTTGTAGCGGCTTCAATGAGTCCTTTAGCCACTCTAAAATGCTCAATTTGTCGGGTTTCACTTGCATCCTTGCAGCCTTCTACAAAAAACAGAAAAAACATAAAATAAATAAATAATCAATAATCAGGAAAAAAAATAAAACTCTTTTCCAAGAAATTAAAATCCCTAATTATAGTGACATAGAAAACCCCTAAAAACATTATTTTTCATTCAAATTGAAAATATTTGCAACACCTGGGGGAATTTGTGAAAAACATTTGAGAAAATCTGTGATTTATTCCTTATATAAAAAGTGACATGATCATTAACTAAACCCAGTTAAGAAACAATTAATTAACTATACAGAAAATGAAGGATTAAAGTTACCAAAGAAGTGATCATGTGAAGGATTGTTCGAACTGCTACTGGTGATATCAGCGCATAAACTTACAAAGTTGGGTTTTCTCCTTCTTCAATCCGCCCTTTGAAAATTGTTCAATCTTGCTACGTAGCTTCAAGATTTCATGTGATTGAAGCATGTTTTGATTCGTATTGTCGTCCTTGTGTTTTTGGGTTTGGATGATGAAATTAATATGTGTTTTTTGGTCAAGAATAAGAATGAATGAGGTCTGGATTTTTCTAGGAGATTATATTAGTTTTGGAAACTAAGAATGAGGGTGTTGATCTTTCTAGGATCTGTTAAACCTTTGTGTATAACGCAATACTCTAGCCACCGACGTACTGTTCATTGGGGTGGTGTACAAAGACTTTGGTAGCCAATCATAGAGTGCCATGTATAACAAATAACCCTAATGACATTGAAACAACCAATAGAATGTGAGATTAGGATACTAATTACCATATAAGCCACTTGCTTTGTCCCACCCACACAAAACCTTTTAGTATATATATATATATAATTATTACTTTTTGTTTAAATATGCAAGTAATTTTACAATATTTTATTTTTATCACATATGATTTGAAGCATATTGTTCAAAATCTATATATGCTAAAACATTTTATTTGTATTTAGTTGAATAAACTATAAATGTTTAATGTTCAATCCAAGAAATGTATAAAGTCCGAAGTTTGATACAAAGAGTTATATATGTTAATTTTTATTATACATTGCAAAAGATTTGCAATTAACATATTAAAGTTTAATCATATGTGCTATGATATATCAAACAAGTTTTAAACCAATTGTTTTCTTATATTTTGTTCAGCTGTTATAAATAAATTGATTTAATCTAAAAGTTCAAATAGCGTATGTTATATATGGTCGGAAATTAATTAATGTGTGTTTTTTATTGTAAAGAAACGAGGAAGCTTTCGAACTTATATACAAATACTTATGTTCATTTTAGTACAACTATTCAGTGTTCAAATGTCTAAATTGGTGTAAAATCACACATGATGTGTAATGCGAATTTCCGTATTATAGAAAAACAGTTAAGAAAACGAAAAAAATAAATTCGTCAAAATTATATAAAAGTGTCCACTTATCGAAAGATAATAAATATTTGTCGCGATAGTATATTTTGTTTTACTTAACAATTAACGGTTTGTTAGATGTTTAGTTTATAAATACATATGTGTAATTGCATTTTTAATTAAAAAATATTAACTAAACTCTGTTCATTTTTCCACCATGAAAAATGTTTTGCTTAACTATTATGAAATTAACCCATAATTTAAAGTAAACATAAAAGTTGATAAAAAAAAAATAGGAAAATAATGACTTTCAAAAATAAATATTTTTCGATAATTTCGTCAAATTTTGTGGTCTGAACCTTATTCTCGGGCCCAATATAGAAAGTTAGAAATAACACAATCTGCTTTCACTTTTTATTTTTTATATTTTCAAAAATAACAATAACTTTAGCAAATTATATATTAATCCTTTAAATTGCCTGTAACATGCGTTTCTATTTATTTGTCCTTGTTGATGTACTTTTAGAATATGATCCAATTATTGTTTAAAAGTTTAATGTTAAATGTTGAAAAGAGTTTGATTTATCTTAGACAATGGTGCCCAAAATTTGACCACGAGAATAAACTTGAAAAACAAAATCAGGATATTGTACTATTATTTCGAAACTGAATTGAACATGCTATATGTTTAATTTGCTTCTTGCTTTTATATTTGTAAAATTGGTTAAGAAACCAGATTGAGACGTACTACAAACTCGAAACAACATTTTTTTTGGAAAAGGGGAACTAACTCGAAACAACATTGTTGCAACTTTGTATTTATTAGAACGGAGATGGATCCATCCCTGCCAAGGCTATCTGTAAAGTCGAGCTTTTTCCTTTGCTTTAATGTATACGGCCTAACGTTAACCAGTATCGTCGTGACCATTTTTGAACTCTCTTTGTAGCGAGGTTTGATCTCTTCTAGACCTTTGGGACGGCTTATCACTCGCTAGGACACTTTGGAGATGCTTTTAAAGAACAAAATAATAAGTGTCATGTCCGACTTCGCACCACTATTCTTTCCCATGTATCTTGAGGTAATTAAAGGTCTATACTTACCAATCGTGAAATGACTGAAATATAATGATAAATCAAACAGATTTGGGAGCATTTTGAATACATAGTACTACCTTTATCATAACTAAGAAAAGTGGCTACGAAAAATAAACTATCGTTTTCCTGATGATTAAAGTGGTTCGATAAAGCTCGAGATAAACAAACAATCCCCGTGATTCAACATGTTATACAATTAGTGCACCATAAGTTTTCAAAACCGTCAGATTATGTTGTTTCAGCTTGTGTACTTGAATCAAAACCGTGTGCAAGGCGGTGGGATCATTTTTCCAGTGTAGATCGGCCTCACATTGCAGCATTCTTGACGTGCAGGCCCGTGGGGACCGTCATATCTCAGATTAATGTCGGAAATCTTCACATTTTCACAACCATGGTTGGCTGTACTACATCTAAGCTTCACGACTGTTGGCGTTGTTGCTGTCCCCTTAACGTTCTTGATGATAACTTTGTGAACCTTAACCAAGGAGGGTTTCTGTATGATTACAACAAGAATTGTTTTAGAAATCGCATAAGCCACATACAAATGAGAACGATACATGAATGCAAGGTTTTGAAACATGCAATACTTACACTTTTAGTACATGCACCATGAGGGCAATAATCTTGCTCGATAATAATAGGGACCTCCACTCTATCCATGGTAAGATCTTCAAAATGCATATCCGCAACCTCTCCAGGTAGCGAATCAGGCCATGTTTTAATCCTAACACCATTCGCCGTGCCTGAAAAGACACAATTCTTCACAAATACTCCCTTCACTGGTTTCTCACCCGGGTTTCTACCCAAACTTCCAACACTAATACCATGGCCCGGACCACATTTGACTCCCTCAATATGCAAATGTTCACATCCATCACCTATTGAGATGCAATCATCACCGGTTCTGATTATTGAGTTCTTGATTGTGATGTGTTTAGACCACCCAAGATGAATTCCATCTGTGTTGGGGCTTTCTGCGGGTGCTAAAATGTTGAATTTATCGAATACTACATTTGTGCATGACATAACGTTAACGTGGAAATTCTTGCTGTCTTTTGAAGTTATTCCCGTTATCAAAGAATTTTGGATAAAATTGAAGCTAAGATTCTGTGTCATGCAAAAATATATGAATTATAAGGGCGCTCAATTCATAAATAAAATTAGTTTATAGAGTTGCATATAGTTAGGATTATATAAGAACCTTATATATTGAACCAGTATTTAACCCATGAAATGCACAACTATTTTTGTAAATATTGCACGACTGCAATATTTACACATATACGAGTGTCGTTTTCCTTGCTTGAGGTTCTTAATGATCCTAACTCTATATATAATGTTCTATGAATACACATACATACTGAAGGCCACATGCTGTTTTCTTGTGAGCAGTTTTCTTTGGATTGTTCGATGGCCATGCCATTGCTCCTCCGAGACCATCTAAGGTACCACAACCTAAAACAATATCATGATGATCATCATAATAAATTGACATAAAATGTCGAATTGTTTATTCAAAAGTGTAAACCAATTGTAAAACGACGATTCAATACCTGTTAATGTCATGCCAGTGATGTAACTAAATGTGATCCATTGCTTTCCTTTTGGAATGACCTTGGGATCCTTGGGACCTATAATTACCGCATCAATTCTAATCTCTACCGGTGCTTTACAAGGTCCCTTAAACTCGAATGAATCCAAGCAAAATTGGCCTTTTGGAATGATCAATTTGCTATGTTTTGGGTATTACACGCGCATTTCCATGCTTCAGACAAAGCCTAAAAATCGGTTAAAATGACACCATACAATGAATCAATACAAAGAATGAAAAAGCAAGAATGTATTCATGGGATTCTTGTGCTTTTACCTTACTAATCTCGCCACCATGCTTTGCGCCAAACTTTGTAATGTCGAAAACATGAGCATGGGAGAAGGCAACCATGAACATGAACATGAAAATAACAAAAACCTTCGTTGTTTTTGACCCAAACATGACTAAATTTGGGTTTGAAATGAAGGGTAAAATCAATGAAACATGTTTTAAACAATACTTATGATATTTGTGATAGTGAATTTTGTCTAAAATGAAATGTTTCTTGGATTTTAATGGCGGGAATAGATTGGAGGTTTTGGACCAGAAAGAAGACTATGACACTAGGATTTCTTATTTTGGAAAAGATTTATCGTGCAAACTATGCAATATATGTCATCAAATGTTGGTTTCGTTTTATTATATAATAATAAGCTATCACATGTTTTATAACTTTATAAGATTATAAAGCTATATTTTCTGTTGGAAATATAATGAACGTGGCAACTTTTATTGCATCATGTAACTTGTGTGTTAGTGAGTTTGACTTGGTAAATATAACCACCCACGACCCATGTCTCGTATTTTTTGCTACCCATGGTCCATGATAATGATCACACAAAATCCACATTGATTAGTCTATTTTTCAATCAATTTGAATAATAGACAACACACACATATTAAAGTGTTTCACATCTCCTTATTTAGTTGCCTCATGTTGTTCTTTTGATTATATAATACAATTTTTTCTAAGAAAAAAGTTAAATTGTGTATATATAGCTAAACTTGCATTATAGTTTATATGACACCTAATACAACAACTCGCTACTCTAAAAAGAGTTACAAACCATAAAATGATGTGTTCAAAACTTCAAATCTTCAATAACGGCGATGATGTCATTTTGGATTATCAAGATACTATACGAGAGAACAAAAACATGTCTTTTATTACTCTTTCCTTTGCAAAATATTTATCCCCGCTACTATTACAATTTGTATTCATTTTTCAAATTACAACCGATCGAAACAAATTTGTAATAAAAGAAAACATTTGTAACATACGGAGTATGAATTTATGTACGTGTCACTGTAAAGGTGAACGTTCACTTCAAAACAAATGAAATATCTATACTACATATAAATTGAAAATGGTCAAATGTGAAAATTGAAAGTTGAAAATGGTCAAAGGTGAGATAAATATATGAAATGTTGAATAGAGTTCGAAATTGCAGAAAAGATGTGGTAAATTTGGTAACACATTCATGGTAAGAGCATGGGGTGTCATAGCATGCCAAAACCTATTTTTTGGTGCAACCTCAACTCCATCTCAGCATCCTTACTTTTAACATAACATCTCTTTCACATACCATGAGACCCACCATACCCAATTAAAACACACACTAAAAAAAGCCCAATTAATTTTTTTTTTCTTTTCTTAAATTCACTCACGCCACTTGATTGTCATTCAAATTGACACAATAAGATGGTGGTATGGTAACATCAGGTTTGGCATGTCAAATGAGTTGCCACCTAGACTTTAGCATGCATTTGTGCTACCATACCCACATGATCTAATGAAAGCCTTGTATATGACTTATATATGGCATATACTTTGTCTTCCACTATTTCCGAATGAAAACTCAAGCAATAAACTATATATAAAGTCAAATTGTAAATCATAAAATCATGCGTTAAGAAAAAAATTACTTTCTTCATATAGCTTCTTATGTATATGTATGATGAAAAAACATTTACAAATTTAGTTTATTGAAATGAAAAATATTTAAATAAAAAATATTACGAACATATCAACGGGTTATGCAAAGGTTATATAAAAGAGGCGTATGCATATTTGAGGTTTCAAAAATAACTAGATGGGTACCCATGCATAAAACGAGATTTTATAGCGGCAAACAACTATAATTACACAAAACACTTAACCAATATATCACTATAACTATCTGCCACTATAAATCTCGTTGCTATGCATGAGTATTCGTCTAGTATTTTAGAAAGACAATATCTTATCATTATGATAAGAGAAAAAGTCTTTGAAAACATAAAATCCAGAGAATAGATTATTAGATTTTCTTTTATTAACAAAAAACAATAATCTCTATTTTTTTCTCCCTCTATCAAAAACCTTTAGTCTCAAAAAAATAAAAAGTAAAGTGCAAAATACATCTATGTGATTTGTCAATTTTCACACTAAATATCTATGTCAAAAACTTTTGGCAATCTACATCCACTCGTTAGTAAAAGTCAAGCACATTACATCCTTCAGGACTAACGATTCAATTTATTCTCAATTATCTTTGTTATCTACTAAAACACAAACACCCATCTTAATTAAATTATTCCCAATCACACCTGATCTAGCCACCATGTTAGTTGGCAGAGTTAGAGGTGATGTCGGTGGTTGCACATCCAACCACCACAAATTTGATGGCGAATGGTGGTGGTGGAGGTGGCGAGAGGATGATGATGATTTACGTATTTTTTTGGTGGTTGAGAGCGATTTATTAGTGACGGATTAAGGTATTATTTTTTAGTGGTAGAAGCGTTGAGAAAAGAAGATGATGATGAGTGATAGAGGTGGTGAAAAGATGACGATGATGGTAGTAGTAGGTGGTGAAAAAAATATGAAATGAATAAATGAGGTGTTTAGGAGTGATCTTACCAAGAAGAGTGTTTAATTTTTGAATGTAACGGAGTAAAAATTACATCATTAGTCTCAAGAGATGTGATGTGCTTGACTTTTACTAGCGGAGGGATGTAGATTGTCAAAAGTTTCTTACATGAATGTTTAGTATGAAAATTGACAATAGGGATGTATTTTGCAGTTTACTAAAAAAAAACCCCAAACTCTAGCTGGTGGTCCAAAGTACCTCACTCCTTACACCCTCTTTTATATTTGTTTCCTATCTCCTTGTTCTCAATTAGTTTCATTTTTGTTTCGTTTTCAGGTGAAGACAATAATTTTGGTCGTGGTTCATGGTAAGATCGGTGGTTAGAAATTAAGTTGTAGTTAGGTTTATAGTTGTGTTCTTTATCTTCCGAGGTGGGGTTCTTTGGGTTAAAGATTTATTCATGTGCGTTGAGGCTTTAGATTTTTCGGTTTCGTGATTTGGGTCAAGTTGTGGTCGAGCATAGTGCAAATCGGTGCGTTTCAGATATACTCATGGTCTGGGTTTTTCTAATCATATGATTTGGTTCAAGTAGTAGTCGAATGTGGTGTAGATCCGGCAAGGTGTGTGGCGCGTTGTCAAATTGGTAGTTTTGAGTCGTAGTTTGTTCTCAAAAAATTTTCAGGCAGGGACGTGGTTCCCGCAAGCTAGCAAGTTTAGTTCGTGTTTATGTTTGCATAGGGTCACTTGAGGGTCAAGGTTCATGGTTTATGGGTCAACAAAGGTTTCATTTAATGGCTTGGGGTAGTTTTTCAGTTGTAGATATTGTATTCACCATTGGTTCCAACACAGGGTATTGTCTAATTTGGTCGGCTTGTGGTCGGTTTTCTCCGTTTCCATACTTTCTATCAGGTGATTGCCCTAAGTGGTCATGTGTTATATGTTTTGTGGGTTTCGATGGCAAGGTTCCTCTCCCAATTATGGATTTTCTAGGGGTCATTGTAGGTTTTGGAACATTGTTAGATTATAAGGTTATTTGGACAAATATTGGTAGTCTTTTTTGCCGTGGTGGTGTTGGTTGTATTGTATAATCAAGGGTCGTGGTGGTGTTAGTTTGTTGTATTGTATGGCCAAAGACAGGGCCGTCCCATGAATCGACGAAATTTTTAAGGGTCCTGTACAAAAATATATAATGAGTCATTTCGTTAATCAATATTATAAAGTGTCACCATTTATAAGATATAATGCAATTAGTTATCTAAATGTTCTAACATATTACTCATTTAAGATATTTTCTCATCTAAATACTTTTTCTTCGTGAAAATACGCTCACATGCGTATAAATATATAATTATTAACGGACAAATTTTGGCGCCCTAAAATTCGAGGTAAGCGGTTGTTCACCTCAGACGCCTCAAAGACGGCTCAGTCAAAAGGTCGTGTTAGTTGGTTCTTTTGTGTTGTTAATGGTCGTGTTAGTGTAACTTGGTTATCGACAAATTTTTTTATAGGTTTCATTAATATAATATTTATTGCCCTTTAAAAATTAGGACTGTCTTTTTGTTGCTTTATCATTGTGATTGCATACTAATAAATGACAAAATTAAGTATTGCCGACCTCCAATTCTCCAAGACCCACTCTCTTAACATATGCATTATCATGTCCGTGTGTATGCATGAACATATATCATGCACACATTTGTGTATTGTAATTATTGTAAGAGTATAAGTAGTAACTGGACCACATAAAACAAAGTTTAATAATGGGAATCTTTCTAAAATTATGCGAGTGGAGAAAGCAACTGCTGAACTGATAGTCCAAGTACATCCAAGGTAAGTTAATTTCAGTCTTAGATGGATTCAATGTTTTTTAAGTACTTTTCTTTTTCGAGTTCTTATCTAGATGAAGATGTTGACACTTCACTTGTCCGAGTTCTGTATATAACAAGTTGTGCAAGTGGTTTCATTTGATAAGAGGATTTTGCTAACAACATGGCTATAAGAAATGAGCGAATGCATAAATTGTATTCTATACTCAATTAATAGAAATGTAGTTTTATAATTAACTTCTTGTATTCTGCTAATAAATAAATTTGCAATACTATCAAAAAGTCTTTCGAGACATGTAATACCCCAAAGTTTGAAGTTTTAGTTATGGATATTAAATTATATTTTTATGAATTTAGAAAGGTATTAGAGTTATAGATATGTAACCCCTCCGTCGAGGCGGAGGCCACTTGGTAAAATGTGAGGGAAGTGCCCTCAATAACTATTGTGTAGAGGGTGTTTTAGTATGAATTTTTAATACTATAAGTGTCATGTTTTATTGTTTAAAGTGTTTTTTTTTTTTTTTTTTTTTTTTTTTTTTTTTTTTATATATATATTTTATGCAAAATATATAAATAGATTGGATTTTAAAAGTATATTTATTAATATAATTTTCATCAAGTATTATATAACCAAAAAAAAAAAAATTAAAATCAAAGTTAAACAAAAAATCAAAGCATGAAAGAGGGAGGGGGGGGAGGGTATAAAAATATGAGAAATAGGTTGAATTTAGACTATAAAACGCCGAACTCGTACTAAATTTTTTTTTAAGAAGACATGACATGAAATGACCTTCCGTTACTTCTTAATTATATTTTTAAAATTATAATAAGATTCAGACTATGGAAAGACGGGATCCTAACACTTGACCTGACGTGATCTCGGATCGGGATCTTACCTCAATGTTATTCTTAATAGTTTATGTAATTTTATCTCTACAAATTCTAATACGAAACACAAAATACTATGACCATAAATGTCCATAAATTATGAATAAAATGTTTAAAAGATCTCAATCACAACAAAAAACATACCGTATAAAAATTAATTAAAAAAAAACTAACACACACAAAAGGAGGGAGACCACACAAAACCTTTGCATTTGCAAAAGTCGCCTAGTCGATCTAACCAAGCACAAGAGGGAGGGACCGCAAAACCTTTGCTTTGCAAAAGTCTCCTAGTCGTCGTGAGGAAGGGACGCATCCTCATCCTGGGTTAGACCGACCGAGGGTTAGGTCGCTACTACGATCAACCTTATAAGAGTGCCCTTAGAGCATAAAGTGTAATAACTCGAGTTAAGCCTTAACTCAGTCTACGTCAGCTTTAACATTTTAACATTAACTAAAAAAAATCCCTTATCATAACTCAAACATAACTTAACATTTTGGCGCCTCTTTTATCATAACTCAACCTTGACTTAGCACATAGGTGTGGTAACTCAAGCTTAACTAAAAAAAACACCACCTTAACGCACGTTAGGGGGTTAACATGCCCCTTAACGCACACGACACAACCTTAACTCACATGCACGGTATGATAACTTAGCCTTTAACGCGATTGAGTTAAGGTTTAACTCACTTGGTGAGTTATTGTACCGAGTGCTCTTATATGTAGGTCACGTGGGCCCTCTACTTAGTAACTTGTTGTGTACTTTTCTTTCAATCTAAGTCTTTAAATTTCTACAGCCAAAACTTGTATACACATATATTTACTCATGGTACAAGTCATAAATGACAACTTAATTAATGAGATCTTGCCTTTACAAAAAGGAAATTTGAGCTAATTAAGTGTGTTGAACAAGTTGCTGATATAGATTCTAGATGTATTTGTGAGGTTATATTTCATATTAATTACTTTAGAAATTGGTAAATAATTAGTATTAACTAATCATCTCAACCTATTTTAGTTCGTAACAAATTTGGACCCTTGGATATTTTGTTAAACTTAAGGAAGATAACATCTAGCTGCTTTTAATAGTCTAAAATCATGTGTTTTTATATTACACTATGTGTGGTATCTAGAATTTAATTATGAATTCTTTGATTTGTTGTGTTTGTTTTCTTTGTTGCAAACCAGTTTATGTAGTCAAGTGGTTGAAATAAGACTATAAGAGTCCTTTGTTCATCAATTTGTTTACTGAGCTGTTTAATTTGTACTATCTTATTTGTGTTATAATATTTGTATTATTTCGTAGTCACTAGAAACAACACATCTTAATAGATAATTAGATAGTACAAGAGTTTGTTGTTTATGAAAGGTTGTTTGCGGGTCAATCATGCCCGACCCGTTTTTGACACTTATAAAGAACATGTTTCAGCCCGTTATTTGCCTTGATCACATGAATTTTGCCCTGACGCAATTTTCTGGCTCCACCATTGATTTCGTCTCAAAATAAATGTCCATTTACAAAATACACAAAGTTTTAAGAAGTTCAATTAACTACACTATTCACCAATCAAATATCATATTTAGCCACTAAAATTTCTTCGTATGGATTGCAACATAAAGTGAACAGTTATTCTGAAATATTTCAAAATATCAACGTGAACAATTATTTTGAGGAAAGATAATTTGCAAGTTGCAAACTTATATAATCTCGAAAATGCCAAAATGGACATCTTGTAATTTTGTGAAGAATCTTATATTTCATTAAAATTAAGGGGGTTTTAATAACATGACCCCTTTATGACGGTCAAGTTATATACTTTTGTCAATATTGTGTGTTTCATAACGTGTTTTGCATGTTTCTTAAAAGTGTTATTTCGTAACAAAGCTCTAAAGGGTTGTTTTGATTTTATGACACAAATTCATATTTGGAGGGACAAAACCTTGAGACACCATATATAGAACTGGAAAAACTACAATAAAACCGTGATAAACTGAAAACCGAATAGTTTCTAAAAGGCAGAACCCGAACACTTTCGGTTTGGTTTCAGTTTTATTCAAGAGAGCCTAGGGTGCTAAATGAGATACACACAGGAGTTATATTTGTAACGTCCTAAATGTTGACGAAACGTTTAAGTTGCTTACAATGGATTTTAGCCTTTGTTGCTTGCTGGATGCTTGCTGGATTTCTAGTAGTGCAAGTACACAAGGTGAGAGTTTATCAACATCCGAATCTAGCAAAGCTATTATATTATATTTAAAAGATATATAAGAAGTCGCTGTTAAGAGAAGACAGTAGAATCAGATATCATGTCACAGTTCATTGAATTGGTTTTCTTTCTGCTTTTTTCTAGACTGATTAATCTATTAGTTAGGAGAAAAGATAACACTTAAAAGATTTATTAAGATATGTCTTTCTCAATGATTGTAATTTTTAGGGCCTATGAGCTCTCTTGTGTCATTATCATTTTAATTATTTTAGTTTCTTTTTTACTTTTTTTATTATTATGTTTTTATTTCTCATTTAACTTTAGTTATACATCTGAGTTAGTACCAAACTTTGTTAAATATAAGCCTAACTTATCATAATTTACAAGCTAAATCAATAACTCAGTTGCAAATATGAGGAGCATAATATTTATCTGTGATAATAATTTAAACAAACAAAATTTATTACCAGTACAATACCAAAAATGAACATTTTTTGAAAATAAATACAATAACTTTCAAAATCATCAACCTATAATTTTATGGTTAACGAGAATAAACTTGAACTCGCAACCTTGATCAAACACCCATATTGTCAAGGTCATGTTCGTTGGTAGTAATTAAGCTAAAAGCAGAAAAAACTATACTGTACCGATAAATTATAGATGATATATTTTGATGAATGTTACTGAGAGTGAATCTTTATTCATACAAAATGATATCCAAATGCAAGATTCCCATTTAGTACTTGATATAATCTTAGTGCCTTTTTAGTGAACCATTGCAATGAAATGCAAGCATGCTACGAGTATATTACAATGAGAAAAACAGAATATGATGTATATATATTTATTTAAATAGTAACAGAAAGATGTCACATAATAATATATAATTTTGCTCAACATTAAAATAACACTGCAAATTTATCATTTAATTCTGGAGACATGGGTATTTCTTATGAAATGCTTACCTTTAATGCAAACAAGAATCAGAAGATGGGCACAAAGTGCCAACATTTCCTGTGGTAGTCATCTTGCCTACATCCTCTTTCTCACATAAGTATTGATTCTCCCATTCAAAAAATTATCCATCAATGTGTCATCAAAATATAAGAAATTAATAATACTATATAACAACAATAAAATAATGCTAACAGTAACAACCATAAATAAAATGCGCAATAATCTTTAAAGATTATCTTGTCGAGAATAACGATTCTGCATGTGACTAAAAAATAACTCTTTAGACATTAAAGTTGACATTTTGTCTTTTCTTTAAGATTATGACCATATTACGACTATTTTACCCTTCAAAAACATTTCAAAAAAAGAAATTCGAAAAAAAATTCAAATTTCAAAAAAAGTATTTCAAAAAAATTCAAAAAAAATTTGGAAAAAAAATCGAAAAAAAAAAAAGTATTTCGAAAAAAATTTAGAAAGAGTAAAATGGTCATAATACTTAAAGAAAGACAAAAATGTCAATTTTAATGTCTAAAAAATAGTTATTTTTTTAGTTCGCTATGCACAACTGTCATTCTTGACAAGTATAGTGCTTTAAAAGGTTATTAACCCTAAATAAAACTTTCATTAAAACAGAATGTATAGATAAGAGAAAATTTAAAGGTCAACAAGAAAAGATGCAAGATCTTATTAAAAAAACCATATATAAATAAGCCTATTGCAACCTAAATTCTACAAAACAATGGGAATTTTTTGTGCAAGTGTGCTTAAATTTCCTTTATAAATACTCTCAAATAATAAACCAAAATAAGTGCCCTCAAAAGGTACTTAGTGACAAGTACCAGCACTCACCACACCATACCATATATTCATAGGCCAAATAGACAGAATTCATAACTTCCAACTTCCAACACCAATCTCCCTCCCTTCATCATCATCAACTCGAAATCCTTGGAAGACTGTGATGAGGCAGGTATTGGCAGTGATGAGGAGGAACATTTGTGATATGAAGAAAAGTACTAAAGTAGCCGATGAGAACATGTTTAGAGATGGAAATAGAGTTGAGTTTCCGGTTATAGCTCATCATACAAGACACGGATGGAACGGTCTCTCTATTATTTATAGCATTATAAAGGCACCACTCTCCCTTCTTTCATGTCTATCTTCCCACACGCATGGTACTGCTGACGGGGTTTGGGTATCTGGTGAGTTTTCACGGATATCAGACGTCAATCATCTTATGGTTAGTGACAGCATGCGCTATGCAATCTTCATGTGAAGCTATATGAGTTTTCTTATCTTGATGTATTCTTATATTCCAAATTCTATCTATAATCATGTACTAGATTAGATAGATATGACAATACCATATACCTATTTCTATAACTATTCATATATTCGGTAGTGAAGTATGCAATAAATTATGTAACTTAACATATATGGCTACGCAATAAATTATGTAACTTTACATATATGGCATCGTCTTGTTCATTTCAACGGTATAAACTAGAAAAAACTCGAAGCATATCGGTCCTCAAGAGTGTGGAAGTCGCAATCCAAGCATATAATATTATGAAAAGATTCAAGTGGCAATCATTCATCAAAAAGTGGAAAAGAACAAAGAAAAATGGTTGGTGAAACTCAAAGAAAGCTAAATTTATGGTTTTATATGATGGAACAAACTGAGTGATACTCGACTCGAAGACGTTTTTAGCATCTTGTGAGTGGACTCGGCCTCATACACGAAAAACAAGTGGTTCATTAAAACTCAAGGAACCCGTGCCACGAATCTTGTGTTCTTTTTAGTGGTAGAAATCTTCCGCCGTTGGCACATATCTAAACTTGTGCTACATTGATGTTTGTTAATTTTTGCTATAAACGTAAACAACGTTAGGTCGATTTTTTCAGTTTTGGTGACTTGACATCAAGACGGGACATAAGTGGAGACGTGGGGTATACTGCATATGAACTTAACCTTAGAAATTCCAAATAGACTTTGCTTTAACTCCAAAAACCAGATTCTAAACACAAAGTAATAGACTCGCTCAACAACATGCATCTGTATAAACTTAACATAATGATAAAAGTTACAAGTAGCCTACAACTTGTTAGTCGTTTTATCAAAGTGACGGAGTTATGACAGTCTTACAGTTCTCATCAACATTTAATAATATCATATATAGAAAGAAGAAGCTTATTTCCTTTTTTTTAATCTCTAAGCAATTAAGCATACAGTACAATGCCTACTTGATCATGAAAGGACTAAGAAATCAAAAAAGGTTAATCCGAACACCAATCATGGGTTGTGTTTGATCTTTTGTATTAGCTTTCCATATAAAAAGTGTCAACAGAAGGAAACCCCACTAATTTTCAATAAAAGAAAAGTAAAGAAAACAACATAAAGTACCTTTGATGTCCCATCATTATCGCGACGCCATTAGTAATTCATAAGCTGAAATTAACTGAACTCGATACTGAAAAACATGCACTAAAGATTATTCAATGCTACACATGACCGACAAGGTATATATTTATCAAAATGCAATATGGTTTTATTGTTGCAGAGCTTTAACTTTTGTATGATTATGCTTAACTATGTTTAGTGGAAGACCAAAAGGTTTTAAGTGGAGCACTGTTTGTCTGTATTCAGATAAACAAGGTACTTAACAAAGATTATTTACCTTAAAGAATATATGCTTTTAGTCCCATTCATTTCATAACATCAATAGTAGAAACACTCATTCGTACCAGGGGGAACGTACCTAGCAAAACAACAAGTATAACCAAATTAATCCTAGTCAGCTACAGGCTGTACGTTTAAGGAAAGCTTCCACTTACAGGATGCTGTAAAAGTGTATTTACAAACGAACTTTCTATATACAACAATAACTTTAACGTTCACAAAAAGTTATAAGCCATTAAGCGAAGTATATAATATGCTGGACTGCAATGAGAATGTGGTCTTTCTATTGTTGATTATCAAACAAAGTACAAACATTTACACCAGAAATTCTTTAAACAAAAATTAGAGAGTAAAAGTTTGGCTGCGAGTCAAGAGATGCTGTTTTGACTTATTTTCAGCCGATCCAGCACATACTTCTCGCCTGTGAGGCACTCCACCAACCCTTCAAGTAACAGGAAATTATGTTAAAAGAAGATCAAGAAAGAAAAAAGTACATTCCCTTTGTCCTATATAAATTACAACTTTTGAACAGTCACATGGTTGCGTCTGCCTTTAACAACATAGGAATTAAGTAAACCAAAATCAACAATATTCAGGTGCCAAAAGATGTTCATGTGTTGCGGTTATCATGGGAAAGAAACTATTAATAAATAAAAAAGTAAAGGATCATAATTATGAAATGTGACTATTATTTAGATTATACCGTTTGTGTAATGTCGACAATCGTGCTGACCAACAATCAGATCAGTGTCCCAATTGCTGTTAAACTTGTGTATCGTGTCTGCAACATCTAGATTACAAGATCCTACCATCCAGCATCTTGTTTTTGGCAATTTCTTCATCTTCCTTGTTTGCACAACTCCTGAATCAAAAGACAGGACGCAATATAGATAGTGATCCTTTAAGTTTTGGCACCGCGTTAAGTTATAGCACAAGTGACAGGTTTCAATGGCGTTAATGTGACTGAGCAACAATTTAATCCACAAAACAATAAGCAACAGAATCATACCAGGTATTTTGCTGCCTGATAGAGCTGCAAGTGCTGCAGATATACTTTCAGGATCTTGAGGTTGAAAATCGAAAACTGATACCTATCAAACAAGAGGAGATTAACTACAAGTTACTCCAAAAGATTTATCAACAAATTAATAATCTAGTGATCGAGTTACTAGAATACAGATGATCCATTTGACCGCCCTAACCACTTACAATATGATGTGTACGTATATAGTTCATAAAGTACTTGTACTGTTCCTGTTGCAAAGCAGTTCGAGCAGATGACCAACAAGTTTATGGATTAGTGGGATCATGGGCAACGTGGGAAGACGACCTACTGTATAAAGTTGTCTCTTTAGATCCATTAAGAGTTACCAGGCCAGCCACATAACCAGAAAAATCTCGTGGCGGACATGATTTCTTGCAATCAACATGTGGTAGTTTTGGTCCAACTTTTGGGTCCAAATTTCCGCACCTGGTTCCAAATTCAGCTTCTTTTTTTTTCTTATTAACTTGAAATATAGGTTTTTATCTGTTTACGTTTAATAAGCAGATTGTGTGAAATCAAACCAGCAGGTTTTAAAATTATGTTTATGCCCCTTATTTACACAAGTATTTATTATTGTTAATCATCAATTTTAAAATTTTGAAAATTGAACTTTTGGCAATTAAGAACTGCCATTAGCCCATTATAATGACCATCATCTGAAAAGTTGATTTTCTGACAACCCCAACCGGCCATGCCAGACCGCCTCATGCCCGATTATATGAGAGGCAGATAAAGCTCACGTATTGACCCGTTAAGAATGTTGTCTAACCAACTGAAACAGCCTCGATCACCAAAACAAAATTTATGATATATCAGGTATTTAGATCTATACTTAAATCGATCGGGGTTCAAACCAGGGAAACCAACTAGAGCTACATGTCGGAGGCTAAAATATCCATCTTCTGTAACTTTATACATATTAAACAATAAAATCATTGGAGAGGAGCTACATAGAGCTGAACATAAGATTCAAGTTCAATCTACTGAAAGTATTTTTTTATGTAAGCTGAACATGGGAAACTTCATAGCTTCACTCCACATCTCATCACTTTTTATGTAGTGGTGTGTTTTTTACAATGTGTTATTTGCTTCCGTCACACATCATTTCAACAATTAGCCACTTTGGGTTGATATATTCAGATTTTCAGACATGAGATACAAATGACGGTTGCTGGAATGAACCGAGCACCAACACGGCGTGGGAAACTGATGGCGCCTGACTCTTGTGCTTAAAATCAGAGTTACAAGGTTTGCCTACAGAAAAGTGCCCAAACTGCAGCCTTGGTGGTTAAGTAATTACGTTGACTTAATATCCTATTATAATTCCCTTAAACCATTCACCATATATACATCTCTAAGGTCGTGGCCGTCCCCGCAAGCAACAACTTTGGGGCAGCCTTCAGGCGCCTGTCCAGCACAAACATCCTTGTGGAGCTCGGAAAAGGAGAGCTTATGGAAACAACTAACATTTCCTGAGGTGCGGACATTAGAGGTCATATCAGGTCTAAAATAGACCCTGGGTTAGGGTTGCCCGTCGAACCAACCTTTTGTGATCTAGGTTCGTGGACGTAGCATGACTATCTTAAATGAGCTAGCCACCTCAAGACTAAAGTCTTTGTGTACCTAGAGGTAAGCTGTTTGCAAAAATGGACACGCAATGGACACTCTCCTGACCAAGCCATTGAGTCAGCATTGCCGGTTATTTACGTTTTGCATGACTATTAGGGAGTGCTTATCCAGAATTCTTGCATGATCACTTATTTTACTAAACAGAGATAAGCAGTTCAACAACCCGCGAAATGTACTGATGGCAAAGAATCATGTAAACTAATTCAATACAGAACAGAAAATCATATTTACTTTTTGTTAGTAATAAAAATAAATATACCTGAGAAGGAAGCTTAGCAGAGGTGGTTGTTAAGACCATGAAATGCTGTAAATCCCAAGAAAGATATAAAGAATATGCAGCTGACATAACTAACTGTGGTGGCCCACTGCCGGCTCTTAACGGCACTGCCGCCACGTAGACGTTATTTGCTCCCAACGGTGGCTTTATCATCGGATTGGTCACCGGCAAATTCAAACCACCCATTTTATTTTTTAAAACCACCCATTTTATTTTATTTTTTATTTTTTGGGTTTTTCTTTTCTTTTCATAATTAACAATGATTTTTTTTTTTTTTTTTTTTTTTTGAAAACTATTTTATCTTAGGTTTTTCTATTATGTGCCCTAAGGCAAATGATAAGTGAAAAAAGTACATGAGGATCAACAAAACATATATTTTTTATATGTACTTATGTCATTTTTTGTGAATCTCATTTACTTTTATATACTTTTTTCATTTTTTATCATGGGCCACAGGACACATAATAGAAAAACTTTTTATCTTTTGTTCAATAATATGATAATATTGTTCAAAAAGTAAAACGATAAATAAAAATCAACCTATAAAATGTGCCAATAAATAATACACGAAATACAATTCCACGCAAATAAACTTGGTAAACGGGTTTAGGTTAAAATAAGTAAGCTTGTCTAACCCGTTTAATAAAGATGTCACGTTTCAAGTTGAGTATGTGTTAGACATGTCAACCCGTGTAACTATATAAATCTTTAGAAGATAAATACATAAATACTCGAAAACTGAAAATGATGAACGGGAGTTTCAAATGTGTAATGTTACGCCATGTGCCCGATTTGACAACAAAATTAAAAACTTTTCGCGAAAACGAGATGACTATAACGAACCTTCCATTACTCTCTAATAAATTGATAACAAGTTACTACTAACTAGCCCCTTTGAAGTATTTTTAAATGACACTATACTCAACACCTTTATAACGACGGGTGGCACGACCCGTGATGACTTACGGTTTAAAAGATGTGATTTTCAAATATGACCAAATCTGAAAACCTTTTATAAAAATTCTGGTCTTAGCATAGATCTTAAGATCTATGCTCTGGGAAGAATTAGGAAAGAAACTTTTAAACCAAAATTTCTGGGTTGAGCATAGATCAGGGAAGAACTTTTGCACAATTTCCTGAAAACTAACTTCCGAATACAACAACACATGAAAAATTCCGTAAATTATTAACACGTCATAAACTTCATTTTATATATAAACTTGGTCATAACGACCCTCGAAACAAGCTTTACTGAATTGACGGATATTTTGCCAAACACCGCTTTGACCCGCTTTGCATACTCTATCACACAAAACTATAACAATTGACTTGACATGCTTAACCTTGACAACCACAATACTTAAACAAGCTTTAACATAGACATTGACACTCGATAACACATTTACAGACCATGAAAGACCATCGGGGGTTCAACTTTAACTTTGAGCTCGGTATTTACCTAAGCTCTTACTTTCTTACCATACTTCTAATCTTCCGCATTAATCATCCTTAGGCCTTAGTCCAAACCTTACCGGCTTAGCATAAGCACCTACACAACATTGACATCTTAAAACCGTAAGCACAAGGCTTAGTAAGTAAAACGATCATAACATAATATTATAACCATTCACACATTACGCCTCATAATCCATCAATCCTTTACAACATTAAGCATTAACACATACCTTAAATCACTTACGCACCAACATACCTTATAGGTTAAAGCATCAACATACCTTAAACCTATTTCACCTTTATCTAACGCTTCATGACTAGTTATGCCAAACTAGTCTCTAACACAATTTCACATAAGCACATACATTCATCCTTATCTAATATCCCTACACTTGGTATTTGTTTGTCCTCAAGCAAATATGCTTTTGGCCAATCAATTTATAAGTTAGGGGTCACGAAGAATTGGTTTAAGATAATCTACAACAAGTACAAGCGCCACAATAGTCATAACAAGCACGAAAATTATACACTAGCACCTCACAATTAGTGTTTGGATTCTCTCATCTCTCGGGTTTATATGAAATATAATATGAATGGAAATGGAAGATAAACACTCATTACCTGGCATAGTACATAGATTACCATAAGCTTGAGAATAGACAAACCTCCACCACTTTGGCGTAAGCACCTAAGAATAACTATCTAAGAGGTCTTTACAAGGGTTGTAACGTTAGGCTTAGGGTAGGGAAGTAAAGAGTTTTGTTGGATAGGGGATATTTAGTGGTGGCAAGTCAAAAATCTTATGTTACAAGCATGTAAAGCGTGGCGTTGCTAAGCCAAGACTCGACTCACTAACACTAGATACTTGAAACAAAACAAACATAAACTTAAACTTAAAAACATAAACTTAAAGATAGATGTAGGATGGTAGCCCGTATGTTTTTCTCATTTTTTATTTTTTTTTCATACCTTTTTACTCTACCATCCTCTAAGATAACATCAAAATATAAGGGATTTATAGGAGCATCCCTACACTTAAGTTTTTATTTAACTAACACTAATTGACCCGATTTGAAAAGATCAAAACACTTGGAGTATTTAATTACGTAGACAAAGAAAATTTGAATTTATCGTTCTTTCTCGTTACTCCAAAAATTTTACTTTAACCCATGAGTCCCAATCGTCCCAAAACTGTATACAAATGATATGACTCGACTTAGCAACCATGCAAGCAACTAGATAATTGAACTAAGGGTTTAAACAATGATAACAATAATGCACTAAAGATGAGTGCATACAAGGTAGGCTAATGCGATTTAGGTGTAACATTTGGGGGTGGATTGTAAACAATGTTTTCATTGATATTCGAAAACCGAAACATCAAGAGAACCACAAAAGATAGGCTCGAGGGGTTAACTAGGGTATCGTGTACTAAAGATGAGTACATCGCAAGGGTGTGGGGTAAATTACTCAACCGATGTGGAAGAGGTAATTTATAATACAGGTTTCAAACAAGGGTTGTCCTAATGCCTCTTATCATTTAGTTACTCCTAACTACACAAGTGTAGTCTCACTAGCGATCTCGGAATGCATCACAAAACAAGTTCTAGAATCTATTATACTACAGGTACACTCACTAAGCATTAAGATGAATGCTTTTATTCCTAAAGATCTAGGGGTGAACCTCACATTTTTGGTGGAATTTGAGTGGTAAACGGTTTTTGTGCTAGTCATATAATTTCTATCCATGAGACGCTTTATTAATACTAAAGTTTAACTCGTAAATGTCCTAAAAAAATTTAAATTTGGTGCTAAAATTGGCCTAACAAATATTTCTTATGGTTTATTACACAAATTACCAATGGCAAGACAAATAATCAAATGAGTGAATAGTTTCTAAGTTCCTATTTTATTCTCCCTCCCTACACTTAAACTGAACATTGTCCCCAATGTTCCCCGAAAGCATCAAAGTTATGATAAAGGAAGGTAAGTAAGATAAAGAAACTAATACTCCCCTGATTAGCTCGGTAGGATATGCGTGAAGTGGCGGTTAAATCCTCCTCCAAGAAGAATGCATAAGTAATAAGCTTCATCCAATATATGTTTCTTCTTCTTGTCTAATATAACCTGCATACTTATGAGAAAACAAACGAAACCTTCGCGTAAAACCGGCGGTAAAACTATATATAACACACAACTACACTAGAAAGCAAGTAAGATATAATGTTTGTGGAATGGATGTTTGCAGTTTTTCTGGAAAATTAAGACCTAAGAATTTCCAAAAATTACAAGTTATACAGAAAACGAAAACTGAGCATTCTGTTTCTACATAGCCTGACGTAGTCAGGTATTAATCCTGACGCCGTCAGGTTGTCCTGACAAAAGTGGTCTGCTTCGCATTTTTCTGGAAAAATTCTGGAAAAATTACCTCATTAAAACACAGAAATTTTTCTCGCAAAACATTCATTATGACTCGATACAAGCATTTGACTATAACAAATACACAAATATATCAATTTCAATTATTGTTAATTAATCTCATGTTCATGTTCTTACAAACATATATGATCTTCCCTACACCTATCTTTTTGTAAAATACCTTTATATGTAATTAAGATGAGGTTAAAGACAAAATAAAACATTTTCATAAAGTCTAACATGAGAATAAACAATAATGAAAAAGGTATATAAACACACAAAAATTGAAAAACAAAACAAGCAAACAATTAAGCATGGGTTGCCTCCCACGAAGCGCTTTCTTTATTTATGAGTCTTGTAGCTAGACTTGAAGTCGTGCTCCTACGTGACCTCATGCACGCTTGCGTGCCCATATCTAAGCCACTCTAGCGTTCTTTCATCTTTCTTATAATCATCTCCTAACTCTAGGCATTTTTATAATATCTTTTAGTTTTCTCAGACGGATACCTAAGTCCATTTTGCTTATCCGATAAGGTTTTAAATGTACCTTTTGAGGGTCGTTTAAGCCCTTATTTAATCACTTTTGTATCCGTTATTACTTAATATCGCTCCTTTTACTTTTTAGTTATCTTGAAGGCAAAATGTTGGAATGACACTTATTCGGACGAAAAGGCGCGAATATCTGAAGAAAATGGCCAAAGTCAAGAATCGAGACACTCATGTCACTGAATCCAAGGGGGATCGCGTCGAGCACAACTAGCGATGCCGTCGGACAACTTTTGTGACGGCTCAAGAGCTAAATTTCTCATTTACAAGTGACGGCTTCGTGTTTTAAAAGAGTAGGCGTCGCAACTCGGACGGCCTAGATTTGATCCAGACGACGCCGAATCGGGGGACGGCGTCACAAGCATAAGGTGACGCCGCCGCAAGACTAACGTGACCAAGACGAAACCCTAATGACGGCGACCCAACGGCGCCACAAATCAAAGGGTGACGCCGTCGCATTTGTAATCTTATATATAGAATCCGAATTTTTAGTTTTCGGTGTGTAGTCTTTTGGAGTAAAACCTAAACCGAACCAAGGTCGTCTTGTACAAGATTTTAGGGTTCCATACCCTATCTTACATCAAGATAAGTGTTTTACTTCATTGATTCAATTATGTCTTCAATTAATTGTGTGTATGCTTGCATGTTCCCATGTCCCATTAATTTACTTGTGTATTTGCTTAGGAAATATGAAACTTAATTATTGAATATTGATTGGTTGTCTCTTATCTTAATTGTTAATGATCTAGTATTGCGATAGGTCATCCGTTGTGTAGTTAATGCTTGATTAATCTTTGTGAACCTTAGCTTATAGTACCTAGAGTCATTATAGGCTAAACCATCCGAAGAGTACCTTAGCGTTAAGTTTATAAATCCTAGAGATTTTGTAGGCATTAACCTTTGGTAGTTTCAAAGAGTTAGGGATAAACGCATACCCTACAACCTTAGACACACAACGCGATTAAGAATAAGGACATGACAATTCAACCATCAATAGGAGATAATTAAGGATTAATAAAACCTAAGTAAACACATCTTTAAATCATCATACGAGCACACAATAATTAGACATAGACTACATACACCACTAGATTAGATAATTAGATAAGTAGAGTAATCGGTGAAATACCAACCCCCAAATCCAAACCCCGAGATTCGTACCTTTCCATTTCCTAAAAACATAAAAGATAAAAATAATCTTCCTCAACCCCAACCTTAGCGTAGTAACTTTTCACTAGCATTCCTATTCCCCAGAGAACGATACCAATTCCGTGGCTTACCATAATACTACACTACAACGATTAGGTTC